>JALJCO010008323.1:0-98187 GCA_023101725.1 Atherinomorus stipes | reverse complement strand
GTATTGCTTCGTTCAGTTACGTGTGCTAACACAAAGAAATCAGGAAGACGGTGTCCTGCAGCCTTTAGTTTAATTTGCAGGACATGTGAAGGCTACGTGGTCTGTACAGTCCTTAAACAATACCAAAAGCCAAATTTATGACAAAATAGATAAGTAACGAGCTCTGAAAGGGTTTGGTTTTTTTAAACTTTGATAAGTAATCACGAGATTTCCGTGTTATTCCGGTGTGGCTTGTCATTAAAGCCAGTTTCCAGAGATGAATAATAGTTTAAATTAATGCTCCGATGTAAATAAATAAATAAAATGTCAGAATACTTTAGAGATCTCTGGATAACATTCCTATAGGTTATCATGACCTTAGACGACTGTCCAACATTGTAAATCCAGATACTGACGCTGCTTTCCATGTTGGCAGATAGGAGGCAATTGAGACTCGTTCCCTAGGCAACGGCGGCAGCGCAAGATGGCGCAACACACAAAACGCTCGTCGGCTGAGTCTGTACAAGTAGTTATGTCTTGTATTAGTTTGTCCTCCTGTACATTGCTCAAATGGATATTCGAATTTATTCGAATTATGTGTAAATTTTAGAGCAAATATTCGAATGTCATTTTGGAGCAATTTTGACAGCCCTAGTATCAATGAAAAAAGTGCCATAAACTACTGGTATCGAATCGACATGAAAAATTTCGGTAACGCCCATCCCTCGCTTCTCTTTCAGATCCTAGAGCTCATTAGAGTTGGGTTTCTTTGTTATTATTACTTTTAAATAACCTCTAGAACATATTAGATAATAGAACAAATAAAGAAAAGTATCTGACTCAGTAACGAAGGAGGGACGGGAAGTATTTACAGTTACTGTTTTAACCGGCGGGTCGGATCGCAAGTTCCAGCCTACATCCACCATCCACGGGTCGTGTCCAGATTTGACCGGCCGATAACCGTGGAAATGGGTCGGGTTTGGTAATCCTCAAGACAGTTTCAGATGGGTGCGGGTTGGTAGCCTGAAACTGGACCTGCAACAGGACTTTGGGGGTAAGGTGATGTCACACAGACGGAGTCTGAAGCGTCACGGCGCATCCACGCTCATCCGGCTTTCTGCTTTATGTCGCTCAGACAAAACTCAAATTCATGAAGATAGTTGATGACAACCTCATATGAGCATAATGCACCATATTCCACGTTTTACAATTGATTGTTTCCGGGGGCCTCGTCGGTGTCATTCTTTACCGCAGTCTAACGAGGTCCTGCTGCTCTTTATTTCAAACTAAAGCGCATCACAGCGTTCACGTGTTGAGGGTGGATCAGAGCCAGTTGGAGATGAAGACTCATCTTTTCTGTGGGCTTTTATCTGCGTTATTCTCCGAGCTCCATTAGGAGGGAAATAGACACAGAAAAGACACATTTGGAGAAAATCGTTCATCTGCACCTGCAATGTTAGGCGCATTGGTGCAACTAAGAAAAAAGTTAGGCGCACTGAGCAAATTTTTGGTCGCATATGCGACCAAAATGGTCGCAGTCTGGAGCCCTGGATGGTCCTATAATATTTGTATAGATTCACATCAGATAATCATACCATCAGTTTGACATTATTTCTAAATTTAATCTATGATTGAGTGTGTAGCTCCACATTTCTGAGTGGTTGTAAAGACAACATGTGCTTTCAGTTGCCCGATGAACAAATAAACATCACAAACTTTGGTTGGCTCACCCTTAGGTGACTATTTTACTGACCAATTTCACTTTGAAATGAAAAGCTACTGCAAGCTACGAGGATAACTTAGCAGGGGCAAATGGTGGTTATTAGCCACCACTAGCAAAGCAGGTGATTGCTCAGCCTGGGTTCAGGCCAGTTCCCATCTGCTATCTGCCACTTACTCATTCAGCCCTGTAAAAGTGGACAGTGGCTAGCGCCCACTCACTCAACAGGACCCAGTCCTGGCAACTAACATCTAACATCCAGCTGGGCCTGAGGAGCAGCCACTAGCCAACTACCCAGTGCCATCCCCCAGCTAACTTCCTCTCATAGCGTGCTAGTCTCTCATTTTATCCATTGCCCACAACACATACTGCATAGCCATACAGTCCCACCCTGCAGGATCTACAGTAGGGGTCATTCCTTGCTGTGGAAAATCTCTCACTCTTGAAATAAAAACTCTCTTAACTGCCTTTATATACCTGCGGCTTCTACAAGACTGTGGGTTTCACTAATACATCACTGCACATTTTTTGCAGTTTTATTCAATAAGTCATCTGTTTTGTTAAAATCAGTCATATTTAACTGAGTGGTCTAGGGATTTAAGAAAAAAAAACCTGGAGGTAGTTATCTGTATATTCTTTTGCATAAAATTATATATGACCTAAACAGGTGTGGGTCATATATGACATAAATTCATTGGGCTTATGAGCAAATAATTGCAAAAAAGATAAAAGCTGAAGTCTGAGTTAACAAAAGGTGAATGCAGAATCTCCCATTTTCTGATAGAGTGGGATTTCACCCAATTTCAAGCGTGACTGGCTCAATAAGATTCCTGCATCCCATTTAAACATTCCTCCAGAAATAACATTTATCCAATTTGTTTTATGGCTTCCTGCCTCCATGCACTCGTCTCACACTTGCCCGTGGCAACCAGCTGGAGCAGTCTGGATTTCAAATGTGAAGGCAAGCTGTGAGGAAAGGGAATATTTGGTCCACTTTGGAAACATATTTGTGGGCTAATCTAGCATGACATGGATGGATAATGTAGGAAATGTGATATTTGTGGATTGTGTAGAACTTAAAACGCAAAATAGTAATACTCAACTGTGCATTGTGTACAAATTATATATATATATATATATATATATATATATATATAAAAAAAAAATATATATATACAAACACACACACAGAGTCAAAGTTTGGACACACTTCCCTCATTACTGCATTACTGAGCCTTCAGGTGTTCATTTTAGTACAAATGCATCAAGCAGGTAAAGGCCATAATAATACATTAAGGCCAGTCTGTTGTGCTGTTATCCCTCCCTAAGAATAGCGCCTTCTTGTGCCAACCAAGCATCCAGTTATTCAACTTTTTTTCTGGTGTTACTTCCATCAGAGTGACTGGGAATGGTGGTGCTGCCATAAAACCACTGCTGTTTCTAGGCATGGGGCCTATCTGAACAGCAACACACAGCAAAACACATAATCCATCCAGCCAACAGCAGCAACCCTCCATAATCTGTCACATTCCCCACACTGCTCATGTTGCTAATTAGAAATGGACCAGGTAATTAACCACCTTGTTCTATTGTTTGAGAAGGATTATTCCTCTCTCCCACCACACAATGTTTCAGTTGTCAACTTACAGTGACAACGTTTTTTTTGTGCATATCCTTCACTTCCATTTACATCATCATCATCAGTTCAAAAGAAATGTACTGTGGAAAAAAAGAGAAAAATGCTGGCCTTGCCTGGATGTGATGGTTTTCTGTCTTATCGCAGAACACAGCTCTTTTTTAGACTGCTTATTACCAGTTAAGTAGCATCTTAGTGAATAAAAATTATTTGAAGATTGAACTCTGTAGCAAAGTTTATTAGTGAAGAGCAGGACTGCTGATATATATATTGTATATATATATATATATATATCATATTAGGGATGTAACAATATGAAAATTTTATATCACGGTTATTGTGACCAAAATGATCACGGTTATCATTTTTATCACAGTGTTATAGAAATACCACCCAGCATCTTTAAAAATATCTAAATTGGATCTAAATGTGTACTTTGTTCTTTTTTAAAGGGGGGAAAAATCTCCAAAGAACCGTCCACGTGGGTGCCTTTGTTGCTTTCCACAATGTTTTCATAAATTAAACATTGAAAACTGGAACTGCTTCTGCTTTTCCAGCCAATGAGCACAAGGGTGCTCATTGCACTGGGAGTTTTTCAAAGTGCAAAAATCAATCGGTTTTAACGATAATTAAAATTTGAAACGGTATTACTACTGTAATCGTTGGGAATTTTATCACGGTTAACCATTTTATCAGTAATCGTTACATCCCTAATATATATACATTACTCACACAAAGTTAGGGATATTCAACTTTCAGTTTTCGGAGAACAGAATGAATTTAACCATTGAACAATGTACATATGCATTGAAAAGTTTAAAGAAAGTTTAATTCAGTTCCCCTGGAAAGGTTGTAGTGGATTTTAGATTCACTCTGACATCATACAAAAAGCCAAATATCTTTATTTTTTTGTGAGTAGTATATATATATATATAAATTCATACATATAACACTATTTATGTTATAAGTAATTTTACTAAATTTTGTTTTACAAAACAACAGACAGTATGTGTAACCTCTTGTGAAAGTACATAGCCAGGTCTAAACATTTGCACTGTAAAAGTGTGTGTTACTACTTTTCAGTTCAGTAACAAGATCATGGCTAACAGTTTCTACTGGATGCTTTAATACAGCCAACACTTCAAGGAAAGTGTTGGCTGGTGGTTAGCACCGTAGCCTCACAGTGAGAAGGTTGCTAGTTCAAGTCCTGGCTGGGGAAGGGTTCAAACATTTCCAACAGTGGCCTTCCTGTGTGGAGTTTCCATGTTCTCCCTGTGTATGTGTGGGTGCTCTCTGGGTACTCCAGCTTCCTCCCACTGTCCAAAGACATACATGTTAACTGGTCACTGGGAATCTGTCTCTCTGTGTTGGCCCTGGGACAGACTGGCAGCCTGTCCAGTGTGTACCCAGTCTCTCACCTGATAATAGTTGGGATAGGCTCAAGCAACCCTCGCGACCCTGAACTGGACTAAGCTGTACAGAAAATGAATGAATGAATGAATATAACCATTACCTCAACTTCTGGGTTATCATTTTGGAAGTAACACTGATTGTCTGATTGACTGATTCACAAACGGTTGGAAATAAGGCAATTAGCAAGACAACTTCTATAAAGGAACAGTCCTGTAGGTGCTGGTCACACGCTATCTCTTATGTTGATCTTTTCTGCTTATTTTTGGTCACGTTTGCATTTTGCCAGTGCCATCACCACCAGAGGTAACATCAGGTGGTGTCAAACTCTCAGAAACAGTCTCCATGAGGGTGATTTGAGGGCCTGCCGTCCACGAGTGGAGCTAATGCTTGTAGCTCAACACCGTGTAGCCCGATTGGCATTCGCAAGAGAAAATCAGTATTGGCGGATTCACCACTGACACACTATGTTCTTCACAGATGGGAGCAGGTGCAACATCCTCCAGCATGGCTGGTTTGGCAGTGGGCAGGGATAGTCCTTGGAGGGCCGTATTAACCTCCATGTGCTAGCCAGAGGTACTCTAACTGCCATTAGGTACCAGGATGAGACCTTCAGACCCATTGTCAGACCACATGCTGCTGCCATGTGACCTGGGTCCCTTCTGATGAATGACAATACTCGGCTTTATGTGGCTGGAATCGGCAGTTCGTGCATGATGAAGGCATTGGACTGGCCTGCCGTTCACTGGAACTGAATCCTGCTGAGAACCACTGGAACATCATGTCTCACTCCATTCCATTCCTCCACATCACACCACAGACCAGTCCAGCAATTAACTGATGCTCTGATCCAGGTCTGGGAGGGGATCTATCTTCTCAGCATGTGCATGCCCAGACACTGTGGGGAGTGCATACAGGCACATGTGGAGGCTACACTCACTGTTGAATTTTATTATGAATAGTCTTTAAGGAATTTCCATAGAAGTTGAGTCGGCCTGTGATCTTTCCACTTTTATTTTGAGTACTATTCTGAATCCAGACCTCTTACTGATTGTTGATTTCCATTGATCATTCTTCTGTTATTTTGTCCTTGACACATTCTGCTCTGTACAGAGTGAAGGTTTTTTTCAGCTGGAATATTTTACTGACCAAGTTCTAAGATGTGTTGTTTAAATGTTCCCTTTAGTTTTTTGAGCAGTATAAGAAAAAAAGTCTGATCTGAAAATAGCTTGCCTGCATTGTAAGTTAGAGATGAAGTCTGCAGCAATATTGAGGACAATTATAATGAGGAGTACTGCAGTACCAGTCATTAGTTTGCAGGAACATTTTTTATGCCTTTAGAAAGTTTGTTCTGATTTGACTTTTTATCATTTAAATACAAGCTACGGATCTCCTTTTGAAGATGTTAGAAATGGCTATGACAGCCTAAAATAATGATTTTACAGCAAAAGTTTAATATATGCCGTTTTTAGATCTTAAGGTGACACCATATTGATAACTGACTGCTCAGGTTAATTAAGGGGACAGATCTGGGAAAATGGATGAAAGTTCCAGTTTTCATTCATTTTAGAGCGGCAGAGGCTGCTGAACTCTTTGAACCTTCTTCAAATCTGTTCCTGCACCCAGATTGATCTCAAAGCCTTATGGACAATTCCCCCAACCTCTTGGCTTAATTTCCACTCTGGCACAAACCATCAACTAAAAGACTTTAAATAGACTTTATCATGTCCAGTGAATCCCATTTGGAATAATTTACAATCAAGTTGCAAACACATTACTAGCCTACTGCCAGAAATGGGATGCACCAGGACTCAGCTCTTATCATAATGGAATGCTTAAGTATTAAAAATTTATATCTAGTTAGATATTAATTAGCACGGGTATCGATACTTAAATGCCACTTTGGCGTCTACTGAGTCGCTGAAAGTATCAGTCGCCTCTGCCCTTTTAAACAGGCACTGCTGCGGGCAGCTCCTCCCCTATAGCATCTCCCTGCATGACCCATTGTTTACAGTGGGGCTAACTTAGCGACTTAGACATCTCTATATATCATATCTATGTCTCTATTAACTTTTTTGTTTTAAAAATTGACAAGCGATAAATCCTGTGACTTTTTCTGATGTTACTGGAGACTCATGCAGACTGACCTGAAAGCGCGTAACGGTTACTCTTCTATCGCAGGCCCCACCCCCATGTAGAACACTCACAAGAGACTAGTGCTCGCGTAGCATCTTCAGCTGCAGTCAGAGCAGGAGATATTCTCTGCTCCATAAACACCCTGAAACTGCTACTGAATGATCTCATCCTGTCAAATATTGATGCCTTTTATAGATTTTAGACAAAAACATTTAATAAGTTAATTTTTGAAAATGTTTAAACAATCTAGTATAAAACTAGTTCACCCTAACTAGTTTGTCTGTTCTATTGTTTTTATGATTTGGTCCCAAGTCTTGTGAAGAAAAGAACACATAAATAAGTACTGTAACTACTAACTGAAGCTTTTTAGTTTGTCTCCTCTGAATCACAGTAGGCAGCTGGAGAAGACTGAGACTTTCTGTACAAACTAGAACTTTAAAGTAATGTACTTATTTTACATTTTTAATGCCCTTTCTCATATTTATGAATATATTTTGTTGTATTTTATAGATTGTTATTTTTTTGGTAATTTTTTTCTCCCATATGGTATTGAAAATAGTATCGAGTATTGACCACCATCCTTAATATCGGTATCGAGATTGAAATTTTAGTATTGTGACAACCCTATTAAGAATGTAGTTAAGTGTGGACCAAGGTTATCATAGTTAATTAAAATTAGTCAATTAAAATTAGTTAATTAAAATGAAAACTAATATTGAAAAAACATTTTCGTTAACTGCGATGAAAATAAAAATGACAGTTTAAAAAAATAAATGACTGACACTGTATTGTGTCTTTACAAAACTAACTAAAACTAACTAAAATTATTGCAAAAACATCCTTAGTTTTAGTCTTTGTAAATTTGTTTAATACCTAAGCCTTTTGGGTTAATATAAAATCTGTTTCTATTTAATCTACTTTGCTCCACCGGTTTTACTCTGAGTGACTTTCTGATGATTTTGAATGTCATACCAGACAATTATGTACAATTTACAAAAAAAAAGAAAAAGACAACCAAAATTAACACTGAAAATAATAAAAACTAAACTAAAACTAAGCATCTTTAAAGAATAAAAACTAGCAATCTCAAAAAACTAACTAAAACTAACTGATTTGAAAAACAAAAAGTCAAAGCTAAATAGAAACAAACTAATTAAAAATCCAAAACTTTTATAACCTTGGTGTGGAGGACCTGAAAACATTATCGTTGTTGAACATATTTAAAAAAATAAAACACTCAACTTGTTCTTAACAAAACCATCAATCCACAGTAAAATTGATAATTGAGTTTATTTTTATAAAAAAGAAAGAGCACTTCTGCCTTGCTTGTCATCCAAACAGTGGCAAACGAGTGACAGATTTTTTGGCGAGCTGTTCTGGTCTTTGTCCAAAAAGCTTGATTAGACCAATGTTCTTTTCCAGTTTTGGCAAGTTGGATAAAAAAAAGATTTAAACTAACTGGTTAGGGTCACAGAGAAAGAGGGAGAAAATCTGCGGAAGAGTAAGAGACCGACAAACAGATGAGCAGAAAGAATGGGAAAAGAATAGTTCATTGTGTGTGCTCTCTCTGGGTGGACAGTTTCCGTAATGAGAAATATTAACATTGCCAGACTCTTTCAGTCTTGTTAAAGAAAAATCCGTCATGCACACACAAAAGAGCGCCCCTAAAATCCATCCAACCAATCAATGGTCTTTATAAGGAATGCAGAGCACAGAGAGATTGTGTTCACATACACTTCAGCGAATGCCACTAAAAAGATGAATTAATAGTTTCACCTGAAATATGTTTTAGTGCAACTGTAAATCAGCTTCTGATGGGTGGGTATGTGTCTTCTAAACAGGAAACAGAACAGCGTGGAAAATGCCCATCTGTTTTTTACTTTTTGAGATTTCCTTAATTTTTAACAGCAAAGGGTCATGAATGTATAAGTTATTGAAATATAAAAACACATTTCAGGAAGGGAAAAACACCATTATTCCTCATATAAAAACCAGGATTCAAATAAAAGCTAGGCCTCGTACAATGGCCGAGGGGGCTGGTCTACACGATAAGCTGGACAAAGACAGAAAAAAGGGATGAAGGAAAAGTTACATTACCTGTCATTTTCATGAACATACCACAAAAAAATGAATCTAGGAAAACTTTTATTTAACTCTGTTGTGAAATAATCATGTTTTGTTTTTTCAGATTTTTATGTATGGGATTAAGAATCTGTCAGAGTAACATGTTATAATACAAAGGTGCTGTTTGACAATTTAGTCTGAACTACTTTAGATCAGTTTGTCTGTCTTCTGCATACTGAATGCATCCACACTACTCAGAAAAGCCTTTCTGGGAAGAGAAGTGTCTCATATCAAATTCAAAGAGATTTTATCTGAATGTGCAGAAGGAATAGGGCTGGGCGATATGGACCAAATATCATATCACAATATACTTGTTTTAGATGACGATATACAATTTATACTGGTATGTTTACCCTAATTTGTCTGAATTTTCCATTTCATATCAAACACTTTTTAGTATTGAAACATGTTTAGCTTAAAGGTATAGCTCCACTTCAGTGATGGAATTAAAAAAAGATTTAAACTTTTGTTAATTCACTGGTTAGACACTGGTTAGAAATGTTTGTTAAATGAAAATAATTCAAGATAGTTGGCTGGCCATTTATGACTTCTTTGTATACTGTAAGTCTTGGGGAGGATGGTCTACCGGACAGATACTTTCAATAATCAGGAAACACCTTTGTAGTCAGTCGAGGTGCAGCCGGGTCATTACAAAAAAAGAAAACAAAAACATTTGCACAACTAACACCGCAATATAAATATCATATCTATCTCATGTAAATATCATATCGCAATATCATACCGGTATATCGCCCAGCCCTAGGAGCTTGTTTGACCTAATTTATTAACCTGTTCACTATTAACCAACTTTTGAAAATACTCAAGACAAATTCAGGAGGAAAAAGAGGGATTTTGCACAATTATCTGAAACTATTCTGTCTATTATGGACTAAAACTGCTTTAAATTGACTTTATACAAACACACATTTATGTGGAATTAAAGTTTGTTTATCTGCAATCATTTTGAGCAATTAAAGTACAACATTAGACACAAATACTGTATGACTATGACCACAAATATGAGAATCTGAGTTAAAGGCCTGCCTCCAATCTTGGTCTGGTGCCCTAAGCAGTGGAAGAATAGTCATCCTAGAAAATCATTCATACCCTCCCATTAAAGAAAAGGCTAAATTCACAATAGTAATTCAAATAACAAGAAACTAATAATAAATAAAAACTCACGAAAATATAATTTAGTGAAATAATATGTTGCTTTTAAATTTGAATAACTTAACAAAAATAACATACTAAACAGTCCCAGACCAATTAGAGCACCTAGTTCATGAACAGTGGCCCACAATACATGATTTTGTGACTGTAACAATAGAAACAACTGAAAAAGAAAACTGAGGTGATGATTAATCTTAAAGGTAATCTTTACAGATTGACAAGATATAAACACCCGGACATTGATGTTGAACCTAAAAACAAACAAGTAAGCCAACATCACCCCTGAGTCCAAAAACGTCCAACCTGTGCTGCACACCCTTACATCGTAGTCTGTTTGTTCATATGCAACAGTTGCCGATCAAAATGTGACATCTATCATAGTCTAAAAGCATCATCTATAAAGGGAAAAGTTTTGGGAATACAGTATATTGGATTCATATTGTCTGGGGTAAATTTAACATTTAAATAGTAAGTCGATGTTGTTAATGCTGCTGCCTCCCTATTATATTCAAAAAGTTTTTTTTTTAGTTGGTAGCTATACCAACACTCAGACACAAAATGAAAATGTAAGTAACAATTTTTGAGGCTAGCAGCAGACTGCAGCCACAAGTAAGAGTTTTAACAAACACTGTTTAACAACAAACATTTTTATCATCATAGAACCATAAATTAAACTCAAGATTTATTGTCATCAATCTCATCTGTGGAAAATAAATTTTATTTACATCCATCTTTATGCTGCATTTTAAGCTAAAATGGTGCATGCATATTGTTTAAAAATGATTAGAACTGAACCAGAGTCAAACATGAGCTTTTCCATGGAAAAGACAAGTAGGTGGCAATGCATACATCGAGTATGGGTGTTGTACTGTTTATATCCTATAGCAATAATACTGGTATTTTTGACATGGGTAGACAATATTGTGACATCATGAGACCCATGCATCATAGTGGAGCTCCACTGAATGCATGAATAAGAGAGTGATCTGAATGGCAGATCGAAGCAGATCAGCTGGTATCAACTTCAAACCATACGATTAAAAACAGTGTTTATGAAAATAAACCAAATTAGTGAAACAATCTAAATTTAAATAGACTTTATTTTGCTTTACGTTTAGTCGCACAAACAGAGGAAGGATTTTACTGCGCCTCTGACTTCTTGTGTAGCCATCATTGTCATCTGTGATATTGTTATTGCAACATTTCTTTTTTTTTTTTTCTGTTGTGATATATTCTTGGTGATATCACCCATCAGTAACTAATCTCTATAGTTTCTTTACAGAACAGAGCATCTTTCGGTACAGATGCTTTAAAACTGGTGGTCTTCAAAAACAACTGTCTAAAAAAAAACTGAGATGAACAATATGGAAAAATGTCTCGTGACATTTTTTTCCAAATCGCCCATCCCTAATACAAAAGAGCCATGGGTAACTGAAACCGAAATAAAAGTTGGACTAAAAATGAATCAGGAGCCATAGTGACCAAAGGAAGGCAAACCTGCGGTACAAAACCAGAATTAGTTAACAAAAACTAGCATAAAAACAAAAAGGGAGCCGAGTAAACTGGATGACTCTCCAAGAGAGGAGTTCTGGGAACAGCTGAAATACTGAAACCAGCCCCATCAGCTCTCACACCTCTGGTGGGGGGGTCTGAGCTTGTATATTGCACAATATTTTCAAAGCATTTCCTTCTGTCTTTGCTTTATTGTTTAAAACCACCAGGCTTTGGGAAAGAAAAGCTGTTGCTTCTGATATTTAGTGTTTTCTTATACAGTAAAGTTAATACAGGAGCCTATTACTCAGATAAATGAACAACTGTCCAAGTATATCAAGCAGCCTTATCTTTTTATTTTTCAAATAACCTGAGAAATGCTACTATAGAACTATATACAATACAATGTTACAAGCTCTCACTGCTCCCTGCCACTTTACAGACAGAGAGAGGAAGCCCTCTAACTGAAATAACCATAATGTTGACAATATGGGCATACTACAAATTTACATATGAGAGAAAAACATTTTTACAAACACAGTCACCTTTTATCAATCAAACCAGAAGAGGTTCATACATCACTATGCAGAAAGTGCTTCCACCTACTAATAAATAAAACAAGCTGAATTTTCTTCATGTTATCCTGAATGCTGAAAAAAACTCCTTCATTTTTGCAGTTGCATGGACAGTTTAAGGACCCACTTGAAGGTAATTCATGACTGGAATAAACCACTGTATTCATTGATTTTCCTGCCATCAATTCAACAGTGACTTTTAGCATGGAAACAAACAGATCTGACACATTTAAAACTCTGGAAGTCCTGGCAGTGCGGCTGTGGCAGCATAACTACTGTGCAGCATGCAAAAGGTAAAACAGCTTCATGTTTTTGCTGCTCCTTGATGGGAATGCATGTAAAAAGGAGGTGTGGACAGTCTGTCAACATAGGTGTGGAGGGAAAAAATGACACTAGTACATGTAGCAGTCAGGCACCCACGCAAGCATACATTTGCATATCTAAGCGTACAGGAACTTACTGCAGGTATCAGCTGATCAATAAGCTTTTTGTGTACACTTATTAAGATGCTGAAATAAGATTTAAGCCTCATCTGTTAAAGCACTAATCAATCCACCTTTCACATGCATACACACAGGAAGAACCACACTTGTATGAGATTGTCTAATTTTACATTCTTACACAAAAGATTAAACTCAAACTTTGTGATAATCTGGGACAAACATTCTCATGCCCTTCAATCACTCTTTTCGATTACGCAGAGGAAGTCGGAGAGGAGGAAAATGATGGGAGTCAACAATGCATGGAACATCAATGTGTCCAACCACCACTGTCCATTTAAGTGGAATTGACTTCTGCTCATTTCCCAAATTACGCCTATCTGACTGGCCCAACGCTGCAGGGGCTACAGGAAGCACGGGGCCACAGAAAGAGCGTCTCTCTAACTCACGCGCTCTCCATTTCTCCACAGGGAATCAATGATGTCTGCTTAATTATTGGGTGAATTTAATCAGTGGCACAGCAGTACGTACTGCCTTGTGACCCTGTAGCTGTCAGGAAGTCATTTGGTTTCTAGCATTTAGTGTTCGAATACCACCACTATAATTAAGGGTACAACAGTCTAATTGCCCCAGAGGTGTAGAAGTAACAGAAAAACTACCTCTGCATTTTGTTGGCTCTATGCTCATCTATTCATTTCTATGTGACTCTTTATTCACATTAATTGCCCTTTTGACAAAATACCACAAATCCTTGTGAGGCAGATACTAATGTAGCAACGGTCTCAGTTACTCTCTTAAAGGCATTTGCCACCTCTGGGTGAAATTGAGCTTCCCCCCGCAGTCCCCTGAGTTGGACAAGTGGGCAGAAGCATTTTCTAGCCGACCCTGTCATTCTCTGAATCTGGCCGCACTGACTTTAGCTTAGCTTAGCGTAGTTGCTGTAATCGGGTGGTTTCAAAGAGCATCACTTGGCAAAAGTGAACTAATTTATTCAAAAAAATTTTCCAATTACGTTTCGTGATCCGCACATTCTGATCGAGTACAAAAGAGAAGCTGATTTCACATCAAAAGACTGAGAGGCGGCATTCAATAGGGGAACTATATGCCACGGAAGTGCAGGTGAATCATAGGCGAAGCACCGCGGATAGTAAGGCAGCACGCATGTGCAGCACCCCCAACTTCTGTAAACAGGGTTGCCACCGGATGTTGCGCATGCGTGCTGCCTTTGCTACTATCTGCGGTGCTTCGCCTATGATTCACCTGTATTTCCGCGGCATATAGTTCCCCTATTGAATGCCACCTAGTTAGTCCTTTGATGTGAAATCTGCTTCTCGTTTGTACTCGATCAGAATGTGCAGATCACGAAACGTAATTGGAAAAAAAATCAAGTAAATTAGTTCACTTTCTCCAAGAGATGCTCTTTGAAACCACCTGATTACAGGGCTCTCAAGTTTTCAAGATTGCTTGGAGTGAGATTAAGACTGAGGTGGAGCAGGGGTCATTGCTGGGAGGGAGGCGGCGGGGAGGGGTGTTAGATTAGAAGTGTATTAGAATTCTGCTAATGTTCACAAAAACCTGGACAGAATATTTGGTTGCCTCAACTAAGTAACACAAAATGTGTTGTAACCTATTAATCCCTAAGTTATTCCATTTAGATAAATAAGAAGCAGAACTGTTGGTTATACGTTGTAGGTGCCTTTCAGACCCTCAACACACATAAATCAACTATAAGGAGTAAAAATTAAGAAAATAAGTTTGAACCCATTTTTCATCTCTACCCCCCATCTTACAAAAAAAAAAAAAAAGTTTCCATTTATTTTATTTCCTTTTGAATTCCTGACAAAGCAAAGCATTAACGTTTTGTATATTTGAGGTTGGACGTTTACCAGGTTGCTGTCCTTTATGTTGCACCTTGAGAGGTAAGACGTTTCTAATCGTACAGGACAAGTTCATGTCCCTGCATTCTGAACTGGCAGTAAATGACTTGATCAGATCTGCACAACGTTCAGCAACTTTTAGCCAAATAAATGCAAATGCAGCAAGATCCTCCATCCTGCAGTCTTCAGCTGGCGACCTTGTTCACTTTGGCTGCTGCTTTTATGGCCCACGACAACTTGTGTGCCTGACTTCATGGTCAGACTGCCACCAGACAGATGCGTGTCATATGTTTGCACGCTGGTCACACAGTGTTGCGCATAGACTGTAAATATACGGTTTTGTGCGAGTCATTCGGTCTCACGCGCGTCTGTATGTCCAGCTTTTGTCCGCTTTGTCGCTTCATACGCAGTCAATCCGAGCGAGCCTGGTAGGCTCGTTCATAACGCAGGGAAATTAATTATCAGCGTGAGAAATGGCATGTGTGGCGTGTGAAGTCATTTAAATGCGTGTGTCACACGCTCAGTGCGTGAGACTTGAGAGCCCTGCGAATACAGCAACTATGCTAAGCTAAGCTAAAGTCAGTGCTGCCAGATTCAGAGAATGACTGGGTCGGCTAAAAAATGCTTCTGCCCACTTGTCCAACTCAGGGGACTGTTGGGGGGAGGCTTAATTTCACCCAGAAGTGGCATATGCTTTTAAAATGAGTTCTATTTCAGTATTATAACAGACAGAAGTGACAGACTGCTGGGCAGTCTTTTAAACACTTCATGTTTCCTGAAAATTTTAATACAACTACATGTGATGTATTTGAGGTTTGTGTACTTTGTCTAACTAAAGATAATATTCTTGGTAATGTAAGAACTGTGTGATTATGATTAGTAGTTTGTTGCAATAAAGGTGTCTCAGTAGTAAAACTAAATAAGCATTCCCTTTAAGTATTCAATAACCCTACGGTAGAAAAACCTACAGTATGAACACCTGACTTTTAAGCACACTGTGAAAGTGGCTTTCAGTCCTGAAGTCACTGTGGATTTTTGTGGGTCCAGCTTACCACAGTATAGAACACAGTATCTGGGCGCATGTGCTAATTTTCACTGAGGAAGCCACAATAAAAGTGGCAACAGCTCAACATTATCTAGTTCCAATAGTAAAATCAATCTCAGGGAACCTGCTACATGGTTGTTTAGTCAAAACATAAAATCCATCTTTAAAAAACAAGAATGAAAATGTTGCCACTCTTTTTAAAAAAAGGGGTATTGTTATCTAGTACAGTATGCACAAATGCAAAAGTAACAATTTGCTGCCTCTAATAGAAAAAGCAAAATGATATTTCTCACATGTCTCAATTTAGACTTATTTATGGTAAGGGGTACATTGTAATGAACTGAACAACAAATATATTGACTTTTCCATATCAACATTTTCTGCTGGCAATAACATCAGCTGCAGCTTCTGTGAGTCATCATGACACTCGATAGTGATTCTGAATCCAATGCAAAATAAAGAGAGGAAATCCTAAATGACTGCTCTTTTATTGCCTCTTATTCATAGTATTCAAACTGAAGAGATAGACACAACAGTTAATAAAGTGCTGGCACTGAACAATGGAAACATCTGCTGAGCTCTGCACAGCTAAACAATGAGCATGTTTTCCAGCTTGTCTCAGCTGTCTGCATATTGCTTCGCTAGAGTTATAAATGGTGTACAAAAAGAGGAATATTGCAACAAAATATTGTATGATGCTTAACAGTTCACAGTTCTGTAGTTTACTTCTTTGACTTTCAGATGATGTCTCTCATACGTATAGTAAACTTGCATGAAAATAGCCTGAAAATGTCTCATAACTGGTGAGGATACATTAAAGAAGGGTCTGCTTTTCTGCAAGAACTGGGACACTGCATTTAATGTCAGGAATTTGTAGATTCTAGGGCTGGGATAAATGATTATTTTTTAAACAAATATTCCATTGCTTATTTTTTCAATGCATCAGTTATTCTAACGATTCACTTTTTCAGTTGGATTATCTCCCCTTAGGCCTGCACGATTTTGCCAAATAACCTAATTGCAACTTTTCTGACATATATTACAAGTGCAATTCGATTTGGGATTTTTTTACATTTGAGACTTTTAAATGCATAAAACTAAAATTATGAATGAAAGAAGTCGTTACTTTTACAACAATGATCTACTTCAAAAACTATTTATGTGTCCAGCATCCTCTTGTGGCTTCTGTCTGATGTTGAACCTGAGAAATCTCTAATAAAAAAAAGCAGTTGTTCAATGTTTTGTGATTACTACAAAAGTGATTAATTATAGTTACTAATTCCTTCTCCAAAAAGTAACAGCTTTTATAATGGAGTTTCAGCTTTGTAAAAATAAATACTTGGAAAAGTAATTATTCTGTTTGGCTACTTTTTAATATTACCATTGGCTTAACTTTAAATTAATCTCTGTTGAATTTTTCCCGATAAAAGTGAATATTAGATCTCACTAATGAATAAAATGGGAACTTGACAGAATAAATTACTAACAGAAAATCTTGGACAGTCAGACTGATGGATGTCTGAGAGGAGCTTCAGGTCTATGTGGTTTTAACAGCTTCCAGCCAACATGTAGAAACACGTAGTTTCAATGAATATTTCACGTTGTTCATGTCTTTTATCTCTGAGAAAAAACTCACATTTGTGATTCCAGTTCATAATTCTTCCCGTCTTCTGGATTCACTGTTGCTGCGTCTCTAGTGTGTGTGTGTGTTCAGCTGTGTGGTGCACATGTGGAGTCGTGTTTGCTGACAGTTCATCAGTCACCGTCATCACTTGTTTATCGCTGTTTTATTAACTGGATTCATACTTTTACAACATCTGTGTCAGTCCCAGCCCTATAACAGTAGATTTATTTGTAAATAAAATAAAATAAATCTACTCTTTTTAATTACATTTTAAATAGTGCAATTGTAGTTACCCACACCGCCATCAACTCGAACTATTGTTTAAAATCCAGTGGAAAAATTGCCATGGCAAAACCTCTGATATACAGCTCATGAGAACAAGGTCATTTTCTTGTTTTGTTTTGTTTGTTTGTTTTGTTTGTTTGTTTGTTTGTTTGTTTTTTTTTTTTGGGGGGGGGGGGGGGGTGTTTAGTTTTTTCAGTTTAGCTCTTTTTTTTTTTTTTTTTTTAGCTCAAACGCTGATAAAAAGATCTCATAACCCTTGGACAAAATTATTCAAGTGTTAAACATTAGAAACAGTAAACAACGGATGAGGCAGCAGGCGTGAAGCTCTGAAAGCTCATGAGAACCAGAAATGAATTGAGTCATTTATTAAACCGGTCGTTACCTGCATAAACACTGAACATTCTCCATCAATGCATGAGGCCTCAGTGCCGACCTCTCACAAACCCTGCATTACACAACTGTTCTTTCCCTCGTCTAACTTTGACATGATGTGACAAAGGCTGATTTTTACTATGCAAAAGATTTTTGCTACATTTATTTACTGTAAAAAGGGGGAGAAAATAACAAGCATTGTAAACACATTTTTTTTCTCTAAAAAGACTAATACAGCCCTACATTCTGGCATAAAACAAAAGTGTTGCTCAATCAACCCAGTTATTAAGTATACCTTCAGCAAAACAACCTATAAAAGTTCAGCTTTGCATATTAAGTGGAGAATCTAATCAATCAGGGAGCATATTTTATGGAACTATGCAAATGGGACAACTGGAGCAGTTGTAATTGCTCAGTGTGTGTTAAGAATCAGAACAGGTTTTCATGTGAGCTGTGGACAAAATTAAGTTAATGCTAGCATTCAGCTAAATGGCAGAAATAACGAAAGATCACAATAGACAAAAAACCTGGTTTTGTTTTTAATCATGCCATATGTGCAACTAACTGATGCAGAAAAGTTCAGTCGGTTTCAGGTATTCATGTTGACTTTAAAAAAGACATTTACAAACAAATGGATTGTTATTGGAGCAAGACCAAAATTAAAAGTACAGACGATTTACTTTTGCTTTTGTTATAAACTGTAGTCTGTACTTTGTGATTATTGCACTGTATAATTTTGTAGACAGCTCATAGGATAGCAATACTGGTGATGTAAAGTTCTGTGTGAAAAGTAGAAGCCTGACGACGTGCTGATTTGATTCATCAATCAAGTGTCAGTTCATTGAAAACATTAAGATTTCCAGTTAGAATTCGGTTGTAAAATTAATACTATCCGACAGCTATGAAAGTTAAATATACATTCTGTAAGCCGATTTGTAATTTGCTTCAGAAGCTTCGACTTTGCTTGACAAAACTTGGCCTTCTCAGATGACTTTGAGACTTGAGCTGGACTTGCCCCAGCAGATTTAAAAACAGCTCTGGCTGCAAGGCTTTCCACACTCTGCATGTTCTCTACTCTCCATGCCGACACACTGGATGAAATGTACTTGAAACATCAAAAAGACATCTTTGCTCACTCAAGTCTTCTCCTCTCCCTCACTCATTGGAAATAAAATGGCTTTTTTTTTTTCCCGTGACAACTTTGGAAGATATTTTTAACTTGACTTGACAGTTTGCTAATACAGTTTATTTTCAGGTTGTCAGTTTGACAGGTTAATTAAGAGAAGAGAGAGACATGCTGCATGAACCATCTCAGTGAAAATATTAGAAAATATATCTTTCAGGGCATAATCAGAAGTCTTATTCTGATTAATACACTATCTGATCATGTATATATAATATATAATCCATTTAAATTAAATAATTACGCCTACAGTTTTATCATATTTTTGCTTGTGCTACTTTCTTTCAGATGACGAGAGTCTAGATCACCTCCAGAGTACAAATGCTAAGTTTGAAAAGATTCACATTCTCTGTAATTGAGGCAACATCTTTTTCCAACACGAAGGCCTTCTGTGGAATTGTAATTCTTTAACCTTTTCTGCCTTTAAGGGACTTTGCAATTAGCAACATCTGAAAATGCAAATTATACACCCACAGAACTCTGAGAACCTACACTTCATGATAATCCATGTATTCAGGACAGATTATAGGTGCATGAGGACTTACTTCCTTACACTTTAAGACTTAAATGTTAAGATACAAAATGATCTAGTATTGCAGTTTGGACTGAACATACAGATACCAAACAATAATATCAAAAATATGATTCTCAGTGCAGCACAGATGTACAAACAGAGCATGAGCATATTTACCCTTCAGCTAAAGGTGTCTCTTGAGCCGCTATGTTTGTATATCTGAACATCCTTCACAGGCTGCCTGGAGGGGGCTCTCGCCTGAACTTTAAGCTTTAGACTTCACAGTATGAGGAAGAAAGCAACTAGTATCAGAGGTCATCTGGAACTCTTCCTTCTCTCGCAAGACACGCATGCAGCGATGTGTTTAAAGACTTCACAAACATGCACCAGCACACCGGTACATGTAATCACCTGGGAACTGCACTGAACAGTAAATATCTACAAAAATGTGTTGGAAGTAAAAGGTTGAAAGAGATGGAGGACCTTTAAAGATCATTTCCTAGTACAGAAAGTAAGGGAGAGAGAGACGGAGGGGAGGGGAAAGCAAAAGAAGGAAGGTGGTGAAAAAGGAAAAGATGAGACCGGTTGCAGACGAAGGGGGATGCAGAGCAAGAAAGCGAGTCTGAGTGGAGAGAGAGTGAGACAAGGAAGAGAGAAGAAAGCAGAATGCTAAGAAGCAGTTGAAGTGGAAGAATTCCAGTTTGGATTCAAGCTCTTTGGCTAATGAGGATCATTAAGGTGGCCTCCACTGTTACTGTAAATGCTAGAGAGGACCGGGAGATGCAGGGATAAAAATAAAACCTCTCAAGCATATCCCCACAGGATTTTTAAAGCAAGCACTTGTAAAGAAGATATGGTGCATGCTGGCTCCAAAAAAGCACTTCATAATGCCATGGATCCTGAGACGGCAATACTTACTCAACAAGAGCACTCAGCTGAACTCTGAACTCTTTTGGATGCCGTTTAAGGCATGGTGGCAAAAGCAGCAATTTATATGTCTGTGATTTAACAGATTGAAAATAAAGACCAAGGCGAACACGTTTCTAAAGCTCTCAATATAAATCAGAGGCTTATCAGTTCAATTGTGTAGTCCCATATGGGAAATTTGCCTTTCAGGTACAGGATGGAAAAGAAGAGGGGGAAAAAAAAAGATCTCTACTCCACTCAGCTGTAAAGCTCTCCATCTTACCCACATTATTTCAAGTGGGCAGTTCACATTTCTCCACGCATTTTATGATCCTATCAGCTTTGCCATTTTCCCTCTCTTCACTTGCTGTTTAACACACAGTAAAACAAAAACTCCCACGAGGCTTAAAACCCAATCCTTGCTCCTGTCCTGCTTCTATAAATCGTTTGTGATAAACAGTGCAATTCTTTTAAAGCACTTCCGACAACTTTGACAGCAGAGTCAATTGAGTGGTTAAATTGGATGACATCAAAATAGTTTGAAAATGTAAATGCCCTTCGCTGGTGTTCCAGGATACAGCAGAGAGCTGATCTGTTGGACATCCTTTTATCGATTGTTCTTTTACCCACACTCAGCACTGTCACCGTACACCATTCAGCAGCAGCATATGTGAAATTTACAGCATCTCGCTGGATCAGGGATCCTCTACCACCAAATACTGCAAACTTGCTCTTCCATCAGCCCTTCTGTCTATTTTCCTTCTTTTTTTTTTCTTTCCAATTGGAGAAGAGACGCTTGCGCGCTCTCTTATATCTAAATCAGCACAGTCAGGCAGGAAAGTGTCTTGATAAGATCAGCATAATTGGCAGTTTCATTTGTCCTCATGAAATGCTGTATGGATGAGAGAACAGCAGTGAAGAAATATGAAGTTGAGTGTTGGTGCATGTACCTAAAACAAGGGGTGTAAGTCATAAGTTTTTGTTGACCACAGATTCTTGAGCTGAACAACAGAAACGTGACCATGCAAGGTCATGGAGTGCTGATGTAAAGGCACCTCAAAACTTGAGAAAAATCAAAAGCATGGTGTCCATTATCTTCTGGTGACATCAGAGTCAAAAACCTGAGATGTCCAAAAGTACAAGGTGTCAAATGTTCAGAGAAGTCAAGGTACATATAGCTGAAACACGACTTCCAAATGCAGGAATGACTCATAAAAAAAAAAAAAAAGAGCTCAGAAGTACATAAGTAAAGGTGAGACTTGATGGAGAAGATTGAGTGGCATGTGCTGGATCCCTTTTGGCACCACAAAGATGGAGAAAGGGTGCTATACTGAGGTGCTATCAGTAAGACTGAGCTGGCTGGACCTTTGCATATTGAGTAATAGTCAGCTTTCATACCTATTGTCAGTTTCTGGAAGAATTCTTCAAGCAGTGGTCAGGGAGAAGCTGCATTCAAGAAATACCATAATTATTATACAAAATGATACTCCAGTGAATATAACAAGAACTGTGACTGCTTCACTTGTCAACAACCTAAAATATTAACCTTCTTCACATGTTATAGAGAACATATGAGATCCTCTCAGATATGAGATTCACGGTGAGGGAAGACAACACACTTCCTGCAGCAGCAATTAAGAAGACATGAATCCTTTTTCATTATAAGTAGATCATGAACAGATAAAAAATAAAAAAATAAAAAAATACCAGACAGCACAGATGGGAGCTCAAACTCATGGGAGCTGGGTTAAAGAAAAGTGGCTATTTTTACTCTAAAAATATATGATCCAATCAGGAAAAAGTGTTTTGTAATTTAGTTCATTAGCAGCTAAGTAAACCGACAGTTGCCTACTCGTTTTGAATGCTGAATTATTTCTCTGAAACACACACAGATGTGAGGTTCAATATCCCATAACTAAAAACACATTTTTATTAATGATTAAATTAATACTAAAAAATTCAATTTTCCAAATTATTATAAGCAAGTCTGAATATGCTTTTCCAAACATAAGAACATCAATTAAATCTTAGTATGATGGAAAAACCAAAACACTGTATGTTACCTGAGCAAATACAACCTGATGGAGAAAACTGATATCTGATAAAATGGTTAAAAGAAAATAATTCAAATTGTTGGGTTGCCAGATAAAAGCTAACCTCCAATACCAAATAAGCAAATAGCAGCAGCAGCTTTTTATTTGAAGTCAATCTCTTAAGCAGTTATGATAAACATTATATCCATGAGCATTTAACTAAAATATAGAGCTTCACTATTGTTGTAAGCTCTCTGCAATCCCATGCCCATAAGCAACAAATACTGTTTCTTAGGTAAAATAAAATACAATCTGCATTTGCAAGTATATCTGATTTAATACTCAAAGCACTGATCTGGATCAAAGTCCAAAGACAAACTTTATTTGGACCATTTCCATCATTATAGTTATGATAACTCTCAGTTTAACTCTCAGAACTTCTACAAATCAGCATCACTCCCCTGTCATCATTACCACTTTTTGTTGTAAGCGAACAGAGTCGTAACAAACACCCACAGCTGAAATGGCAAACCAGAACATTTACGCATCTACAAAGCAGACTTTGTGGAATTCAAGATCTACAGCAGACAGTCTGGACACTGTTAGAGTGCGCATTTTATGTAACAATGAAACGATTCTATGAAGTCTTTTTTTATTTACAGACTGATTTTAGCTTTGGCCGTGGCAAAGTTTTCAATACAGCTTTGAGGACAGACTGCTCATATCAGAGAGCAGAGGAGAGCGAGACTGATGATATAAAATAAAATTCAAGGGAAGCATGTTTCAATTATTTCACCAAACACTGATAAATATTGCAATGATATGGTGATGAACACAATAACTCGGCATGAAAATTTGTTAAACATCCAGATCTTGCACATCCGTTTGCTGTACGGGTTAGATTAATGTGTGTGTGACACAGATAAAGACTAATCTCATGGTGTGAATGGTTAAGTCAGGGAGAGAAGGCGAGCAGAGAACAGATAAAAATTGGAAGAAAGAGAAAGAAAGGTAAAGCTTCACATTTGTTGAGACAAATGCCTGCGTTTCACTGCTTTACCTTGAAAACATAAATCAAAACAGTTTGCTCAGGATTCATCACGTAGACGGAGCTGAGAGTGAGGAAGGCTGTTGTGGTTTTTGAAATACCATGTGGGAAAATGTTTGCTTTTCCATTTAAATTCAGTATATGTTAAATATATTTTAAATAAGAACTTATGGGAATTGTTTTCATGTTGACATAATTACAAGTTACAGGTGCTGGTTTCTGAATAACAGCAGCTCTATTTAATTAGCAAGCAGGGAAAGTAACTGCACTCTTTTGATGCATATTAGCATTTAAACAGCAACTGACCAAAGAACAAATGGTTAAAGATTTGCACCCGTTTCTTCTCCAGTACTGTGTTTAAATCAGTGTGGTATCTGATAGATGATGCAGTCGATAATGGGAGCTGGATATGTCCACGTTTAACTGTCTTCCTAACGATAAGTAATGGTTGTAGCTTAGCTAACACAATTAACACAGGCGCGGGGGAAAATAGAATTCCCTGCGAATGAAGTATTATGTAAATTATTAATTACCACACAGACGATTGCAATCTTGTTCAGCTGCCCATTGGCATTCAGATAAATGTGAACGAGTTGGGAACGGAGAAAAGGAAAAGGTGAAGATAATCCTGACACAGAGGGAGTGGGAGAAATTTTTAACAAATGCCACCTGCTCCTTTGGCAATTTATAGCAACCATTCGCAGTTTCACCTCTAAACACAGCCTCTTTGTCCAACTGACTTTCAACAAATGCAAGTGAAATGTGAAAGCAACGACAGCAAGTATTTGTATGCTGCTGCATTTGTTCTACACAGCAGTTTGTCATCAAATGTATATCTTTATAAATCTGGCATAGAATCAATGTGAGATCCAAACAGCACCAAAAAAACAACTTGTTTTTGCACCATTACAGATGATAAAAAAATCTTATTCAAGAGCAACAGTACCATAATCTGTTTTTAATTTGAATTTTAATTAGACAATTTCTGTGCAGTCTCATTCTATATTCTGTAAAAGGGAACATTTGAGGAGCCCTTGGTCCTGCATGCATTTCCCCCATACAAATGACTCCTTTTGTGGTTATGAAGGCAGTTTTTTTTTTTTTTCTCTTTCTTTTTTGGAGTGGGTTTCTGAATATGTAAATGTGTGACAACAAGAGACACAGTGAGTAATGAACAGATAAAGAGCCACTAAGAGGAAAAGACAAAGACAGAAAAAGAGTCCAGTGGAGCTAGGGTGAGAAAAAGAAAGGAGCAGAGAGAGCGATCTCTCAGATTTGGTGTCTCAGCTTAATGACACTGGTCCCACATGGGAGAGAGGGAGAGCCAAGCTTTGCAGGAGAAATGATGAATTCAGAGACAGATAACCTCAAGCCTACCCACATACAGCCAACACAGTCAGGAAAAAATGAGAAATCATCTACTCAGCTTATGCTTTTACAAAAAGATCAGTTTTCTCTTTCCTTGCGTTTTTATTTTTCACTAAAACTGTCTTTCCTGCTCCGTCCGTCTATCTCTGGCCAGGTCTAGTGCTGCATACATCACCCCCACTTTCAATACTGCACCTTTATCTAACTGAATTGAATCTACAACCTGTTCTCCTGTTGTGACCATGGAACATATGTCTGGCCGACTTTGACAAATTAAACCAACTCGATATATGGCAATAACCTTCACAGGATAACATGGCCTGGGTGGCGGAAGGATTATGGAAAAAGGAGAGGAACAGAGACTGAAAAAGGATGGAGACACATACAGATGGATGACAGGATATATTGAGCTGGGCATGGTTATTTCTAAGCCTGGTTAAACATATGCACATACAGACTGACTTTCTAAATGTCACAAAGTCAGTGCAGCTGAAACACGCAACATTATCTGAGCAGGAAAGACAGTTAATTAGCCTCATGAAGCAACGGTCCACAAGCTTTATAATAACTGTCAGAAAAAGGCACAGCAAGGGAAGATTTTGGCAGAAGACATAAGACTCTGCACTAAAAACAGTTTACCATTTTTCCATGGTTGAGCTGGTCCATTAGAAGGGTGCAACTTTTAATAAGAACTAAAACTATGTTCCTAAAGCTTCAATGATCTTTATGTTGGACAGCTATGTTTATAGTCAACTCCGCTGAGAAAGTTTAAAAGTATGACAGGACACAGGCAAAGAAGTAGTAACTACTAGTAAATCTGAATACTCTTTACTTTGATAGCCATAGCATGTACCTGATACATGAATAAAATATTACGTCTCAGCAGAAAAGAAAGATTTTTGTCTTAACCAACATAATAAACTATGAAAAAACAGAATTTAAACATTTTTTTTTCAAATGTGACAAACTGTTATAGACGTGCATAAAACACTTCAACTAATTTTCTTAAAGCACCCTTTTATAATAAATCTAATTAAATTGCTCAAGTGGTTATTCAGCAATGTTTCACCTGTGCTGACAAAAAGCTTTAACCACACAAACACACACACATTCACACAAACCAACAAGAGAGGGTCGTTAGGCAGCTATTGTTGTGCTCCTCTCTGCTCAGCGGGATAACGGCTTGATTGATACTGAGGTTCCCCAGTTAATCACCGGGCTAGATGACTATAATGCACACCGTCTGGCAAGTGATGCACAAATTAAAACTGAGAAAAAGCAGGATGCACACAGCACAAACTCAAAGGCAAAGCAAGACACACTCACACACTTGTCACAAGCAGAACACACCTGCCCGACATCCCACTCCATTCCACACTAGCACAAGTTAACTCACCTGCTCTGAGTGACCAGCTGAAAGCTTTCCAGTGTGTCTCGGTAAGTCTTCCTCCCTCTTGGTCTCTTCAGTCTCTCTGTGGCTGTGCACGGACTTCCTGCGGGCCGCTCAAGCTTCCTGAGCAGCTCCACGTAAGTGCATTGATCTCTCAGCCAAGTGGTGCGTGTTCCCGCTGTGTCCACGGGACTCAGATGCGCTCTCCTCACCGCCGCTCACTCTGCTTTGCACAGCTGCAGAGGGGGAATATGAGGATGGGCAGCGTGGTGCTCCGCTCTCTCTCCCTCCCTCCCTCCCTCTCTCTCTCTCTAGTTAGCCAAGAAGCTCTGGCTCTGGTTGTCAGATGCTACGACGTTGACTCCTACTATCTCCACTGTCACTCTTATTTTGCCACTGAGCTGCATGCCTCCTCATCATCTTCTTTTTGCCGTTTCTCCATTGATTCCTCTGCCTTTCCCTCTCTCAGTATTGATGTGAGTATCTGTGTCTTGCTTGAGCAGCCTCTAGTGGCTGCCTTCTCTGTGTGCTGCTCAGAGAGACGGAATTACATCTTGTACTCACAAAGAACATGAAGCTGAGTGTTGAATTTGGTCCAGGATTTCAGCAAGAAGCAACTGGATTAAAAAAAAAAAGGAAAAACAGCATTAGAAAGAAATAAGTACAACAACTCCAATAATAGAATACAATGACACCAAAACAGTGTACTCAGGCTGTGGCTAATGATTTAAATTTGCAGGCATTATTTTTGCAATTACTCATTTCACACTAAACTTGTCAATCAAAAGAATGGATAAATAAAAAAGTGTGTTAAATGGCTTTATTTTTCTCTGTGCAATTTTCAAAACACATTAATTGTACATTTACAATGATAAAAATAACCAGCAATCCCTAAAACAGTACATGTTCATGACTAATTTTAGCTGAATAATAACCACTACAGCAGCTTCACTTCACTTCCACACTGACTCCAAATGTCTGTGGTGCTGAAGACAGTAGGATTTCAGTTTGTCTTTTAATGTTGATATTAGCTCACTTATGGGAGAGTATGTCTGTTCAGTTACTGGGTAGAGAGCTTGAAGATCTTATTTTTATTCTAACAGATCTATTTAATGACCCCTTTCTGACCCATTCCTCTGCTGCCGCACTCTCTTTCCTGTGGGGTCCCACAAGGTTCTATTTTAGGTCCTCTCCTGTTCTCGCTTTATTTACTCCCTTTGGGGTCAATATTTAGAAAACACAAGATCTCCTACCATTGCTATGCAGATGACCTGCAAATTTATGTTCCCCTTAAATCAACAGATGGTTCTGTGTCTGGGTTGCTTGATTGTCTTCAGGACCTCAAAGCCTGGATGGCAATCAACTTCCTCCATCTAAATGAACAAAAAACTGAAATAATTATTTTTGGTGATAAGCTGCCAAATGATGCAGCTAGCATGTTGGGATCTGTGGCCTCTTTTTCTCGTCCCTTTGTTAAAAGCCTGGGGGTAATCTTAGACAATTCCTTGAAGCTTGATAAACAAGTTAGCTCAGTGGTCAAGAGCGTCTTCTTCCACCTACGAGTCCTCGGGAAGGTCAAACCTTACCTGCCCAAACATGACTTTGAGAAGGTGGTTCATTTGCTTATTATGTCTCGTCTTGATTATTGCAATTCACTTTATTACGGCATCAGCAAATCATCCCTCCACCGTCTCCAGCTTGCTCAGAATGCAGCTGCCCGTTTGTTGACCGGGAAGAGGCTTTCTGACCACATCACTCCCGTCCTCGCTGAGCTTCACTGGCTTCCCGTCAGCTTTAGGGTCCAGTTTAAAATTTTATTACACGCTTATAAGGCTCTGAATGGTTTAGCTCCGCCATATATGGCTGAGCTTTTGATCAGGCATGCTCCCACTAGATCTCTGAGGTCCTCTTCTCAGTTGCTTTTGGAGGTTCCTCGAACCAAATGTGTTTCTCGAGGCGATAGAGCCTTCTCAGTGATGGCCCCGAAACTGTGGAATGGGCTGCCGCTACATATTAGAAGTTCCCAGTCTGTCCAAGCCTTTAAAACTTTACTGAAGACATATTTCTTTGATCTAGCTTTTAACTAGTGGAGATGGTTATTCATACTTTGTACTTTTTATTCTCTTGAGTATTTATTTTGGTCTCGTGTTTTATATCTTCTAATTTGGCCATTTTATTCATTTTTATCATTCTATATGTTCTAAGTACACCAGTGTTTTGTGCGTCCCTGTGTGTATGTGTGTATTTGTGTTTCTAGTTTTTACACATATGACCACACAGTAGGTGTGAATGTGTTAGTATGTTTTGTGTTAATGTGCTGTCATCAGTGTCTGTGTTCTTTCATGTGTCTATTTGGATATCTTTTAAATCTCTGTGAAGCACTTTGTGCGACCACGGTCGTTGTAAGCGTGCTATACAAATAAACTGAACTTGAACCCCTTGTCATAGGTGGAGCTTCGTCATCCTGGAAGGTAACACTTGCGTTAGGCTAGCAATGGCTCATCACGGGGTAAAACTGATGAGAAACAGCAATGTTGTATTGACTTCCAGCACCTCTTCCATCAAGAAAACAAGAGTATCCAAACCATGCAAACAAATAGCTCACTCCAGCATAACAAATCCATCAGATCTCCTCATTGTAGCCACCAAGCAATCGTTTTGTGTGTGTGTGTGTTTGTTTTTGTTATCTTTGATTTCCCCCTGATGGATTTTACTCTAACTTTCTTTTGCAAGTTTTAGCTCTGAATAACTTCAATTATGAATTCACTAAAATTCCAGCAAAGTAACTTTTTTTTCTTTTCAAGTGGAAACTGATATTGATGAAAATAAGTTAAAGACAGGATAGTACATGTCAAAAACAAGAGACTGGTTAAAAAGACCATAATAAAGATATTGTGTTAATCCATAAACATGTTAGGAAGCCATCGTGTTGACCCATTTATTAGTGAAATGGGACAAAACTCTGAATCAGTACTTACTTATAAGGCAGATAACACCATAATGACTTGTGGTGCAATGGAAGAAGTTGATGCTTTTCAATGGAAATTTGTTTGAGACAGACACTTTAAAAATAGCTACAATGTGCCACAACACAATTCATATTGGCCTCACAACTGACAACACATCACATCCATCAGTAAGTGTCATTTACAATTGGGATGATAGAGATGTATCCCCACAATTTTTAAATGACTGATGAACCCATCACTTTTGCAAGGCAAATTTGCTTTTTAAAAAGAGGGGGAAAAAAAAGAGTTACTTCATCCTCACATGTAATGGCTGGTTGAATTTCACTCATGAATTGTTACACTCTTTTTCTCTTCTGTTAAAAAAAAAAGTTTACAGTATTAAAACTATAAGGTAGAATAACACAAGTTTGTTTAATATTCTGACCTTAGCTCCAAACAATTTTTCATGTTTAAATATAGTAATTTAAGTTTTGTTACATTCATTGGCACTGTTCACTTTGGTGTTGCAGCTGTGGAAATAATACTTAGCTGATTTTACAAAGTATTTTTGCATTGTCAATCCAGTCCGCTTTCTTCTGATGTGTTTTCATGCACTTGTTCCCGGTTCTTAATTAACTACAAATGTAGCTGGCATTTATTGTTAAACTTGTTAAAAAAAGAGAATACAAACACTATTTGAGAGATGTGTAATGTTAACAATGGTGGGTAATAACTAATATATATTTTAGGCTGGCATTTGTTGACAAAAGCTTTTAGTGTATTTAACCAGTATTTGATTTGACATTTGAAGAGGGTTATCAGTAGCCTATTGTGTATCAAAACCGTACCGTACCGTCTTCTTCCGCTTATCCGGGATCGGGTCATGTGGGCAGCTGCCTAAGCAGGGAAGCCAAGACTTCCCTCACCCCGGCCACAGCCCTCAGCTCATCCCGAGGCAATCCCAGGCCAGCCGTGAGATATAGTCCCTCCAGCGTGTCCTGTGCCTCCCCAGGGGTCTGGTCCCGGTGGGACGTGCCTGGAACACCTCACCAGGGAAGCGTCCAGGAGGCATCCTGACCAGATGCCCGAGCCACCTCTTCTGGCTCCTCTCTATACGGAGGAGCAGCGGCTCTACTTTGAGCCCCTCCCGGATGACCGAGCTCCTCACCCTATCTCTAAGGGAGAGCCCGGCCACCCTGCAGAGGAAACTCATTTCGGCCGCTTGTACCCGCGATCTCGTTCTTTTGGTCATGACCCACAGCTCATGGCCATAGGTGAGGGTAGGAACGTATGGACCGGTAAATCGAGAGCTTCGCCTTCTGGCTCAGCTCCTTCTTCACCACGACGGGCCGATGCAGAGTCTGCATCACTGCAGATGCCGCACCGATCCGTCTGTCCATCTCCCGCTCCATTTTTGTCTCACTCATGAACAAGACCCCGAGATACTTGAACTCCTCCACCTGGGGCAGGACCTCGCTCCCGACCCGGAGAGGACACTCCACCCTTTTCCGAGCGAGGACCATGGTCTCGGATTTGGAGGCACTGATTCTCATCCCGGCCGCTTCACACTTGGCTGCAAATCGCTCCAGCGAGAGCTGGAGATCACGGCCCGACGACGCCAACAGAACCACATCATCTGCAAACAGCAGAGACCCGATCCTGAGGCCACCAAACCGGATACCCTCAACACTTCGGCTGCGCCTAGAAATCCTGTCCATAAAGGTTATGAACAGGATCGGCGATAAAGGGCAGCCTTGGCAGAGTCCAGCTCTCACCGGGAATAGATTCGACCTACAGCCAGAAATGCGGACCAAGCTCTGGCACCGGTCGTACAGGGACCGGACAGCTCGAACAAGGGGGTCCGGCACTCTGTTCTCCCGGAGCACCCCCCACAGGAATCCCCGGGGGGACATGATCAAACGCCTTCTCCAAGTCTACAAAGCACATGTAGACTGGTTGGGCGAACTCCCATGCCCCCTCCAGGATCCTGAAGAGGATGTAGAGCTGGTCCACTGTTCCACGACCAGGACGAAATCCACACTGCTCCTCCTCAATCCGAGGTTCAACTATCCGACAGACCCTCCTCTCCAGGACCCCTGAATAGACTTTACCAGGGAGGGTGAGAAGTGTGATCCCCCGAAGTTGGAACACACCCTCCAATCCCCTCTTTGAAAAGGGGGACCACCACCCCAGTCTGCCAGACTGCAGTCCAGAGGTACTGCCCCCGATGTCCACGCGATGCTGCAGATGCATGTCAGCCAAGACAGCCCCACAGCATCCAGAGCCTTAAGAAACTCCAGGCGGATCTCACCCACACCAGGGGTCTAGCCACCGAGGAGCTTTTTGACTACCTCGGCGACCTCAGCCCCGGTGACAGAAGAGCCACCCCTGAGTCCCCAAACTCTGCTTACTCCTCAGAAGATGTGTTGGTGGTATTGAGGAGTTCTTCGAAGTATTCCTTCCACTGACCCACGACGTCCCAAGTCGAGGTCAGCAGCACACCATCCCCACTGTATACAGTGTTGATGGTGCACTGCTTCCCCCTCCTGAGCCGCCGGATGGTGGACCAGAATCGCCACGGAAGTCGTTCTCCATAGCCTCACCGAGCTCCTCCCATGTCCAGGTTTTTGCCTCAGCGACCGCCAGAGCCACGCTCCGCTTGGCCCGCCGACACCTGTCAGCTGCCTCTGGAGTCCCACAGGCCAGGAAGGCCTGGTAGGACTCCTTCTTCAGCTTGACAGCATCCCTCACCGCTGGTGTCCACCAGCGAGTTCGGGGGTTTCGACAACAGTATGTCAAAACACCAATTTCTAATAGCTAAATTAAACCTTAGCTTACCTTAATTAGCGATACAGAGCCCAGCAGGGGACAGGAGGATTGTTTTGGGATTTTTTTTGCGTTCCCTTGCCATACTTTTGATTTCTTGCAAAACTTTTGCATTCCCTTGCAATAAGTAGAATGACAGTGCTGCATGACCTGTGTAGCTTAGAAGGTTTGCATGGGAATGCAAAAAATAAAAATCTGCCCCTGCTCTCTGGGGGACATCTTAATTAGCCACTCTGTTATTTAAAGAGTTTTGAGTAAACTCAACACATTCAAACTGAAGCGCTCAAATGAAAGTCGCCAAATTTAGCCACAGAGACCCAACTGATTTCAATGTAATGGTAAAGCATAAGCGATGTCTGACAGACCACCAGTAAATGACATTGAAAGTTTTACTTTGATCTGCTGCCTATTGGCTGAGTGCTGGCACCTGTGCCTACAAGACGTATTGCGACAAGATAGCTTGTCTCCATGATGTTGCATAAGCAGGCCACTGAAGTCATTGGGAAATATTCTTGTGCTTCACAAGATTTAGCAATATTAGTTATGTGAGTTAGCCACATTAATTATAATCTTATAAAACAGCATTAATTTAAAGAAGTACCAATATTTGTTTTGTGCTTTTAAAGTCTTTTTCCACACATTTAAAGAAAATTTAAATTCTTGTTTGATTTGTGCCGATGCATAAAGCCAACTGCCCCTGATACTTTAGCAGATCTAAGCAAATCTTCAAAAAAAAATTATTTTTAAAAAAATCCCTTTTAGCCTATGCGCTTTTTCCTTTATCTATATGGAATGGGATTTAAGTGAAGTCTGGAGGATGGGTGAGGTGATGTGGTGACAAGAAGGGTTGTGAGTGAGGAGCTGGGCAGCAGTGTTCTGATTGTATCAAAACTTGTTTAAAATGTTGTTTGATGACTTGTATACAGGATTGAAGTAGTTGACTCTGGATGTAAAAGCTCAAGATGCATGTCTAGAATCTTTCTCTACTATCTGATCAAATGTTTAATGGCTATTTTAAAAAGTACATCTGATATGTAAAAACTGCAGTGGAAGAGCCTTACTTTCTCTGCAGTGTGATGCAATTGAAAAAAGAAATAGTAAACATTTTAGCCCGAGTATCAAAAGATGTTTTTCATATTGCCAATCTGGTTTATTATCAAGAAACAAAAATAATCAGGCATGCTTAAGTTTATTACAGTCACAAGCATGTATATGCATGTAATGAAGTTCTGTTTGCATCCAACATAACACGAGTTAAAGAGAGGGAAACAAACCAAAAATAGCTTTTTTAAAAGCATCCCTTCTACAAAGCACGATTGATGACTACAGAGAGTTTATGCAGGACAATATATGTGGGCAAAATGGAGAGATGTTGTCCTAGAAAAAGATCCATGGGGTGCCATTAGCCAGGTATAGAAGAAGAACCTGATGCTAGCTGCCAAAGCTGATGAACTATATGTGGAGGGGATCACTCGCCAGGTCATAAAGGGATACAGTAAGCTTAATTAGAAATGTTCAGGCAAGAAACTCCAGGAAGAGATAAGCAGCTGTAAAAGTCAGTGTAAAAAATGATGTGGGAGGAAGCAAAAATGTTTTTAACTTGTTATAACAGTCAAGCGTCCACATTCAAAGCTTTATTACTTAAAAATATTTATCAAAACTTCACGAACTGATCTATCTAAGAAAACAAAGACAGCCTCATGCCTAGTCTATGAGTTGCTGGTCCTTCTTTCAACTTATTACATACAGTATCTTCAAAAAAAAAAAAAAGCTGGATGTAATACTTAAGTTAAATGCTTTTTATACAAATCTCTGCAACCAAGCTACAGACGTATCTGAAATGTGCTGTAGTCTATACAGTTGTTGATTTAAGTGACACATAACCAGTAAAAGTAGCTACAAAGATAAATGCATTTTAGACGTGCTGTAAAACAGTGAATGCTGACTGATTCAGTTTTGCATTAGACAATCCAAACATATACTATTTGCATTTCCAGTTCTGAACAAGGTGCATTTTACTTTCAAACTGTTATCCTTGAGTTTCATTAAAAAAAAATTAAAAAAAAAAAGCCAGAAAAATTAGCTGAGGTTTTGCCATTTTTCAGGCATTGTTTTGTCTTAAAGAAGTTCATATTTTTTACATTTGTCATGTCTTTGTCTAAAGAAGATCCCAAGGATAAAATTACAAAAGATATTCTAGAGCCAAAAGTTGTTGGTAAAAAAAAAAAAAAAAAGTAACAGTCTGAAACTCCCAAATATGATTCAGTTCATATGGTTTGGGCAATAAAGTATTTCTTAGTTTTAATTAGGCATTGATATTGATTTGCAAGGGAATTTAAACCCAATTTTTCCACTTACTTTTACATTTCACTGTTAATATCACTTTGTAGTTGTCCCAGTTTAAGAAATTTAAACTTTGCACAACAGGTTTGGAAATTTTGTTTGGTGGATTATTTGTTTGCTTAACAATGCTTGTTGGCAATTAATCTTACACAGCTGGAAAGTCTGTTCCTTTATAAATGGTGAAAAATGTGTAAGGAAAATACATATGTGGGGTGAGCAGCAGAGTTGGGTATGTGGGATGCACCCAAAAATAAATAAACAAATACATAAATGAAAGACAAATCTTTCTCTGCCAATGCCAAGCAGCTAATTAAACTACTCGTTCTTGTTTTTAGCTTACCAGCAGCTTATAATCAGGTGTGAACACGAGATATCAAGATGAAATTTTGTAAGCGAGTAGCTTGCAGAAAACTCCCCCCCCCCAGGTGCTACAGGGCTGCTAATCACATTGCGCTGTTAACTAGTTTTAATGCCAAACCAAGACCCACAACTGTCTGTGTAAACACACGTTTGTATTTAATGCCCTTTCAGCATGTTAGAATGGAATATTCACCTAAAAGTCTACATTGAGTCTTACCTCTATCCAACACTCTTAACAGAAAAATAATCAACAGCGTAGCAAAGCCGTCAAAGCGCTTCATTTTATGCATGCACACTAGCCTGCAGTCTCAGATGAAAAAAAAAAAAACGACCAGATTCTGCTGCCAAATAGGGCCTAATGCAGCTTAATCGACACACTATTGCCTGCTTGAAAAAAACCTGCTGTAACCTGCCATGCTTCTCCACCATCTGAAGCAGCTTTACCCATCACGTCCATGCACGTTTTTGATGAACAAAACTATCCTTTTCTGCATTCCATCATACAAACAGTATATATATACAAGTATATATATATATATATATATATATATATATATATATATATATATATATATATGCATACAGGTGTCCTCAAAATTATTCATACCCTCCAATTAAAGAAAAGGCTAAATTCACAATGGTAATTAAAATGACAAGGAACAACAACAACAAAAAATAATAAATGAAATTTTACAAAATTGCAGTTTAGCAAATTAAAGTGTTGTTTTTTAATTATGGATGGAAATAGTAATTTATAAAGAACAAACAAACTAAACTGTCCATGACACATAAGAGTACCTCTCATGACAGTGGACCAAAAGACCTGTCAACAGGTGCAGAAGCCTTTTGAACATTAGAGAAAACACCTGATTACAGCAATTGCCTAAAAGTGTTGCTCAACAAAATTTTAGCCTCAGAGTCCCATTATGCTTGTTTACTTGTTTACTTTTTTGTGTGTTTGCTTTTATATTTTTTTCCACCCACAATTCAAAATCAGTGTCATGATTTTCCTGAAATCTTTATTTATAATTACTTTAGTCAATTTTAACTTATTTCACTGACAGCTGTTTTTTTTTTTTTTTTACTTCTTTAATTGGAGGGTTTGAATAATTTTTAGGATGACTGTATATACAGGACTGTGTCAGAAAATTAGAATTCGTGATATTCTAATATTTTGAGATAGGATATTTGAGTTTTCTTAAGCTGTATGCAATAATCAGCAATATTAAAACAATAAAAGGCTTGCAATATTTCAGTTGATTTGATTAGTAATGAATCCAGAATGTATGACCTCTTCATGTTTTTTTAATTGCATTACAGAAAATAAACAACTTTATCACAATATTCTAATTTTCTGAGACAGTCCTGTATATATATATATATATATATATATATATATATATATATATATATATATATATATAGAACCTCATCCAAATTCAACCATTGTTATGTGAATGTATGATTTTAATATTCATGGTGCAGCACAGAGTATTTACAGTATCCCAAGAGAATAAAAACATCAGCTTTATTTGGAAGAATAGATGTAGACATTCATAAACACTCGCTGAGTTTGTAGAATTTGATCAGGGATAAGACTTGCTGAATTACTGTAAGATAAATTCACACTGTAATATATTGGTTTCCCTCGCTTGGCTACAAATGACATCCATGATTTCCACATAGCTAAGGTGATTATTGTGAACAGACATTTTCATGCAAAATGCAGTCAAACAAGCTGTTCAGTGCAGAAATCTACACTCACTGCTGCTCCAGCAAATTTCCAGTTGATTTACCTCTCATGAGAAGCACTCTTGATGCAATACCATTCACATTTCACATTTTGTCCCAACATTCATTGCATCATTGTCATTAATAGGCCTGAGAAGGAGGACTATTCCAGAAAATCTGATGGTAAGAAATGAATAGTCACTTCGACGACCTCGGCTTATTTTCGCTGTACCCACAGCTGCTCCCAATATTCTTCCTCATCCCATGTGGTCAAACAGTTTCTTTCTTTACTCATGTCAATATATGTCCTAACAAACAAAGCTTCATGGAACATTATGTATTTACCTGAAACTGACTGTCAGACAGACTTAGATAAGTCTTTTATTCCCCTTTAAATATATACATAGAGAGATAAATAAACAACTCCAGGATTTTCTGAAATGTAAACCATTGGCTTTTAAATATAAAAGCAGCTGCTGGGAAAAGAATTAGCTTGCACCCTGCCTGGTAAATGGATAATAACACAATTCTATAATTTGAGGAGCTTATTTTATTTCTAAACAATAGGATTCAGGGCATAATCATTCCTTCAGCAAAAGCAGTAAGCCTGTAATGTACAGAATGCTTGGTTTATTATAAAACACAGACAAGGCCAACACAAAGAAAACACTATTCAGCTCAGATCCACTGAGTTCATACTGCTGTGTATGCACCTACACTTCTGGAGGATCAGGGGTACTGACTTGTATTAAAGCTCCATTTTAATCAATAATGGTCTCCCATGTTTTAGCTTTAGAACCTGAGTGAGCAAACGTCCATCTGGTTCACACAGATCATAATGTAGCAGAGCACAACCTTTTCTTATTTGATATTCTCATCTGCCTGCGGCAATCATTGTCCCACTCTAGACGTCCTCTTTTAACCATCCACTGCCTCATCTTGCTCTGTCCCCACAGCTCAGCTTTCCTTCTTCATATATGACTAAAGCTTCACAGAAATCCCTCTTTTCTTTTCACGGGGTATAAAAGTGCTGTCACATGACGACTGCTGTTAAATGAAATTTAGCTACGCTCAGAACCTGAAAAAGGACATAATGTAACTGGACTGCATTTATTTAGAGCTTTTCTAGTTTTATTTACTACTGAAAGCGCTTTACACAAGTCTCATTCACCCGCTCACAAAGAACTTCTTAGTCTATCCAGCGTTTTTTAGCCAGTGAGTGCTTTTTCTCTGTCTTAAACATACTGATGAATGCATCTGGGCTAGTGTTAGCTTTTGATTAACTCAGCAGCTGTAGCTCAGGAGGAGTCTACCAACTGAAGGTCGGTGGTTCAATCCCTTGGGCAAAACACAGAGCCCCTTTTTCCCACTGATGTGTTTATTGGTTTGTGGTTAAGAGCATAATAGAAAAAAATAACACCCCACAGACTACGCAACTGAATAGACTAAGAAATACTGCAAGAGTATGTGTGAGAATATATGCATGTGAATGTGCTCTGTTGGGGCAAATTTATTTGAATATTCAGCAAGACTAGACATGCATTAATTCAATCCTTTTACCTTCTGATATATGTCTGCACTCAAATTATAGGCACAAAAAATAAGAAATATTTGCCTGGATATCCATCATCTGTTAGTGAGATCTCCGCTTGTTAGCCCAGAAAAATGGCCCATTTCTTCCAGATACAGTCGTCCTCAAAATTATTCATGCCGTCCAATTAAAGAGAAGGCTAAATTAACAAAAGTTATTCAAATAACAAGAAACTAATAATAAATAAAAATGTATAAAAATCACTATTTTGTGACATAAAATATTGCTTTTGAATTGGGGTTGAAAATAATAATAATAAAAATGAAATAAAATAAACAGTCCCAGACAAATTACCTGTCAACAGGTGTAGAAGTCTTTTTGAACATTAGAGAAAATACCTGATTGCAGTGATTGCCTCAAAGTGTTGCTCAACAAAATTTTAGCTCAGGAGCCCCATCATGCTTGTTTACTTGTTTTATTTTTTTTTTGTGTGTGTGTGTGTGTGTGTGTTTTTTTTATATATATAAATATATTTCTGTTGAACCAAAAATTCAAAATCGATGTCATGATTTTCATAGAATTTTTATTTATTATTACTTTTGTCAATTTTAACTTCTTTCACTGACAGCTGATTTTTTTGCCTTTAATTGGAGGGTATGAATAATTTTAAGGGCGACTGTAGATAGTCATCATTGCCAATAATCTGAAACCTCATGTGCGATGTCTAACTACACACATTGAATTTATTTAAATGTGTAATATAAAAAAGAAGAAGAAGAAAAAAGAGACTATTTTATTCCAACCAAAGAGGCCATGTGTTATCAGTGTGGATGCAGGGCCATTCTTAAAACTGGCAGCAGGATGGACACTGAGGACAAGAACATCTTTAGTGGAAATGTTTAGAGCTGAGAGCTGGTTTAAACATCTGTCAAAGGAATTTAATTGCCAAGGGAAAACATTCAGCCTTTTACTAAGAGAAAGAGGAAACATTTGCTTCTTTACTTAATTAAACATGAAAACATTCTTTCCTTTTTCTAATTAAGGATCTACTGAGCTGGCCAGCTGAGGTAATCTCAGGTGTCTAAACGCCGTCCACACTTCATTTCACTTCTTTTAGTACCGGGCCAGCACCAAAGAGCAGTCTGTCAGTGACTATTTATCAGGCAAGGAAGGAATAATTGAATCAAAGTACTCTAATGCTCAGGGTTATATATTTTTTGTCAGAGGTATGGTGAGCTACTAACTGGTATGCAGAGGCTAACTGAGGCAAACTAGGCTAAAGTGAAACCAAGTCGCAATTAATTGAAGTGATTTTAAAACATTTTGTTAAGACTTTTTTGTGTGATGATAAGACTAAAGGACAGAAAATAATGTTAAATTAAAGTTTATTGACAGCATTTGTACACAGGATAACTGTTATCTGGTTTTCAATGGACATTACTCAGTAATTATTGAGGCATTTGTCAGTGGTACTTGCATACATGTTAAAATATAACAGTGTCTTATAAAATGTTAATTACATAACTTGTTTTTACAGAGGGGTTTAGAAATGATGCACAAATGAGGACATGTTGAATATTCAGTGAGTTTGCCATGGAGAAATTATAGAAGTTGAGGTCAAGTTACTATTTTCTGCTGGAGGTTATAGTCAAATTGCTTTGCCTGCATAAGCAGATGCAATGAGGAAGAAGGATCGAGGAGATTATATGAGATAATAAATATGGAACATTATTGTAATGACATCAAAATGTCATTTCAATTTCTTCAGCATCATGATGGAAAAAATTATTTGCATGTAAAAGTGAAACCAGTGAATGCAGCCTCAGGATGCTAAATGAAAACACATGCTTTTCCTCCGGCACTCCTGTCTATCTGTATAAAGTTTAAGATACTGCAGAGCTGTGGACAGGATCTTGTTCTTACTCTGTTCAGATGTGTTGCTGCCATTAAGTCAAAGATGACCTGCTATATTTTATGAAATATTAAAATGTCTCACTTTGAACATTTATGTTTTCATGATATCTTTCGAATAGTTGGCTTATGAGTTTTGGACATTGCATTTATTTACATTTTTCAGTGTCACTAACCTTCTTTTTGTTTTGTTTTTGTTTTTTCTTATTTTTTATTCAAGTTTAAAATTTATGTCTTGGCACTCATGTCACATTGAGATACAGTATCTCTCATCTCGTCATCTAAACTCCCAAAATGTGTGAGACACAGTGATCCTTCATCTATGGAAGACAACAGTGGTCATGGTAGACTGCTATTTTTTTCCCATCGTTATCTCAAGAAAACTTGTTAATTTTCTCATTTTCTCAAGATAATTAAAATCGTTTTCTTGTGTAAACAAGATCGTTTATCTCATTATCTCGAGAAAACAACGTTTGTTTTCTCGAGATAACCAGATAATTAAGGTGAGCTCAAAAGCTTGTGGTGATTGTGTTACACCTGATTTCATTGATCAAAGTAGACCCAATGACAGCTGGAAGGGCTGAAGTCTGTGAATGACTGGTTGGTGAACACATCGAAATTTCAGCCTTTATCAGTCTGATGTATTGATCAGTGATGGATGTTCTTCAATCTAACTTCAGCTTGCATCCATATCTGGCTTGACTGTACTGAGGCATCCCAGTTCAGAACTGCTCTGTACAGGGATGACTCTTGGACCCACCAGCTGAGGTGGTTAGAGAGAAGATAACGCCTAAGCTCTCATTCATGATGAAGGACAGCCTATACCTTTAAAAACCTTATATGCAGTATAACAGACTAGCAGACACTAGATGTGGTAAGGGTTAAAAATAAAACTGCAGTTTTGATGTTCACCTTAATGCGAGAAGTCATGTGCTCCTTGGAGTTGCGTGGATTCAAAAGAAACAAACAAATCCATCTGACATGGAAACAATTCATGTTCTGCCAGATGAGTGAGAGCTGGCAACTGCAGCGAGAAAGGTAACAGCTCCACCTCCACAAGGAGCTATACCTCACAGCAATTCAACACAGCTATTTTTGACAGAGAACTAAGCAGGTCTGTTCACCGCAACTGCAAGAAAGAGAGTAAATAGCCTTTTTTTTCTTTTTTTTTTTTCTACCACTGGTCTGGTAGATATGACATGTAATCATTTGATATATGATGAGCAGTCAAATATATGGAAACCATTATTGTTTAGCTAGTTTGAGCTTTGAGGCATTGTTTAATATTGCTGCTGATATCTATTCCAATAGTCAAGTTATTGTTCTGTATAACTAGATTGAATGCACTGAATCTATTTGAATTAAATCTTACACCCCTTTAACTCTGGACTGAGCATGCACAGCATTCAAATGATGGAGTGCAAATGTTGAGCATTCTGACCCCTCAAATTTTTGCCTCATTAGTACAGCCATATCCCTTTCTGTCTTTTATCCAAATAACAAATATGGCCTGTAGAGACAAGAAAGTTTTTGCAATAACGCAACTTCTTTTTAACATCTTTTTTAGCCGTCATTATTACAGATTTCAACATTTTGTATTAGTATTTTTAAGTCCTTCTGTAGAGCAATATTCACTCCTTGCAAAGTGAAAGTGCAGCAGCTTTCTAGTAAAGTAATGAGATGGTAATAGATGTAATTTCCTAACATTGCACACTAATATTGAAAAAAAAGGCCAGCATTGCATATTAAAGTCTATATATAGGCCTGAGCTGACAATGACTAAGTTTTTAGGTGGTTTGGCAGAGAGATTAACATATTTTTGGACTGGATGTATGTACCAGGTGTGCAAGTGTTAAAAACATGCTGAGGACTCCTGATGGACGTGAGGAGTTAATGAGACAGAAAAAGAAGTAAAGGAGGCAACTTTGTGGCATAAAACTGAGACTAAAGTGCCTTTTGTTTCTTTAAAGGTCAGCTGCCTTTGCAAGTTGTCCACATGATGTGTGATTTTTATTCTTTTCCTTTCTCTAGTTTTCTATCTTTTGTTTAATTCTAGGGAAATCATTTATCTAAGTTTTTCCAGAAGGTTCAAGTTTAAACAGAAAACATTTTTCTTTTTTTCCCCTTTATTCATCCTCTGTAAGAGACATAAAAAAATTATGTGATCAAAACAATAAGTCACAGTAATCACTGTTGTGTTAAATAAACCATTAAACATCATCATAGCAGCTTGAAGCAGCAGTGATGCTCGAGGGTGTATGTTTACTTTACTTGTATCCTTTAGCCCTTACTTTGACAATTCCTCCAGAAAACCATTTTTAGATTTTGGTGCTCGCTTAGACAGTGTTTTCTTTTTTATGAAAATAATGAACTGGATTACGTAACAGTGTGTGTGACATGACATCACATCTCCAAGGGAAGTCACATCTACAGTTGGGAGGGGAGTCAAACTCAGTTGTCCAGCCTTCTTTGCAGACACGCAACTTCTTAAGTGAAAGACAACTTCTTTTTTTTTTCTTTTTACTATTTGCCCACATGCTGTGATTCTGTTCCTCTGTGGGGTTATTTTTGTGTCCATTAATATGGGAAAAAAACAAACAAACAGTTTATTATTGTCTTTTCTTTGTAAATTCAAGTTCAGCTATGAGCCTGGTAAAAGCTAGCCTGGCCTCTTTAAGCAGCAGTATCAGTCATATCATGCATACTATTTGTCTTCTTGTTAAATTGCTTGGACTCAGCTTCTTTTTAAATTCTGTAATAATTTTCTGTCATCTTTTTTTATTTCCAGCTGTTAAAACTTCCTCTATTTTAATTTATTTTATGCATCTGGATGTTTGGATGATTGCATCAGTGCTGGGATGCATGACTGCTTTACCTCTGCAATTTGACAGTTGTGTGTGTGGCTGTAGTTGAGTTTAAGGCCTCCCACGTGGTAAACGTGAGTGCCTTTTAGAGGCCACATAGGTCTATAAACTGAAAGAAATGGTGAAAGTCCAGAATTCTCATGTGCTTGATCAGCATCATGACTTCTTCAAACTCTGTTTTGGATTTGTAATTAACTGTGGTTCATTTGCCTGACCTCATTTAAGTTCTTTTGATGCTTTTTGCTTTGCTTGCATAGCCTTTTCCTCCATTATTTACTGTGTTAATTTCCTCTGTAATCAGACACTTTATTGCTGTCCTTTTAAAATTGCTTATTAAATAAAAATGATAAATATGAACCGGGGCAGAGCAAATGAAACTGGACTGGACTGTTCTCATATTTTTCCTTGAGTTAAGGACAGTACATGAGTCTGCAGCTCCTGCTCCTCTAAGATGGCAACTGTCACTTACTGTCAGACAGCACGACCCACTCCTGAATGTTTTAACCTCCTCTCTTCTGGCTCAGTGTGTTATATCAATAGTTATGTAATTTCTTTTTGTGCCCTACAGATTTAATCCCCCACCTGCTTGGAAACTAGTTTGCTCTCTTCTCAATTCCTAAAAAATGCCATCAACTTTTTTCAGCCTAGCATCCAAACATGACAGAGTTTTTAATCATAGTAAGGTTTATTATTTCTTTTCTGTCTTTTTTTTTTTTTTTTTTGGTATTGTTTTTCATGCTCTCCGTTGTTTACACAAGTTGACAATAAGAGGAATAACAACTGAAACGCTTCATCAACGTTACCTTTGTATTCAGTGGCTGACAATTCAAAATGAAGAAATGAAAAATCTAAAATGAGTTTCCTGATCTATAGGCCTGCCATGATCAGGAAACATGAGCATTAATCAGCTCCACTGAAGTGATAACGTTTATGTTCGTGTGTGCTTGTTCAAATGCATGTGTGTGTTTGTGTGTGGCCTCACAAATAAGTGTCTGCAAATTGAAAATCTCAGACTGTGTCCAATTAAAGTGCCTCCTCTCTGCACTCCCGCTGTGCTACCCTTGAAGTCCACAATGTTGACAGCGGCAGCATCTCCCAAGATGGCTCTTATAGATTGCTGGAAGATACTTTTGAAGTTTCCTTTTTGTAAAATTGGCAGCTTCTTCCAAGTAACCAGAGATACACCCACATAAACATGACTGGATACGTACTCACACACACACTTTTCTAGTTTTGACTTCACTGAAGTGAGGATAAGAAAGCAATTGATACAAATAGAGAAACCAATTAAGAGTGGGATAAGCTGGAGAGACTGTGAGAAGGAGGGTGAAATTCATCAGCCAGTCTGAGGTCACACAGGGTTGGCTTGCACGAGACATCTATATGAGGAGCAGTGAACTGTGCTGAGCATGACTGGAGTGCTGATGGCAAACAGTAAGCTGGTGGCTCAGAGGGAAAAGATGAAATCATTGAACTTTGATCTGAGACTGAAAATCACTACACCAGTAATGTGAGATCTGCTGTATAAATTCACACATCACTATACACTGTACACATAGCGGCACATATTTACACATACCCATCATACAGAGGTACCGATCAGGGATGGCAGCTGTGATCTGTGAAATCTGTTTTGGTATCATGAGGTAAGAAAGCTAGGCCAAGTTTAACGACAAGAAAAATGGATCCACACACGAGTTTAATGCAGAATTGGTCAAACATATACAGGTATATATCCAACTACAACCTGATAATTATTTTCAGGGGGACCGGGACCATCCCAAAACGAATAAGCATGTAGTCATTTAGGGAATATTTCTCACCGCCTTCCTGATTGCTTGAAAAGGACTGTTACAATATCAAATTTTCACTTTGTCATTATGATGGATAAAAACAAATAAATAAATTACTCAGCTGCCATGGCTTTCATGCATGCACACCACACAAAACTCCATTTCTGAAGAAAAGGCATATTGATGCTCATTTGAAGTTTGCAACACACAAACCCATGACATTCTGGGAAAACATAGTCTGGCCAGATGAGACCAAAATTGAACTCTTCGGATGTTATAGGACATGTTGGGAGGAGAAATGGCACCTCATTTGACTTCAAAAACACCATAGCAACAGTGAAGTTTGGAGGTGGGAACATCATGGTGTGGGTTGTTTTTTTTTTTTTAGCATGTGGTACTGCATTGGCAGACTTCATATCATTGAAGGAAGAATGAATGGAGAAAAGCAGAGAGACATTCTTAAGCAGGATCTGCTGCTATCTGCCAGCTACTGAAGATGAAAAGAGGCTGGATATTTCAGCAAGAAAACCATCCCAAGCAGGTAAGCAAGGAAACACTCAACTGATTCAAGAAAAAGAAAATAAAGCTGCTAGAATGGCCCAGTCAATCACCCGCCTCAAAAGAAATGAAGATCCAAGTTCACAGAAGAGACCCCCGGAACGTTGAAGATTTGAAGGTTTGTGTGGAAGAATGGGCCAAAATCACACCTGAACAACATATTCTGCTGGTTTCTCCATACAGGAGGTGTCTGGAGGGTGGAATCACCAACAAAGGTTTTTGCACTCTGTATATCCCTCTATGGCATGCTGTTGCCCTCAGGCAACAAACCACTATTTTGGCCCACACAACGCCCCTTTAAATTTTTAAAGTATCACATTAAAAGTCTGATAATAAGTCTGTGATCAATCAAATTTGAGCTGGGTGTGGCTTTGACCCTTCGTTTTGTGGTGAAACAGTCCTTCTTGAGACCACAGCCAACTTGGACACACTGCTTGCAGAGGGTAAGATTCATTTCACTTTTTAACATGTTCAAATTTACATAACTTTGTATAAATAATATCTGTGATGTGCATGAATAAGTGCAGAATCATATTTGATTGAGTAAAAACTCTTTTTGTCTTTATTTATATACTAAAATGGCAGTTTTTCATTCATTGCCCCAGGGCACCATTGTGCAGTTAGACCACTTTTGTGTGACCTACAGTTCAACATACTCATGGAGATGTGTAGTTATCAACAAATCTTTTTTTTTTTTTTTGCTGTACTATCTTCTATTGCTCACAGGAGATGGAAACACAAACATTTTATGGGTGTAAGGAACACAATCAAGCGGTCAGGCTTATTCCTCAGACATATTCTAATTTTATGCTTACTGGTTGAAGACAATGAGTTGATGGATGAAGAGGAAAATGAAGATGATGATGTCTCACAGCAGGGGTGCCCAAGTCTGGTCCACAAGAGCGACTATCCTGCAATTTTTAGAACATACCCTTCCCAACACACCTGAATCAAATGGCTAATTCCCTCATGCACGTGTCATTCAGCTCTGCAGAGGCTGGTAACGAGTCATTCATTTGATTCAGGTGTGTTGGAGAAGGGATGCAACCAAATTGTGCAGGATAGTAGCTCTGGAGGACTGGACTTGAGTCCTTTCCAGGACTCACTACATCTATAACACTACACCAGTCCTATAAATGCGTATAGTGGTACACCTAAAGCCAAGTGTCAGAAATGTGATGCCAACCTCTGTTTCACATCCACCAGCAACTGCTTCATCAGGTTCCATATAGCAGGGGTGGGCAACTCCGGTCCTCAAAGGCCAGCATCCTGCAGATATTAGGAATTTCCCTGTGTCAACACACCTTGTTATTTGCGTAGAGCTTCACATCCAGCTCTGCACAATTGCCTATTGATTAGAATCAGGTGTGCTGCAGCAGGGAAATTTCTAATACCTACAGCCGGGGTAGGCAACTCTGGTCCTCGAGGGCCGGCATCCTGCAGGTCTTCAGGGCTTCCCTGCTTCAACACACCACCTGATGTCCACAGCTTGGCTGCACAAGTCTGCTAATTACCCATTTATTGAAGTCAGGTGTGTTGCAGCAGGAAAAGTCCTACCCCTGCCATACAGAATAATACAGACTGTGCTTTGTGAGGAAAAAAAGAGAGAGAAACACAGAGTCGTTCAGTACCCCAACAGGAACACACATAAATACAAACTGTCGCTAATCTCTACGACACTAATTGATAAACCATTTGTGGCTGTTTGCTGAAATCAAACTTGTTGAAATTGTTGTTGTTGAAAGAAAACTTCTTCTGATGTATTTATTGCTTGTTTGCTCCTCTTTCCACTTTAAATAATATAGAAAACCTTGACGTTTTAGTACCCTTATAGCATGTTGTTGCCCTGAGGCAACAAACCAAAATCTGATGGTATATATCTGATATATATATATATATATATATACGCCCCCCAAGCTCCCAAAACTAGGGTGGATTTTTTTTTTTCTCATAAAATAAAAAATCCATGCCATAGAGGGATATACATTTCAGTAAGCGTATTCAATCCTTATTCCCTGTGTCATTTGACTCATAATTTATGGACATAAATGTTAGGATTTCTTTGTATGTGTGCAAGGTTGTTGCAGACATCTGGTGAAAATTTCATGTCAATTAGCTCTACTAAAAATATAGTTTCTGAGGAAAATGTTGACGTGATCAATAGTTTTTCCCCGCTGTATGTGGCAGGTATTTAAGGAGGGTCCGGGCAGGATTCAATCCCACAACTCCCAGGTGAGTGTCACACGTGCTAACCAGTCAGCCAAAGGGATATTGCTGTTGCCAAGTAGCCAGGGCACATGATCAATCAGAGGCATAGTGACAGGACCACACACTGTCACATATTGATTTTAAACCTCTTCTCCATAGGGTTTTTTGTTTTTGTTTTTTGTTTTTTTAGGAGGGGGGAGTTGTCTCCTTTTTTGTCATTCAGTTGATCTCAAAATAACAAAAATTGTTCATAAAAATCACAAAATATCTCAGTTTTATCAATACAACATCAACATCCCACTTATTATCAGCTACATATCTTAACCCTCAATCTCTCTGAGCTTGAAAGTCTAGCTTTAAGGCTCGCATTGGGTTACTCTGTCTGTCTGTACCTTGTCAGTCTCCTTTTTTATGCTGGAAAGACAAAGCAGGTCTGTGAGTGTGTGAGAAAAATTGATTGCTTGTGTCTCAGACTCAGCACATCAGAGTTGAGAGCCTTAGTGAAAGATGTACAGTTAAACAGTTAACATAGTCAAAATTTTTGTTCGTTTAGTTTTTGCATAGTTGTTATGATCCTGAAATATTCTTCCTCTGCTTGGAGACACATCTCATCAACCTGTACCATATTTACAAGACCCCAACCCCTTTTGCATTCATGCATTTTCATGCCAACCCACCATAAACTGTCCTGCTTCATGGCCTACAGTGCAATAAATTCACCCCATTGGTCTTGAGCAGGTTACCAGCAAGTATTTTGATTTATCTTTCTTTTTCATGTCACCTGGTAAAACAATATGATTTATATTAATTGATATGGCTGCTTTCAGGTTTATTTTTTGACACAATCTCCTGGGACCTTTTTTTCACGAAGCAGGTTTAATGAACCCTGAGTTGTTCAACCCTGAAATGAGGGAAACTGAGCTTTCCATTTCACAGAGGTAGGTAAATCAATCCAGGGAAAGAGGAGTAACTCTAGCCTGTTTCACAAAGAGGGGTAACTTAAACTCTCAGTCAGTTACCAAAGTAACAGACTCTTTGACCTGGTTGAGAAACCTTGAGTTTATCGCCGTCTCCGCTCACTTTCTGCCACACTAGCTATTTTGTTTCCTCATTCATTCATTCATTCATTCAGTCAGCCGTTAAGTTTTGGTTGCTGTCATCTCTAAAGAAGGTGAAAAAAAAACAGTCTGCAGATTTTATCGTGTCCTTTCGATAAGGATGAAAATGCAGCATGACTGAGCGGAGTTAAACATTTGTTGGGAGGTTATAATCAGACCACGGATAGATGTTCTTTCATTTCCCGACAGTCTTTTCTAGCATTACTGTTTCACATCACAGTCAATTATCTACATACACAACCTGATCTGTCCATACATTTGCAATATCACAGCTGTATGTGACAGTTGGGAGTCTTGTCTCTCTGTTTCTGAGAGATAATGTGTCCTGACTTCATACCTGTAGAGCTGATTCTTTGGCTGAATGGTAAGAGAGCACAACCTTCACTTGGTCAACTATAGGGTTCAGCTCCAAGCAGGATCATTTTCATATTGCCACATGTAGTCTTGCTCTTCCCTTAAAGTAGATATTCTTTATTGCCCTTCATTTTTTCGCAAATGGAAGTTGTTTCATATAATGTGGGAGATGCAGGGCATTTGAGACATGCAACAGTTAAATCCCATCTTAACGCTGCCAACAAGAGCACTTCTCCCTCACAGGATTGCACATAAATGAATTAAATTAAAAGGGTGCTGTGGCAGTGCAAGAGCATAATTTGAACACCAGCTCCCCAGGTGCATGGCAGTAAGGTGCACAGACCATTTAGCCAAATGGGTGGTCTAAAGCACTGAAGTCTAGGGCAGGTCAATACTTGGAATCATATTGGCAGGACCCTTGACTGTCACACTACCGTTTAAACAGTTTTACCTAATAATATCATTGTGATCGTAAAGGACAGCATTTAAACTTTAATGTTCTCCCACTTTCTCCTTTTCTGTTGCAGCAGCAGTTCACACTCCACCTTTTGTATGTGCGCTTTAGAATTTCTAAATCCAGTCGGTGATGAACGGAGCTCCGCCCCCGTGTACCCGTTGTCAGATCGGGGCTCCATTTGTGGCATCGTACTCAACGAGGACCTGGGCGGGATTCAATCCCACAGACTCCTGGGTGAGTCATGCGCGCTTACCAGTCAACCAAAGGGATATCTCTGTGGCCAATTAGCAGGGTGCATGATCTATTAGAGGCACAGTGACAGGACCGACACTGTCACACATTGATGCTGGCTTTTTATCATTGTGGTACATGTGCTACACCTGAGGATGAACTAGTCTGAGTTGATTGAACTGAGTGAATTCAGCTGTTCTGGAACCGAAAACTCAGAGTTTCTTTGAGTAGATCAATTCAGCTTAGAATTTGACTGAATTTAAGTGTGTGTTGAACCTGCTTTGTGAAACAGACTCCTGGTGTTGCATTGCATGTTTGTGAAGACTTCAAACCTGAAAAAGTTCTAGTGTTCACAGGTCATTTTTAGAACCATGGTGATCCAATCAAATAGTTGGAACATCTTTGGTAATATTTCCAATTCTAATGAGCATGTTTTTCTGTGTACCAGTAATCATTTACCTTTGCTCAAAAATGTTCATCATGTCTTACAAGTAGTTTCATGTTCTCTATTCAGACATCAAATAGTGAAAAACGTAAGGTTTGATATGGTGTTATCCTGTCTGTTTACATTTTATGAAGAGGGGTCATACAAGTCATAAAAACACCATGTGTAACGACCGTACAAAGTTAAAAGGACAATAAGGCTGAAGAAACACTGATAAAAGTTTAAATGGATCAAAGCAAGTTGTTCTTGTTATTAATGAAATGTAAGTGTTTGTGCAGCCATGATTAAAGCCATATGATGCAAGATAATCCAAAGTAAACAGCTGGTCATGAAAAATGGTCTTTGGCTAATTTATCTTTATTTCTTATGGGTGGAAAACTTCAGTTGTGATAATTAGCTCTTTATTTCTTCAATTCAGTCATTTTTTTTAAAGGTCTCAATTGTATGTGTCATCCTTTTCCTGGTCTGGTCTCCTCGCCCGTCCCCTAAAAACATTTGATATGTTCAGTTGGAAGCCAAAAAGTTAAAGAAGATTTAAGCTATGTCTCAATTTTGTGACCCATAGACAGACCCAGAGAGACCTAAAAGTCCTCCTGCTGAGCCTAATTTTTTAAAATTCATTTATCATTTTTTCCAAGCATATTCAATTAAATTTTTATTACAGGACAAAATGTGTACATGATGATGAAAGGCAGTGAAGCATAGTTAAATAAACATAAAAGTGAAGTAAAACTCAGACATGAGGCACTGAATTACTCCAATAAATCAATAAATGTTAACTTTCTGATATGGAATTTCATTCTCCTCCCACGGGTTGTGAACTCTAACTTTACCTCCCTCTAATTTTAACCTTACATTATTTTTTCAGCAGCACTGATAGCCTTGTGGTAATGGTGTGAAAGAGAAAATGTGAAGACCATCATGAGACCATTTAACATTTCTCTGCCTTTAAAAACTCTGCAGATCAATATCCAGAAGGTTTGCAGTATGAATCCTGAAACTTACCCACATTAAGCTGCTCCCACAGATTTCAGGCTGGCAACGGAGGAGATGATGACTTTAGATTAACCTGACATGTTACTGTGAATATACTGTGTGACTAATATCCCAACATTTGCGACAATCATTTCTACTGAGTTATTATATCGCGCTTTAATGTCGATATGTTAGATTATTCAGTGTGTTATGCAACTACTGTGGTAGTTTTTTTTCTTGTCTATTTCAGCTCTCAGCGGAAAGGTGAATCATTGAATAGAAACCGTGTGCAGATACCTAATGGCTGAAAATCCCCCATGTGAAACCACTGACAGCATTTGAAAAGCAGGGATTTTTTCAGTAAGATGGAAGCCTGTATTAAAGCAGTGCCCATGCACCTGAAAGGCAGTATACCTTTATTTTCAGCACTGTTGACTTAGGTTTATGCTGCAACTACCAACAACAAAAAGGACAAATTACATCTGCCATGCATTCAGAACTGCAAATAAGCTCTTTGCAAGAAAGATCAGTTTCTCTTTATAGCCTGTGCAGAAACTGTGATGTCCAAGGCATACCTCACCCCAATCAATCATGCATCACTGTTAAATGTTATTTGTGTTTGTCCGATGATGCATCAGACAAATGCATTAATGCACCATTTATGATTCACTGATGATAAGCTCTAAATATATTCCTGCCGCATTCAATTAACAGTTGTTAAAGGAGACAAGAGTAGAAATTAAAGAAACTGGAATGCAAAAGTAGAGAGCTGTGATTTAGTAGGAAGGGAGTGAAAGATGAGAGGGAAGAAATATAATGAGAAGAATGGGCAAAAAGGGGGATACAGCTAGCTGAATAATGGGGGGAAGATGAGTGGGTGAGAAAGGCTGGAGAGCAAACTGTGTGATAAAAGAAAAGTATAGAAATCTCATTATGAAAAAAGGCCAGTAAATAAGACAAATTGGAGATAAAACATGAAAAAAAACATGTCAATGTCAAAGCTCAGTCTAACAATAAAATGTATAAAGCTGTGTTGGTGCAAACTTTTAGAATAAAAGCATTGAAATTTGACATGTGTCTACATGTTGGAAAGGTGATAGTCACCTCCCAAAAGGAGTTTTATTCAATGATATGCAGGGACCTTTTTTCTCTGCATGCAAATCATAATCCTTTCCAAAATCTAAATGCTTTTGGTGGCCAAAGGTTATCATTGTCTGAACAGTGCTACTTCATAGTAATAGCTAAGTTTGTCAACAATAAAAACATAATTAAACAACTGGGAGAAATCGTATTTGATTTTGCTCAGCATTGATGTGACAGCAAACCATTTACACTTTTCTTTTTTTAAACCTTAAATTAATTTTAAACCTAATTTTAGAGACACATTTGGTAACAACCACATATTTTTAACAGAATCCTCACTAATCACAAGTGGCAGCAAAGAAGGAAGATTAAATAACTTTAGTTGGATGAGGCTTAATATCAGGTCTGTCACATTCGTCATTAAAGCATTGCCAACATCCCCCTCCTACATCCTTCCAAATGTTTTTGTGGCTTTAATATTAATTTTGTGACAGCTACACATAACACAGTTTTAATCTTTCCTGTGAAACTATCTTTTCTGGAGTAGATATTGGACTTAGTTGGACTAAAAGCATCAGACTGAGTGGTCTTTATATATGGGGCAATTTCTGAGATTGATGCTTTTATACAATTTATTTATTTTTCACTCCTATCCTGTAAGTAGCTGCTCTTGAACGAAGGGTGGGAGTTTGAATGAAACAAAGCCACTTTTCTTTTTTTTTTTTTTTTTTTTTTTAATGCCAGTCAGTTTTCAACCATTTCCTGTGAGAAGAAAATGCATTTAAATCAGGAGGATGTTGACAGTGCTGGCTAACAATTTTGCTTATAGGCTGCTGTTTGAACAGCTTGTTGTGTGTTTTTGTAAAACATGTATGTTAATTTATTTAAAGGGCTGCTACAGCACATTTCACAATGTAATTACAAATCTAGAGTTTCATGTTCTATGAATAAAGATGCCAGTGATGGACTGGCGACATGTTCGGGGTGGACCCTACCTCTCGCCTATTGCCACTATCTTTGACTGCACAAGTATTGACAATGGATGTATATGATAAAGGCAAAGGTTGCTACAGGTTCATCCACTTCCCCTGTACTTTAATAGGCAGTATAATAATTCTATTATAGTTTATGACCCCTAAAACTGATAATGTTATTTGTTTTTACTGTGATCAATACACTGCATATATTAAAACCTTGCCATCATAAATTGCTTGCCCTTAAATGTGTGACTTGTAACAAAGGAGGGATCAAAAACAAAACTAGGTCTAAAACAAATGCAAGGGAGGGACATGCTATAAAAAAAGGGCATAAATTCCACTCTCCTGTTTAAAATTCCTTTTGACCTAAATAAATAAGACTTAGTTGTAGCTTTTTTTTTTTGTCTGCATAGGGAAAAAGACTTGAGAATCGTGTGATGCTGTAGCTTACACAAGCCTTGGCAAAAAGAAGAAAGACACAGAAAGACAGAAAAATTGTGCCAATTTTATTGTGAAACTAAAATATTTCACTACGGAGCAACATTTTTAAATGTTACATGTCAATCTATTACTCATATTGTGGCACAAATGAGACTGTTGTTTCTAAATAAGAAAGAAGAAGGAACATCACAACATCAAGTCTAAAATTCCAACGGCATTTCCCACTTCTTTCAGCTAATCACATATTCTTGTTGGTGAGAAGAGATTCCATCAGTCAAGTCTTTTGGCCACATCCCCTGAGTTTGTAGATGCATCCTGTGGATGTGAGTGAAAGGGAGAGAGAAAATATCAGGCCCAAAAGCAACAGGAATCCTTCTCTGAGCGGCTTAGTGATGTGCCAAAGGAGACAACTCTGAGAAAATAATTGGATTTCATTTTGGTCTGCAAGCCAAAATAAATAAATATATATAAAAAGGACTAACACTGTCTCTTCAGACCTCCTGCTACAAGTATAAATACAGAAAAGTCAGAGCTCTTAGAAGAATTTATATGATTCACAAGTAGCACAAAGTAAGTACTATAAGCCACCAAGTCCTCTGATTCAAGCTGATGTTTTAAAGTTTCTTTCTTGATAAATCCACATGTCCTTATGTCTGGCGACAAATTTGTCACAGTTAGCCATTACTGTCTCATCAACACCTGTTATTTACTTTGAAAGCAGTCAATGTGGTATGGTGTAGATTAGTATGCGCTGAGGATTTCTGCACTGGCTGCCATAATGATGCCTGGGATGATGACAAGATAGTCAGCCACTGCAACATCTGCATCAGAAAATTAACATTTTTTATTCTGAGCATATGTTTAATATTCTAGTTTTGCAATATCTACAGTGGAAATAGATTTGTTCTTTTAAGTGGAAAAGAAGTGTGACAGCTACTGTTTATTTTCCTTTAGTTTTCCCAATTCTTCTTTGGTATTGGTATGTTTTTTTAAAAAGTTCAATCAGACATCAATACCAAATGTTCTGTATCAAGTTGTTGCAGCTTTCTGTGCACCTGACAAATATGCCATGCTGTGTGAAGCAACAGAAGATAGGACCCAAACAAAGGCTCACATAGGAAAATGAGAAAGAAAAGATTAAAATGAATTAAAACAAACCCCTTTGATATAAGCAAAAACACAAAGCACTCATGGTAGTATGACACGCATTGGGCACTGATAAAAGCAAAGCAGGAAATCTATACTAAGAAACTAAAGACAATGAAAGGGAAGTTGTTATAACCAGCCAACTAAATCCAGGCACACTGGCAAAGCAAAAAACTGGTCAAATAAAAAGGCCAATGTGAAGACTATTGAGAATTTGGCATACATTTAGCAGGACACTAGATCCCACCTAAAGCCAGTTAGTAATGTGATTGATGACAGGTTTGCAACAGTAACTGGTTGCAGATGAGGAGGGACTCATTCTTCCTGGGCCATAACTCATGTTTAATGCCGCTTCTTGGATCATGATGTACGTTAGCAGGAGACAGGCAGACATAAGCATTAGAAAGGTTTACAATTACCTTTTGTTACTTAGTGACCCACTGGACTTGATATTCTGTTGTTTAGTAGCATGGAGATGCTTATTTTAGCATTAGAGAAGCTAACAGCATCTCTAAGCTGACAACTTATTCATTACTTTAAGATTAGACACAGTCTTAGTTGGGCATTACACAGATTGGCTAACCATTATATCAAAGCTGACAATATACGTTTATTGCTTTGGTTATTAGTAGGAATGCCAACGTCTACGTGTGTAAACAGGTTACGTGGATAACAAATTATAATAGAAAAAAAATCAATAACCATATACACATAATTTTTTCCTCCTCCTCCCCTCCTCCTTCATTTCTCACCAATAGCCTACTGAATTTTTAGGGGTGGTAATGTTGCCTGGAAAGCATCAGATAATAACTAACTGTCCGCATACATAATAGATGCATGGGGCACAATGTTCCGTTGATATTTTTTTATATATAAATGCAGCCACAGCCTGTTGCGTCACTTCAAGTTGACTCGGGGACGTGGTGGCGGCGAACAGCAGAAGAGCACCGGCGCTTTGCGGTGCTGTAGTGACTCTATTCAAGCCGTCAGTGATCCCATCCAGTTACTGTGCAGCTGGGAGTGGCAGACTTCTTTATGAATGAGATGCTTTTAGTGATCAGGAGAGCTGATTGGACGCTGACTGCATCTGTGCAGTGCAAACATTGTATTGGGTGAGTTTCAAAGCAAGTTAGGAGAGGTAGCTTTAGCTGTTGCTAACTGGGTTTGATATAGCCTACTTTCTTTTTTCAGAAAATTAAGTTCCGGGCGTGAATCTGATCAGACACTTACTGTAACAAATGCATGTGTTTGTGTTATCTTGAAGTAAAACGTGGGTTTTTATTCAATTCTAAATAACAGGAGAGGGTTTCTACTCAAGCTTTCGTGGTCTTCAGACTGGGGGTCTTAATGCCATCCATCATAACTACTTTCCCCCTAGCCAAGAGTGGCAGCTGACATCATCGTGTCACAAATATGCATGCCCTCAAATCTCATCCAGAGTGTGACAAGAGCTGCCTCACAGTAGAGAACAATGGAAAAAAACATAGGCATTGTGCAAGTTTTAAAATTGTAATTTTGAACTTTGGGCCAGTATCAACTCATTTTATTTTTTGATTTTTTTTCTTTCTGTTCATTTAAAGGACCATGTGCAGTTACATTACAAGATAAAGAGATGGCCGCACTAGATTTAGCGTTAAGCTAATTTTTATCTGAAGTCCTCAACACAGATAAACATACAGTACAAAGTAAAACATGAAAGCTCATAACACAGAGTACAAAACAACATAATAACATTACAGTTGGCTTAAAACAATGAAATATCAACTACTCTGAATAAAATGCCTATACAATAGGTTGTGCAATATAAATCAGAAATATTAGCAAAAGACCTTATCCCTGATCTAAATTTAGTAGCCATCAGGTGCCAGCTAAGCTCCGGGAGCTAAGAACAATATGAACCTTTTAATGTAAGCATGACTGGTCGTTGAGCAGCTAATTTTTGACGGCATGTGAAAAATTGGTGTAATCTGAAACAGTCTTTAACTTTTCTGGAGGTCTATTCTATTCCTTGGTGGCTTTATAGGAGAAGGCTGGTTGAGAGAAGGCAGACCTTCTTCTTCGTTTTTGCACTGATATATCCACTAAAAATATAAAGAGACACAGTACCAATGAAAGGTTTGGACACACTTTCCACTTCCTAAACTTTTGAGTGGGTACGTTTGTTTGTTGAATTTCCCTTCTGGGATAAATAAAGTATTTTTCATTTCATTTTATTAAAAGCACTAGTCCTAAACCAGTGCAAATTAAGGTTTGAGCTGTTGCTTTTATAAAACCCCCATCACATGACTCCTGGAGTGAGCCTCAGTAAGCATTCTTAGTTTATATTCAGTACAATTATAGTTTCTGCAGCAAAGAACGCTTTCAGCTCCTTTGATACTTAACAGAACATGATCCAGCTATCAAACAGCGAATGTCAGCTATTACATTTTAGATGTTTAAAATCCATTGATAACAATCTTAAGATGCAACTGTAGCATCTTAATACATCTTTTGTTTCTTCCTGAGAGTGGTCAGATGAAATTTCTGTATCTTGTGGTGCTTAATAACGTTTTTGTGTTTCAGTTTCAGATCTCTGTCTTCAGTCAAGTCTACCTCTTTAGTAGATATAAATGGCACGTCATGAATATTAATGTGAATGTCCAAAAGACATTTAGGAGACAGTGAATAAATCCTCTCTTGAAGAGAACATTTTCCAGTCTGCAGCTGAAGAAAAATAGCTAGTTAGAGTTATAAGACATAAAGTGGCCATCTAGGGACGCACACATTTTTACAGTCTATTAATCTATGAATAATTAAAGACTCTCAGTTATCCCAAAGGAGATTACAGCACTTTGTCTTTCAGTACAGTAACTTGTTTAGTAGTGCCAAATACAGCACACTGCAGTCTCTATTGTCACGAGGCTCTGAGCCCAAAAACCAGAACACCTGCACTAAATTTACAAACTGCAGAACAAAATAGGTCAAAAAAGAGGCTGCAACTTCTCATATTAGTATTGTTAAACTGGTTGCAGAGAAAAATGTCTGACTTTTCTTTCTCTTTACATTTCATTTCAAAGTGACATTGGTTAAATTCTGCTTTCTAGTTTGTTTTACCATCACAGACTTTTCATTACTTTCATACAGGACAGTATTAAACTCATCTGTCATCATTCTCTCACTGTCACATTGGAAAGTCAATGAGGATGCGCATATCTTTTCCAGTTTTCTGAGCAGTGAAGAGATGTCCAAACAACAGCTGTTATTGCTGCTTTGCTCGCGTTGAGATTTCAAATGCCTTCTCCCACCGCCGAGGACAGCAAACAAGTGTGTCTGCACCGGATGACAAAAACAAATAGTTTCCAATCTCATCAAAGGCCAAGCAAACTGAGGTGGATTTACAGCCATGCTATCCCCAGCATAAAGAGTGCGGCAGATAAGAACATTCTTTTTCATCTCCATGTTTTTAGGTGTTCTGACGTCAGAAACACTAGAGTGCCTTCACACTGACATGCAGGTTTATTTGACTCTGCAGGCTCAAATATGTATGAGATGCCATTAATCCTTACAGTTCCGGTGGTGCCAGTGATGGGATATCAAAGGAATTGACAATGTACTATAGATTGAAAATGAAAAAGGTAAGAGTGCATCCCAATTAAGGGAATCTCAGGAAGAAAACTAAAACAGATAAAGAAGAAAGGATGGATCCACACAGCTGGATATAGTTCCCACAGATAATTTATTTCACCAAGTAACGTTTTGGGCACAGCCCTTCTTCAGGAAACTAAAACAGGAAATATCTCTTGATCTTTAACGTTATCACCAACATTTGAAAAGTAACTTGTAGAGGATACAAAGAGGCGAGACAGCTGTGGGCGTAATAGTATTTGTTGTAATGAGATTAAAGCCTCACAGCCACATTTTGGATGAGCTGGAGGTGACTGACTTGGAAGGTCGAAATAAAGAATAAAGAGAACTTTAACTGTATAAAATAAATAATTTTAGATTGGGGGGGATTTTTGTCATGCACTTTTCACATGTGTCTGAAAAAGAATTTAACTTTTGACAAATTGGAATCAGTGTCTATTTAAAAAAACAAAAAAAACAAATTTAATTCACAATACCTTCAGCAGGATTCAATAAGATCATGAATGGAATATAAAGCAACTAAATTTGTAAATTTGTATAGACTTATCTTAAGTCTATCCCATAAACATCTCTGGTATTATAGCTAGATGTTTGAAAAAAGTGTGCTGTAAATATGTCTCTGTAATAGTACTTGAATGTGTTTTATAGTGAATAGTGATTCTACACACAAACGGCATATAGATGAGCGTTGCCCACTGATGTCATTCAGCACACTAAATTAATGAACACTCATCTTACAGGAAGGTGGATTATATTTTGAGCCAAATAAAGTGCTGCCTCAAGGGGACAGACAATTATAGACCCCAAAGACTTCTCATCTCAATGGTTCTTTAAGCTTTAAGAACTCTGTGTTTTTCTACACAGCTTGCATATGTGGCATGAGCGGTGATAGCTCTGCTCAAGAAGGGAACAGACAACGCCATTTGGGGATGTTGCCCCCAGGACCAAACAGCCTTAGCTTCAATTAATTCATAAAGGCCACGCTAGGCCGGACAATAAAGAGAGGTGGATTATTTAACAATGGTTATTTATTTAATCAGCACAAAACATTAAAACAGGCCTACAATTTAAGAACAAGGGCTGTGCTACGAGTAACAGCTTCATCAGCAGTAAACTCCCAAACTACACATTGTCCCATTACTTTCCCATGGTTAGTTGGAAAACCAAAACACAGATTAAACAATACTTGGAAAACTTAAACAAACAAATAAACAAAATGAGAATCACAAACACAGCATAACATGCAATAGTAATTAAGCAAACAGACAAAAAAAAAAAAGAGTTAAAACAAGCAACACAGCAATGATGCAACAGCACACTCATGCAGCAACGAGCATGCAGCAAGCAACATGCAGCAAGCTGAGGAAAAAAATGTGACTCACACAGGGAGAGAAAGCTGCTGAACAAAATTAACAATTACAATTGGCTGGTAATTGTCCATTCCCACATGGGCATACTAGACACCCATCAGAGTTTTTATAAAAACAATGAGGTGAAGAAACAGACCGAGGACAAAACAATGGCACCCTTAACGGAAGAGGCGACTCCAAGGCGGGCCACGCACACTGCGCACTTCGTACTGAAAGAATATGACACTGATGAATATGCTGAAGGGTTAATCATAAGCTGAAATGAGTAGAGCACCTTACCTGCCAGTGAGACAAAGGCGTGTGCTCCTGTGTGCAGCAGGAAGGTGGGAAGAGCCTCAAAGAATTTGGCCGAATCCCACAACGGCGCAGGATCTGAGGCAGAATTTGGAATCAGCCACAGCATTTTGCCATCAGCAAACAAGGCAGTGAATGGACTTACCCCGGGACAAGCCGCATGCCCACAGCGCCTGACTGCACGCACTCCCAAAAGAACAGAAAGAGATCCCATGGACCAAGCCAACTACCGTCCAAGATCTCAAGAGACTGAAGAATAGTGCCAATTGGTGGAAGATATGGCCTGACGTGATCAGATGACAATGGCCACAGCAAAGCTCACTGCAATGTGTGTGTATGAGCGTGCGCCATGCATGCGCCTCTCTTTGTAGGCTATGTCAGTGACACCCACCATTCACCTTAAAGGTGAAGAATGCACCGACATGCCACATTCTACTCCCCCTTTCTTTGTTGACGTCCCGACGACACAATTACACAAACCTAAAATGGCAAAAGTTTGGTTATACCTTGACACTGCAAATGACCACGTCAGCACTCGCTGAAGATAGTGGACATTGGATTGTTGGCCAGCTGTCGCACGAGTGGTACGCACGCAGAATTGGCTGGCCGGCACTGTGTAGAACTTGCTTAGCTTCTCAATCGTGACGATTTTCCACCAAGGTATTTTCAGTTGGAGCCACAGCAGGTCCAGTGAAAGAGCCCAGATCAGAAGCAACAGCCAGATTCTGAGGTAAAGAAGTAGGGAGTGCTAGAACCCAAAAGTCATCGTCTCCAGAAGAGTTGCTGTCTGGCTGTTCAAGAGGGGCTGATTCAACCCTGGGATCTTGAGGCAGAGATGATGGACCAGGCATGACATGAGTCTTTAGCATGTCACAGTGCAAATTTTGATGTGCATGGAGATTGGAGACTGGTGCCACAATGTAGATTGGGGCCTTCCCCGATAGGGGTTTTCAAGATTGGAAATAGATCAGAATGCCAGAGATCCTGAATCTTGTGGCGTCCCCTTGAGCTATAGTTTCGTAGGTAGACCAACTGGCCTACCTGCAAGGGGGCTTCCCGGACCCGTGGGTCAAATCGTTCCTTCCTGCGACCTGCATTTTGCCACCAGTCACTCCTTTTCGGGTGTAAAAGCTACTTTGAGCCTCAAACAATGTTCAGCTACCCAGCTCTGTACGGTACCAGGAAGAGAATCAGGGACTTGACCAAGGGCAAAATCAACCGGAAGATTAGGCTCTCGCCCATACATCAAAAAGAAGGATGACTCCAGTGCTCTGATGAGGAGTATTATAAAAAAAAGAGCACCTGGGGGTTATCAACCATAGGCCAAATTTGGTCAGCTATACAACTACGCACCAGCAGTGTGACACAATTGCATAATAAGACCCCTTTCCACAACAACCCTGTGCTACCTCCTGCATTAAGAGATGGCCTCACCAAAAAGTGGCACAACATGGGAATAAAAACATCTCAATGGTGATCTCTATGAAGATAACACACTGAAATCCTTTGAACAATTAAGAGACACCTTTAATCTTCCAACTGCACATTTCTTTAAATACCTGCAGGTCAGGCATTTTATTTTCTCCCACCAGGGTGGACACTTAACCTTTTCAGAACCGCATGTAACTGATAATTTATTAAAAGACATCCAACACCCTAGAGGCATGGTGTCCCTGATATACAGTAGACTACTAGATCTGCTAGCAAACAAAACTCTCAACTCTAGGGCAAAATGGGAACAAGACCTTGGTTACACTTTTATAGACTCTGACTGGGAAGCGCTATGCAGCTCAGCTCAAAATTTCTCAATTAATAGCCGCCATAGGCTTCTTCAATTCAATCTCATTCATAGAGTTTATCTTACACCTGAGAGACTTCACAAAATGCACAAAACCATCTCTGAGCTTTGTCCTAGGTGTCAGGTTGAAACAGGAAATCTTATACATATGTTTTGGGACTGTGCGAAGCTGAAACAATTCTGGGATCATGTTGTGGGTGCTCTTAAGGATATAACAGGGTTTGAAATCCCTCATTCACCAAGACTTATTTTATTGGGGGATCTGTCCGCCCTTCCCATCAACGGGATGAGGAAAATGCGCTTTATTAGGTTATCCCTGATCGCTGGAAATAAATGCATCGCCATATTATGGAAAAGTGAAAACTCACCCACTGCTTCAATCTGGCTCAGGGAAGTTGCTTCATACATGGCCTCTGAAAAAATCATGTTCAATATGAAAAAGAAACCTCATCTTTTTGATAAATGTTGGGGTGATTTTAAAAGATATTTGAATAATGTTTTACAGGTAACTGGCTGAGGACTATTGTTGGTGTGGCGGTGATTGCTGAATGTGGTGCACCCACTAGCGTGGGTGTGCCACTCCATTGTAAATGTCATTTCCTTTGTTGCTTGTGTCTTGCTGTGCGATGTACTGCTTTTTACGTACATTCATGGTCACAATGTTTTTTTTTTTTTTCTTTTTTCTTTTTTTTTTTTCTTTGTTTGCTTTGTCGCCGTTTACATGTGCGTATGTTCATGCGCATGTGTGTAGTTTTGTATACTTCATCATAAGTGTGTTATGCATCTGCATGTGTATGTTTATTACCTTTTTATATATATAAATAAATATTATTTTTTTCTTTATTTTTTCTTTTTCCTCTTTCTTTTTTCTTTTCTTTTTGCATTAGGCAAGAGTTGGCCTAGTGGGTCTTTTTTTGTTTTGGGGGTGAGGGGGGTGAACTTTCACGGCTACTGTTGAAGCTGTTAACTGTATATGGTAAAAATGTTCATAAATAAACTGTTTAAAAAAAGAGCACCTGGGGGAGGCAAGATGCCCAGTCCTGTTTGCGGAATGATGAAAGAGTCCGAAGGAGATTGTGGAGGGTTTGATTGAAACGTTCACACTGTCCATTTCCTGCTGGGTGGCATGCAGTCATTCGGGACTTCGCCACGCCATACAAACGACAAAGTTGCTGGAGGATAGCACTCTCAAAACACCTTCCCTGGAATGAATGTATGCGACCTGGCACTCCAAACTTATAAAACCCCTCTTGGGTGATCACTTGGGCAACAGTGGTGGCCCGTTGGTCATGAGTAGGGACAGCCATAGTGTATTTGGTAAATACATTGGTCATGACCATTCTCAAGACCACTACAAATTGCTCAGCAATGTGAAGTCGATCGTCAGGATTTAGTTGGGTCAAGATTTGCTGTAAAGGTGAAGAATGCACCGACATGCCATACAAATACGACCTAAAATAACAGCAAATAAGGAATCTCTTTAAGACAGTTTTTCCCGAAACATGTTTCAGAAAGTGTGCATTGGTGCAAATATGTAAGAGATTTCTGAGAGAATGCTTTTCATTAGGCTGAAAAATGTTACAGAACCATTTTAGAAGAGTTTCAACCACCAGTCCATAGTCAGAGAGATTGAAAGAAAAATGTCAGTACATTTGTCCATGTTTTGAATCTGAGAAGGAAGTGGATCATGTCTTATGGACAACAATAAGCACAAAGGTCATCCTATCAAAAATGGGTTATTGAAGAATAAATGTTTTTTTGTTTTTGTTTTTTTTAGAATGGTCAAGACAACACCCTGAACTTATTCAAAAAGATGTGCTGTAGAAGGATCTGAAGATGTGGCCACCAACACTGAAGAGTGGGAGCTGTTCCAAAAGTAAGAACAGAAAGCATTCCTCCAAACGGATGGTTTATTAACAGAAACACAACCACAGCTGTACAAGGGGGCAGTGGCATCAGACTGGGGAGATGAATGTGTTTATCCAGGACCAATGCTGGATGGGGGTCCTTGAAAATCCTGGAATAATTCTTTTTGAGTGTCTCTGTTTTCCACTATTAAATTTCTAAATGATTGTCAGTTTGTTGGAATGAAGGGGCAGAGAGAATGAATTTTGCATTAACAATAATGATGGATGGTATTTGAGGGCCCGATCAGTCCTCTAAAATAGTGTAAAATAGTATAGTAACACAGAGAGTTCAGCCAGACAGCCAGAGGAGAAGGTAACATATTTTCTGAAGAAAGTCAAGTCTGGATACCAGAAATGAGAGAGAAAGAACATATGTGAGAAAATGCAGTGAAGAACAGCAGCTTCTGAATCATCAGAGAAGAAAGGGGAGCACTGAACTAACACACAGGCTGTGCTGATATCAGAAACATGTCTCCACTTGAGTGTAGGAAATTTGTTAGGATTCATTTAGGGACAACACAGATTAATTATTGTCAGAAATTCATCAAAGTTATTATTGACAATCACTTCACTTTCATGGGCCTTGCAATAAAAAAAACAAAACATTGAACCTTGTATTGATATTTTAACACTTAATGATAAAGCTTGACATATTTGGTATTCCTTGTAATTTCAGGATTGTGTGGAAATCCAATTGTCATCAACTTATCTGAAAAAAATTAAAACACCAGACCCCAAATCTGTAATTTTGATAACAAATAATCTATCATCATTTAAAGGTTAAATATGTAATACGGACCAAACAGCAACATCACGTGTGTGTAGGTTGTAATTGCGACGGCAGAAAAACAAATCCAGCCGTTTGGGTGCCAGGCTCGCTGCCGATACGCAAGTGACCAACAGTCTGCAGCATGTCCAACAAGTAATGCACAGGAGTTTATAACTGACAGCTAAGGTTAGCCACGTTAGTGAACAAGTTAGCTTACCGAAATGGGAGGAAAGTCGCCATTTCCACGCTGTGGAAAACATTTATGTGGGTCCATTTAGTGAAGTCTTCACCTAAATTTACTCCAGGTTTTGCTCTTCTCAGGTCACTTCTCAGAAACAGATAACAATATCTCTAGGGCTCTGAAGCAGCAACTTCACTCGCCACTGCTTCACTGTTTCCCTGTACCAGCCTAACTGTGCCCAAAATATTGTTTCCACACAGAGATCGTATTTGGCAACCCACAATGGCAGCGTGTATTGGCTTATAGACGTAAATAAAATGCCATCATTGAACCTGTTGAAATTTATTTTATAATCATTTTTAGGCTAAATATAATTTTACTAGGAAATGTTGTACTTTCATTCTGTACCCCCCCCCCCCCCCCCCCCAACTACCTGTGGATGTATTTTTTTTTTTTTTAAATATAGCTTTTAATAAAAATGTTACATATTCAACCTTTAACTAGTCAACTAAAACAGGAGGAGACTTGTTTATCTGTGTTAAGGACTGCGGATGGAAATTAGCTTAATGCTAAATCTGGTGCAGCCATCTCTTTATCTTGTTGATAACTAATATAACTGCACATGGTCCTTTAAATAAACAGTTAATAAAAAAAAAGTCCAGCAGGCTCAGGTAGGGCGGCCATTTGCCTCAACCAGCTGGGGTGGAAAAGATGGAAAGAGAGACCAACAGACACTGCAACTTTTATCCAGCCAGACCTGCTGAGAGAGGAGAAACACAGTTAGTGATGCAATACTGTCCCAAGTTTCTACATTGAGAAGGCAGAGATGAGTGGGAAAGGAAGAGCCCAGTGCATCATGAACGTCTATCAGCAGTCTAAACCCATAGCAGCTTGACTAAGGGATGGCTAACCATCCCTAACTTTAAGACTTATCAAAAAGGAAGGTTTTAAGTCTAATCTTAAATGTAGAGAGGGTGTCTGCCTCCTGAACCTGAATTGGTAGCTAGTTCCACAACAAGGGGGCCTGATAGCTAAATGCTCTGCATCTCATTCTACTCTTAGAGACTCTTGGAACCACCAGAAGACCTGCAGTCTGAGAGTGAAGTGCTCTGATTGGAATATATGGAACTATGAGATCGACTCAACCCAGTCTCACTCCAAAACATGACAGTCCTACGTTGGTCCACATCACAATACGTACCTATTTCACAATTTGGCCTCTGAAAACGTAGACTTACTACGTTTGATTTTCCCATTCATTTCTGTAGGTCACGTGACTGCAGAGTTTCTCCCAAGAGAACATGGCGGACATCCCTTCAATTTCGGGTGGAAATTGTCATATTTTAGGATAGATTGGGACTCTACCATTGTTTTGATCACTTTTCTAGCGAGAAATATACGCTTTATTTTCAAATTATCCATTCATTTTATGTATACAATCTATATTTTTTTTGTTTCGATGGACATTTTGTCCAGTCTCTCAACAAAATTGTAGAAATACTCAGTTTTTTCACTTTTTCACTTCGGTGGTTGCAACGCTTTTAACAATATACTGGAATAAGCCGGTGTTCTTGTAATCAGGCCTAAACACAACTCGATCTCACAGAAGTACGTGAAATACGTGAATTATAATGATGTTTCAACACTTATTTCTGGTCCAGGCATGTCGGAAATTAGATCAGTATAGTCAATAGCAGAGCCAGTTGTCTACACGACTTTCCTGTTTCTGGAACAAATAAAAGCACAACTTACGTTTTTATGACTACTGACATAATATTTTTTGTAATATCTCCATTGTAATTTCACCAATCAAATTGCGGTAGACTATTAAAGTTTTGATCTTCTCTTTTATCTTGCGTGCGTGTGTGTGTGTTGTTTCGCCATCCAGAAGTAAACAGTGACGCACATCCCTAACTGGGTGCTGGATAAAGTGGAACATAAGGTAAAGAGCAGAGACCCGCACACCAGAAATAGCTCCCAAAGAGTTTTTAATGGGTGACATGTCGTTTTGGGAGTGCGAATATCTTTATTTTAATTCGCTATCCACACTTCAATTTTAGTCAAAGGGAATCCCGGAAGTGTCGATGTGGAAGTGCAACGTCATTCCCGTTTCCAGGCCTATTTTGACATAATCAGCAAGACATTTTTATGGCACATTGGGTTTTACATGAAAGTCTGCTTCAGCCTCCCCTGGAGGTCTTTTTATTTTCTGTTATAAGAATAAAAAGGATTTTTATTGCCATCGCACGTATCCAATCAGCGCGTCTGACGGCTGTCTCTGTCCTCTTCTCATTGGCTGCGGTGACGCGGAAGAAGTGGCGGAATGTTTGTCCAGAATGCCATTAATAAACCGATATATGTACTTTTTCTAAGTACTGATCATTTTGTTATTGCCAATGATAATTGGGCTGTACAACATGCTTGGAATATGAAGTAAGAATAGTTTTTTACAATTTGAGATGTAACTGCAAAGCCCACGCCCACGTTCCAATCGTCTTTGGACCTGTGTGCCGTAGAATGGGGTGCATTCCATTCCAACGTGAGTCCCACTGCCGTCGTCTGGTAGCATTTGGGGTTTTATAGGCTCTTATTGTGTCTATTTTCATGTTTATTTCAGGAATTTGCAGGAGATTTTATATGTGTGTAGATCAAATTTTCAACTCCTTCTATAAAAAGTTATCAGCATAAGGTTATACTGGTCTTTATAGAATCCCTCATTAAATCCTGCTTTTTTGGGGCCTAACTGGACAAATTCCATTGCATTAAAACCCCAGTGGTGCATTATTTATTCATTCATCCACAAACAAAAACTGAAAGTGTGTTCCAATAAAGTAAAGGAGGGTTTAAAGAAAGAACACATCATGAAGTGCTGGCTTTGAGGAAAACAAGAAAAACAGTTTGAAACTCCTCTTAGAAGTAAGACTCTTGAGGAGGCACATCTGGTGTTTCATACCAGAAATTTTTCATCAACTATAACATACTTTTGCAAAGGCCACATTAAAGTGAGTGTGTACTGTTTCTGGAATATGTTTTGTAGCCAATCAAAATGATGAGCAAAGCGAGACAAGTGTACTGTGCTGATTGATAAACACCAAAAAAAAAAAAAAAAAAATTAGCCTGATGAAAGCTGCATTGGAAAATAGAGGCTTTTTGAAAGCAATCATCACTCCATTATTGGCTATGCTGTACCTATCCTCTATGATGCATGAAAATCTCACTACTTGTAACTCAGAAACTATCTTGAAATATCACGCTGAAGTCTCAGCTAACAGGAGCGGGTTGTTGCTCCCCTTCATTTAAGATCAAGCTCATACCCTGCGCTCTTGCATCTCTCTGTCCAGCTATTACTCAAGGTAAATAAGGAAATTTGCATTATTCATTTAGTAGTATTCCGATTGGCATTATGTGAACCTGAGGCCACACTCCCAGCCAGTTGAAATAGGTGTCTATGAATAATGCAGATTTTATGTAAATAGCTTTCAAAACAGCTGGAGGACAAAAGGGAATCATGGCTGTAAAGACAGATGGATTTAGATAGCTCTAAGCAACTTCTGGTGAATGAAATATGAAAAAAATATGTTTAAAATAGAATGCATATCTAAAAATGAGTCAAAAGGGGCAATGGTATCAGATTTGTGAACGGGAAAATACCTTGCAGACGATAAAACATCCTGTATAATTTAATAGATAAGGAAGATAAACTGGACAAAGTGGCAGAGAAGCAATTAGAGGTACAACAACAAAACAGAGAAACGAGTACGGAGCTCTTTCACAAATGGCTGCTGAACTGTCGAAGCTGGGAAATAACAGGTGCAAATAATGACATTCAAATGTTTCCTTTCTATTTAGTTATGCCAGAAGCAGTGAGCCAGCATGAGCAGCACCAGAGTATTCTGTATTTCCATACAATAATTGAACACTAACGTGCTGGAGAAGTTATAATGATAGCAGGGAAGGTTTAGAGCGAACATTTTCTTTTGCTTTCAGCTCCTCCAAGAGGTGGTTGACATAAGATCGTGGAGATCCATGATTGCCTGTACTAAAATTGGGTTGATTTAATGTGCTGGGGACTTTGGTAAGTCAAATCAATATTCTGTTCCTTTACTGTTCATTTTCAGGAAATAGTTCCCTGTTACTCTACTAACATTCCACTCATTTTTAAGAAAAAAAATAGCATTTTTCTACATTTTGGCCTGCAATAATTATGAAAGGAAAATATTTTACATTACTATATCATTTTTATAATTATTATTGGGCATATACACTGTGAAAAGGGCTGGAGGTAGCTCTGGAGGAGACCCACTGGAGGGACTGCATCTTTCACCTGGCTGGAAGAACTGGACAGGGAAAGGGAGGGCTGGACCTCTCTGCCTGACCTTGGATAATCAGCAGAAGATGGATAAATGACTGAGTAATATGGGCTTCCAAACAATGAAAAAATAAAGTCATTTAGAAAAAAATAAAAAGTAGTCCACCAAAACCAAAAAACAGCACACATCATAAAGCACATTTGACAACAACCTTTATTGACCAAAGTGCTGTACAAGGAATGCATAAAGAAGACAAAAAAAAGTTTTGAAAAAATAATAATCAAATCAAATCAAATCTTAAAAATGAAAAAAAATTCTGAAATAAAATAGATGTACACTAAAAACATAAAGAACATGTTGCCGCATGTCTACATTGAATTGAAAGCCAAAGCACATAAGAATGTTTTAATCTTTGTTTTAAATTCAGCCGCAGACTGAGCAGATCGGACCTGGAAAGATAGGCTATTCCAGAGTTTAGAAGCCACCACTGAAAAAGCTCAGTCTCCTCTGGACACGAGCCTTGATTTAGGAAGGGTCAAGAGGAGCTGGTCTGCAGACCGAAGACCTCTACTTGGAGCATAAGGCTGAAGCATCTCAGACAAGCACTGTGGGGCCAGCGAGTTCAAACACTTGTAGACTAACAATAGAATTTTAAACTAAAAGGATAACTTTCTTTTTTTTTCAACCTGGAGCGAGATCAATGATATGACATGCGCTGCCGGTAAAACAAGCCGCAATAAAGATTTTCTAACAGACAGACTTGCTGCCAAAATGGGGAAGTGTAATTTTTCGGACGTTTGGTTGGAGTTCCTATGATTCAAAGGCTCAGGCCAGCGGTTAGTAATAGTCGGGAGGCGTATTGTCAAGTCTGCAAGAAGAAAATTAATATCACCAGGGGAGTGAACACCGTAAAGTCCCACATGGAATCTAAAAATGCCAAGTAGCATGATGGCTAGCACCACTCCTCCACAAGCAGAGGTAGGCCAACCAGCACTGTGACAACTCTGTGCCCCACTTAAACGTTGCGTGCCGAGGTTTTGTGGTGCCTTGAAATGGTAAGCGCTCATATACTGTATATCCACCAAAGGGATCGGAGCTATTTCACGTTCCCCGATTCAGACGTAGCAAAGTCCTTAATGTGTAGCCAGCTACACGACGATGAAAGTAGTGGAAAAGTGGTCTGTACTCCTCCTCCCACTTTGTCCTGAGTTGGATGAAATGAGAAATAATTCTGTCAGTGTTTTCATTCAGACGTCCAGTAACTAACAACGGGTATTTACCCACACTTGCTCAGAATGACAGTAATCTGTTACTGATTCCATGACATTTGTTCACAAGACAAGTGCTCACAGCAGTAACAGAGAAAGAGATAGTTGCTCACAAATTGTTTTATAATCTATATTCACGGCAAAAAAGTACAGATGTGAAATATGTTCACGTATTGATTTAGTTATGAAAATACAAAGAACAGTGCATTAGTGAAATCTGTATATAAAATGTGAAGTATCACACTAAAGTCCCTTTTTCACACACTGGTGAGACAAAGTTAAAAGGTTATTGACTTTATTTCTGATTTAAACTCCTTTAATTTGTTTGTCCTATTTCACACCTTATTTGAGCGAATTTTGGGGGTTCAAAAATTTTTTATTTAAACTAAGTCAGGCTTAGGTCTGTTTTTCTGTTAATAGCTCTCCAGCTTTGGAGAATACACTTTCACATGGCCCAGATGGAGCTGGAATATGTACAAACTGTAGATAACTTTCTGCAAGCATGTCAATATCAGGATAAATTGTTGTCCTTTAGTTATAAATTGTTGTCCTTTAGTTCCAGTATTTTAATGGCTCTTCTCTTCTCCTTTGTTGAGGAAGGACTAAGCCAAACCAAATGTACGTGTACATGAACACATGAACATGTGTTCAGCTGAACCTCCACAGCTTTTCACCTGCAAGAAATCAGAGTGGAAGTAGTGAAAGCCATTGTTGTCTTAAGACAATGCAAGTTTATTTGTAAAACACATTTTACACACAGGACAGCTCAAAGTGCTTTCCATAAAATATTAAAAGCATTACAATGGGGTGCAGAAGGAGCAGTAAAAGAAAATAGACACTTAAAATACTGTCAAGTTTTTACAGGCCACTGTAAGCATATTTGTTTCTTTTTCAATTTGGGTGAAATTTCCTTACCATTTGTGAGGATTTGTCGCTTTTTCTGCTAGTGTTGTGAGCAAGTCTGTGCACCTCTGTGACCTTTGTAATTGTTCATTATCCCTATAGCCGAAGTTAGAAAGTGGTGTTACTACAGTCACAGGTTGACGTGTTAGTATTAAAAAAATGTTAGGAAGGTATTTAAAAAAGGTATTAAAAGGTATTAAAGCAACCTTTACCAATCTTGCATTTCAGAAAGCACAGCAAGATAATTTGAATATAAACAGTCCCGCCTCACTTCTAAGACACACCCCCTTATTCCCTCTGCCTCCCAATGCAGAAGCAAAGGTCTGACAGGCAGGTCCGTTGGACAATCCTGGAGGTGCACCCCACTTCAAGGATTGGTTGGAGTTTTCATTGAATATTTAGAGATTGGAATAATATTTTATATTGATTAATGGTGGGTCTGTCTTGTATTTCAGAGTTCCATTACCTCATTCATAGCATTTTACCCTGTTAGAAAAATAGTGTAAGAATGCAACATCGGTAAGGGTTGCTTTAATTTCAGTTTAGGAATATACCCTGTATCCGTTGCGAATTACCAATTCCTGCCTTTCGGTGTGAATGGCAGTTTTTACAGAACTGCAGCTCTCACAGAGGTCTGACTTCTTTCCTTCCTTTTTATGAATACATGATGTATTGACTACTTTCAGGATGAAAGGACCATTTCACCTAGTATAAAAAAAGAGTGTTTCTGAACAGGATTACCAACTCTGGTTATAAGTAGAATTAACAAATGAATGAGTAACCTACTATTGTCCTTTGAGTTCACAGTTTCGCAGATTATAGTTTGTAATGTGTCTGGGTAGCGAGCTGCTCTTCTCAGCTGCACTACAACAGTGCGCACCAGGAGTGCGCAATGGCCTGTAGAGTGCAGAGAACCCCCCAATAACTAATGGAGAGTTAACTTTGAACTCACAGGACAATAGTGTTTGTTCGTTCATTTGTTCTACTTAAAGTATTGGTGAAATGAAGGAGTTTTGCTGCAGATAAAGCCTTATAGAGAGGCTGCCCCCATCTCTCCCGTTATATGGCTGTACGCCAAAGGGTGACTCAACGAAATATCTTCCGAAGGAGTCAAAGTGAAGCGGAAATTTTACCAGTGAGTAAATGCACGTATAAACTTCTAGAAATAAGGTCCAGTTTCGCCTCTGATGATCTTCATAAGGAGAACTGATGGTCAGCTTCAGGTCTGCTGAAGAAGCAGCAGCAGTAACTTTCTTCCTGCTCCTGCTTTGTAGCCTATTTATGCGAATCTGACGGAGATCCACCTATAGAGATTTTTCATTTTCAGTTTGCATTGCACTTGTCTTCACTGCAGCGCGAAGTCCGACACTTTATGATCCATCAGCTGATGGATTAAAGAAAACAGTTTGTAACAAATTTGAGCTTTTACCCTCCTAAAATAATTTTTATTTGATTGTGTAGCCTAAAGTCAGGTGGCACTTTTCACTGCTGTCGATTAGCTGGTTGCAGCAGTGTATGTGTATGATGAATGAAACCATTAAAACTAATTTTACAACTTTTTATAGGAAAGCTTCGGTAGGCCAGAGCTGCTGTTAGTGCAGGAGAGAAGGGGAGGAGAGGAAGGGGGGCGCAGCATCTCCAGCAACTGCTGCCTGTATAGATGCTTGTGTGTAAATTATGCCAAAGGGCGCGTATCGGCCAACGCACCTTACGTATCGGCCGATGCGGATACTAGCAAAAAACGCAAATATCGGCCTAAAATATCGGCCAGCCGATGTGTTGGTCAATCCCTACTGCAGAGTCATCAGAGTATTTCTGCAGATGACAGGACTCAGAGTTGTACTGGAAGTCTGAGGTGTACAGTGTAAAGACAAATGGTAAGAGTACAGTCCCTTGTGGTGCTCCAGTGCTGCTGATCACCATCTCAGACACACAACCTTTCAGTCTCACAAACTGTGGTTTGTTTGGTGGGTAGTCGTAAATCCAGGTGGTTGTGGAGGGGTCCACCTGGAAGTTATGGAGCTTCTCACATGGCAAAGCAGGCTGAATAGAATTAAAGGCACTTGAAAAATCAAAGAACATGACCCTCAAAGTGCTGCCTGACTGGTCCAGATGAGAGTGGGCTCTCTGAAGCAGGAAGATGATGGCGTCTTCAACCCCAAGCCCATTACGATATGCGAACTGTAATGGGTCCTGAAAGGTGTTGACTTGCTTGTAAGAGCCAGTAAGAGTTTTGAGCCCACATGTTAAAAATCTTGGTCCAAGATTTTTAACATGTGGGCTCAAATAAGAGGCTAGTAGCCCAATAGAACTATTAACATTCAAGTTGGCCACAAAAATTGAGCCACCTAAGGTGAGAATTTCCGTTTTAGTTTTTTTTAGGGACAACAAATTAGAGGACATCCAATTCTGCACTTCACTCAGACAGATAACTTTTCAAAGGATGCTGTGCAGTTTTCAGCTGTTATTGGCATTTAGATTTGGATGTGTTCCACAAAACAATGAAAAGAAACATTTTATTAGTTAAAAATCGACCCTAGTGGCAAGAGAAGAAAGAAAATAGGATCGGGCCCAGAATGGATCCTTGGGGAACCACACAATCAAGTGAGGACACAATAGAGGAGAACCATCCAAGATGCACAGAAAAAGTTCTGTCAAAAATGTAAAAAAAATCTCAATCTGTCAATTCTGTCAAAAAATCTCCACTATTTTTAAAAAAGAAAAAAAAACTCTTCAAATTAAACATATTAAAGCACATTTTGGCTCTTAAGGCAAGCCAAAAAATAAGTTTTTGTCTTATCTACACACACCAATCACCTGTACAGGAAGACATAGAGCAGGCTGTACTTCCTGAGGAGACAGCGGTCCTTTAACATCTGCAGCAAACTGTTGGAGATATTTTATCAGTCTGTGGTGGCCAGTGTCCTGTTTTACACCGTGGTGTGCTGGGGGGCCAGCACAACCAAAAGGGACACTCACAGACTGTACAAACTGATCAGGCGGGCCGGGCCGGCTCTGTGGTCGGCATAAAGCTGGACTTTGTGGTGACGGTTGCAGAGGCAAGGACTCTGAACAAACTGCTGGACATTCTGGACAACACCAGCCACCCTCTGCACACTGTCATCAGCCACCAAAGGAGCCTATTCAGTGAGAGGTTGCTCCTTCCCATGTGTTGGACCAACAGGCTTTAGAACCCCTTCGTCCATCACGCCATTAAGCTGTACAACTCCTCCCTGGGAGGAAGGAGGTGAGGAGGTGACAGAGGACAGAAGGGGAGGAGCAGTGGCCGCTATCCGTTTTCACCAACCCACTTTTGGACTATATTTATTTATTCATTTATCTCAGTGCAAGAATTCCTGTGCAATTAACCAATTTGACATACTGACACCACTTTACTCACTTTACTCCTGATTTTTGTTAGGAGACTTATTTATTGTTGTTTTTCTTAGGATTGCTTGGGGCTGGACAATAATTCAATATCGATATATAGATCAATAGAGGTTTTTTCAATAGAAAAAAAAGAGGGTCAATAAAAGTTCAATATAGAAGCACAGTTTTCCGCTGTAACCAATCGGGTAGCATGATACTACAGTCACTCCTTCCGCCAAACCAATTGCAAAAGCAGACCGAGGCAAAGGGGGAATCGAAATTCAGTGTTATGCCCCTTTCAGACTTGCACTGGAAAGCGGTAATATTGCGGACTCCGTCCTTTATAACGCTTGCATTCAGACATGTGTAACGGTTATTTACCTCGGAGATGTAGCAGACATGTACCGGCTGGTCTACATGGCACAAGAGTGGAAATGTTGCGGCACATCGTTTTGGCTGAATGCACAAGAAAATGTTCCAGACAGAGTTAAAGGGAGAGCAGGGCTGTACTGACTTTTCTGCAACATTTCCTGATGTATGAAAGTGCCTGGACGCGATAAGTCCACAAGGAAGCGGCATGTTTGAAAAGACGAGTCCGTTTAAAGAGTGGGCGGACTTTATCGCTCATGTTCCGCAATGCTAGTCTGAAAACGGCTTTAGTGTGAACTTTATTATAAGTAGGTCATTCAGCAAAAGTTTAAAAGGCCAGGAATGAACCTAAAATAGCCTTTAATGTGATAATGGCTTTTTGTTTTTTATAAATATCGATATTGATTGATACAGATATTTTTATCGATTATCTTTTTTTCTATATCGTCCAGCCCTAGAAATGTTTAAGATACTCTTTTTGATAATGTATATTTTTTTATAAGCTTGATTTTTATTTTCCCTGAGGGAGTCTCCACAAGGGATCATTAAAGTTCCGTCTAAGTCTAAGTTATGGCAGAATTAATACCTTGTTTGTTTTTGCATCTTTAGATAATTACAATTGTAGATTAAAGTTAACTACTCTTCCCTTAAATGTAAACAAGCTGATAATGTGGTTGGTTACCAACACTGAAACTTCATTTTCACTCATTCTTTGATGAAGTTTAGGCACAAAAACTACATGCATTAACATTAAATGTTAGCTAATCTTAAATTATAAGATGCCTTTTCTGTAGGTTAGGTCAATCTTTCATGGAAGAAATCTCATGTATGTTTTTGCCAGGCTACTCACATATTTCAAAAAGCAAATAATCTGTCGGTTATAAAAAACATACGTATCTCAGGTTAAAATCTTTCTACTGAAACACACGTTACCATGTTTGTGCAACAAGCCATTGAACATAATCTGGCATATTGAAGTAGGAAAATATCTAAAACCTGGAAGATGGTGGCCCTCAGTGACCAGAGATCCCTGATGTTGGAGAAATGGACAATGGTGCCACCTTTTCAGTAGAAAGAAAGTTTAGATTATCATCCTATCATGTTTTGTTTTTTTCCAATACAATCAAATAAATAAAAGTTCAAATTAAAGAAAATTTAAAAAACTGCATTTCTGCTGCCAGTATTTTACAGCTATTGTACAGTGAAATTGATAATACAGGTGCTACACACTATCTAATAATTACAATGACTTTCCAGGTAACTCGTGATAATGATGAAATATTAATGATCGTGCTGGAGAGAATGAGAGAGAAACATTGGTGATGGTACAGAGTTGTTATTATTATTTCTTTTGGATTTCAATGCAATTGTCATCATAGGAGATAAGTTTTAAATAATGTTTGGATGGCCCACAAACAAACACGATGACACACAAACAGAAGAACACCAGTTAAACACAAAACTACTCTATAAACTTTTAATCACTTTTACAGGAAAGCATCTAACTCTTTATTCCAATAGAATTAATGAGTAGATTCATCCCAGAAATGTATTCATGAAAAATGAAGAGGGAAAACAGTGTCACAAAAAGTTACTGCTGAGACTATTTCATTTTTCTTCACCATTATCAGGCAATTAGTTCCTTCCATTTATCACACAGAGGGTTCAGCAGACAATATTGTGTATAAATGACATATGTGAACCCACACACTTTCTCTAATGACAGGCTTGCACGAGGCAGTGTCAGCACAGAGAAACACACACACGTACACACGCAAACGCACACACCTCATTTCCAAAAGAATTTGCATATCATTTCACAGAATGAAGTGGAGCTTCTGCACAGGAACACAGTGAGGAAGAAGCAGCAGGTTTCTGCAGATTAGACTCATGGATACTGACGGCTGAAATTGCCTGATTGAACCAATAATTTCACTGTAATTAGTTCAGAAATGTAAGTCTGTTAAGAAGTATTTTTCTGAAGAAAATGTCTGTAGTCAATTTGATTCCTGATTCCTTTTTGTGAAAAAAAATCTGGGAATAACTGAACTATGTTTTGGCAGTTAAGTGTATGCAGACAAAACACACATTTAGAGAATTTTGAAGATTGTGTCGCACAAACCATTGCCCAATGAAAGAAGCTTATGCAGTTTAGAAATGGGTGGAGGCTCCAGAGGCTTATACAAGAACTAATGTGCACACATTATGCACAAGCATCAAAGTGAGGCCATTATTCAGCAGTGAGTCCATTAATGCACCAACACACAGACTATCTTTCTTCCAAGTGGAGCTTCACAAAAATTTCATTCTGGTTACTTTCACATTTCTTTGCTGTTGATAAACCCAACGCTGATGTTCTGTACAGCATGATTTGTGCATAATGTTTATCAAAAGTAAAGGCTGAGGACTGTTTTTTTCCGTGTGGATTTAAAGTCACCTCATTATGTTTTTGTGTAATGATTTCTTACTGGGAAACTCTTTATACATAATACTGCTTATGGTCAGTATATCTCTTTTAAATCAGAAGAATATGAGATTTTTTTTAGAACAATACAAGACTATGACTGTGTACCAAATGAGAAGCTCATCTTAGTATAATGTCGCTTTGAGCATCATAAAATGCAATAAACATGCAGCTTTGCCTTTGTTTTACAAGTGCAACTGTTAAAAAGATAACAAAAGACAAACATTCAGCTTGACCAATGGAAACATATGATTGCATCAAATTCAGCGAAGTTAATGTGATTATACAGTTAACATGAACTACTGCATGTTTGGCTCTTAACACCCAGGCAAAAACACAAAATATACAGTTCAGTCACAATGTCTAAATTAGATTAATCGCATAATATTCACAGCCTGTAAAGCCTTTTACAAGTTTCCCCATATCAGTAATTCAGTGCCTTTCTAAATGTGAGTAAAATAAACAAATTTTATTTAAGGCTGCTGGGCATCTTTTTGTTTGGTTGGTTGTTCTGCACAGTTTCACTACATTTACCACAAAGAGGTTAATACAGTATAGATATTTTACTAAGTTTAAGGGCCACTAGTTTGACAGCAGAGATGTAAACATCAAGGCAAGGAAACAGCTGATGAATTAGTTTGCTAGGTTAGACCCATTGCCTTTTCCCCTTGTAATTCATCTGCGGCTTGTCATTGTAGCTTTTGTGCTAATTTGAAAGCTTTGGAGATGTTGATTGTATGAATTGTTACTTGTTTCTTTTCTGACAAGTTGTAGTAGTTTCTAGCCCCCCTCACAACCAAATCAAGGTGGTGCAGTTACACCTTTCTTGTCACATCTCTTTACAGCCTTCTGATGATGACATTTTCCTCCTAAAAACACTGATGCATCGAGTGTAGGACTCTGTTAGAGCTGAGAGTGTAAGTATTCACAGAGATTAACTGATACATATGAAGTTCTTGTGTTACCCATCACATTGCTGATTTCCAGTTCTACATGTAAATGTGTCCTCCTCCGAGAAATGTCCCCATAGGCTGCTTTTCATGCTGGCACAAATGACTTAGAATCACTCTAAAAGATTATCTGACCTCTTGTAATCACAAGAACATAATGGTTGAAATGCTAATATGTATTTTTTTTCCATTTCAAACCCCAACCAAGTCATGTTCTTGCATAAATCCAACCAGGAATTAGCAGAGTTTCATCACAACATGCTGAAGTAACCATGACAACCAGCAAAATGGCATCCATTAAGGTAATGAAGGCATAAATAGAATATATTTAACGCTAACCACAACCATTTTCTGACCCTGATCAAGTAATCATAACTAGGGAGAGACAAAAATGTTCTATAAAGTGCTGTGAGCTTACTGACTCTGAAATTCAGAAGCAAAACAAAAAACTGTTGGTCTCTTCAAAATGGAGCATGTTGTAGACAAATCTGTGCTTCCCCCTACCATCCTTCTTCTTCATCATGAGGTGGTGTTTGCTCCAGTGTCATATTTCTATCATACTTTAAGAGACACCTCTATGGGATCTATTCAAGAGTACAAAAAACAACCTATTTTTCTTTATCTGTAACTAGTAAGCTTTCCCAAACTTTTGATATTCTTTAAAAGGAGAAATAGGATGCAGTGAATCCCTATGTCCCTATATCACCTGAAACTCTGGATGAGGGAAAATATTTTGCTTGAGGCATCAATTTCTACATAGCTTGAGGAGAAATATGGAGGTTTTACTATCTGACCACACACACATCTAATATCACAACTTTCTGATCACTGCAAAACACAGCACTGTGCAGCATGCAAACAATGGAGAAATCAGCTTATTATTTACAGCAGAGTCAAGTCAGGCTGACATGATTTGCATTTCTGCTGAAGTGCTGACTATAGATTCATCTCCTGAGATTGCTGTAATTTGTCAGCATCTCTAATTAGTGGAGATACACAAAAGGATATGAAAACCAGATAGCAAACCTGCTTTTCATGCCATTTACAAAATCAGATTAAGTAAGTAAGCAGAATTTTAAGTGAGGAAGGTTGTTGTATTTTAATTTAGCAGATGGTCAGTTTCAAACTTTGTTAAAGCAAATGAGCATCTAATCAGGCTACAGGTAGGATTCACACTGAGCAAAATAATTGGGTACAAGAATATTCTAAATAAGTGATAAGTGTGTGTTTTTTGATGTCTTTTTGTTTTCTTTTTAAATTATAATTGCAAAAAGCTTCATATTATGTGCATAGTGTCACAGCCAATCAGGGGTGCAACAAAACAAAAAACAGGACCAGACAGACACAAAGAAAAGACCACCAAAATAAGTTCATTGAACTAGAATAAACTCAAATAAATTGTCGAGTGTGAATTGTCAGTCATAATGCATTGATGAATGGGTGAATATGAAAAGTGTAAGTGATGTATACAAACCAAAATAAGCCATTCCCACTCTAGCAGTCCCTTTATTCAGCAAAAGGACTTAAGATGCAAGTTGCAAAAATCTTTTGGTCCGTGTCTTGTATCATGTTTTATCTTTTTCATATACAGTTTGGCATCATAACAGAGACCACTGGGCTTCCAGCTGTGCTGCGCTGTCTCTGTGTCACAGTGTACAGCAGGGATTTTAGATGCTATTGTGTAACGCCAGAGGGCTTTTCCTATCAGTCATGCATCACTATGTGGATATAGGAACTCCGTTTGGCCTCATGCACCCTTCTCAAAGCAACTAATGCAAAATTGTTAGAACTGGAAAAGTCCAACGGTCCATGCTTTCACATCTGAAATAAAATCCTGCCACAAGTCAATTTTGACTCTTTTTTTTTTTTCATTTTTAGTGTTTAGCACCCACATATACATACTTGGCCCTTATGCAGTCAACTTTTTATATTTTTGAATACATAATGTTTTATATAGGACATTCTGTTTAAATCTGCTTTGTGCAATAGCCTGTGACATCTTTACCTTGTTAAATTTAATTTAGAGTGTAGTGAATATTGTATGCAATGATAAATGTAACATCAGTGGTATAAAATTATTTCAAATTTGTCAATATTAATATTTTACTAATTTAGATTAGTTTTTCTTTATGAAGAAAAAAATTCTCTCTGCCTTTTTCTCCCCTCTCAGTCATTCCTACAAGTTCTATCTTGGGAAAACTCTGTTGTACATTTTGATAGCAGGGGTTCAACTGCTTGTAGTTAAAGTTATCCTAAATGGAGTGTGGAAAAAAAAAAAACATCTGTAAGCTAGTTAATTAACTGAAAATGTCAGTGAAATTCTTGCTGACTCACATTTAGTTTCACTGCCTGTGTCACAGGATAAAGGGTTTAGCTTCTTCAGGCTGTGACCTTTTCTCAGGCGTGCTGCTATAATGTCAGCTGTAGCTGATGTTGAGTGCCTGCTTTTCAGCTTCTAAATAAGGCCCTACACTGTGTATCTTATGAATATATGTTTTGGGTGTTCTACCAAATATTTTCTTGGGTTACATGTGCAGGATAGCTTTGTTTTTTCTAAATGTTGCAATGGACTTGACTTGAGTCAAACTTTAAAAATTCCATTCGCACTTGTTTTGACTTGCTGGTGCTTTACCAAAGCACAAAGGAAACGCATTCTTACTTTTTGCTGTCATCATCAGTCAGTCATTTTCTGTACCGCTTATCCAGTTCAGGGTCGCAGGCGCCTATCCCAGCTATTATTTGGCTGTATAACTTGAAAACATCCAGATACCAACCTGTACACTACCACTAACATTGTTTTGTTGGTGTCCTGAGATCAGGAATATCTTGTCAGTCCTTGATGATCATAGCCCTGCAGACGTTAGACGTTTCCCTGCACCACCACATCTGATTTAAATTAAATGGATCTCCCCAACAGTTTTTTTTTTTTTTTTTTTTTTTATCACGCTTTGCCCCAATCTGCTGAAAACCCATTAGTCTGAGTCTGGTGTGTTGAAGCAGGGATCACTAAACCTGCAAACAGCTATTCATGAGGACTGGAATTAAACATTCCTGCCTTAAAAGAATCAAGACCAACACTGAATACAGTCATTTAAGATTGTTAATATGTAATATGTTAATATGTCATAAACACAGTTTTAAGCATCATCTGTTTGTCATACAAATTCTAATAAATGAAACCAAACTGATATTGTAGCCGATCATTTCTGCTGAATGAAAAAAGATTATATTGACCTCAAGAATCCAAAGCTGAAATCAAAGTCAGATGCTTTTGCTCAATGGGAAGACAAACAGGCATAAGTGGGCATTATTTTTATTATTACAGAAACAGGAATGTAATCTCCCCAACATGTCTGAAGTGTATCATGGCATCAAGAAGAAGGATTTATATGACCTCAGGAAGAGTTGTGATGCTTGTCAAGCTGGGGAGTTTATAAAATCATCTATAAAGAGCTTGGACCCTTCGATCCATAGTCTACAAATGGGGAAAAAAATGCTTCATAAAGCTATAATTCAGCCTCAGTAAAGAGGCAATAATTCATGGGATCTGAATTCACCTTTGCATTTAAAAAAGGGAAAGTATTTTTTAATGTCATCTACTGTTTCTGCTCACATAACCTCTGATTTCTACAATGGCATAACTGTCTCTGCAAATAAGTGAGAAAAGGGAAATCAACTGGAGAGGAAAGGGAACCAATAATAAAGAAATTGGTTGGATTATTTTCCCCAATCTGCATGATGTTAGCAGATGGAGAGAGTGCACTCCTGGCAACACACTGAATCCAAACAAGTAGCTCTTAAAGAGACTCCAAAACAAATTAAGGTAATGTAAGAAACACCATTAGCATCTATCTGTGCTGTGTTTTAAAACGCATTTGAGTTCAATTTGTCAAAATAATGGCTTGGTGACAAAATGAATTTGGGTCTAACTGGAGCTACAGAAACGGAGAGATGGAAACTTTAGCAAACTTGTCGGAATCAAAACACCAACAGCAGTAGATTTTTTTCTCTTAATAGAAGCTTTGCGGGCTAAAACATGCGAGATTCAAACTCATAAGATGCATCATTTTTAGGGAAGCAAAGAAAGAGACTGATTGAAATGTTTGTAGTGCTCACAGTCAGGAAGTGAAGTGTTTGCCAGGAAAGACGGAGGCGAGATGAAGAGTTGAGAGGAGGGGAGGAGCAGTAGTCAAGGCCTGTGCCAGCTGCTCTCTTCTCACGTGGGATGGTGGTAATTAATCTAGACACTTGGCTGCTGGGTGGCATCAGCAATAACGTTTGTGTGTGCGTGCATGTGCATGTGTATACGTGCGTGCAGGTGCCTTTTATCACTGATGACATATTCCCGCCCCTTTGCTGTATGTTGCCCTTGAGGTGGCTATTTGCATTAATGTCAGAGCAGGGCACACAAGCAGGTTGACATACACACATACACACACACACGCACACACACGCAAGCCTACAAATACACGCATGCACGCACACTTACAATTTGGAAAAAGTAAAAAAAGTTTTAATTATAAACGTCAATGTCAGAATAATTTTTTATTGTAGAATAGTATTATTTGGGGTGATTAATGAAAAAGAGAAGCTTCATTCTGCTTATTGAAAATAGTCAGTGGAAGTTGTCACTGATCTTTGCAGCCCTGCAGTTTGAATTTAAAGCATACTAATTAAGAATAAATATATGCCTTTTAGGGTCACAGGGGTCTGCAGACTATGCTTGCACACAGTGGGTAGAAAACAGACGCCTGTAATGGTCAGTCATCCGTCACAGGTCTAACTGTTCTACAAATAGCTTACATCAGATGCATAAATATCAATGAATATAGCTCACAGTTCACCTGACCTGCATGACTGGAAGCTGTTGAGATGCTGTAAATAGAAAAGAACATTAAGGAGGCCATTTCCAACAAGCAGATCCAGATTTGCATTCATGCTGCATTGTACGTTTTGGTCAACTAATTCATGAAAGTCTGATATTCATTCATGTTGTGGCTCTTTGCTCTGCCCCTGCTTCTTAAAATCTGGCCCCTTTGCTTACAGTTTACACTTATGCCATAGTTGCTAACCTCGCCTGTCTGCTTTCTACTGATGATGACTGATACCGTGATTCACCAGAGCTCTGCTGAAAGCAGCCGTCTGCATGTCAAACTGTAAAGCTGTGAAAGCTCTCAAGCCCAAAACAATAAGCTGAAAGAACATCCTGGGGGATATAGGAGAGTGGACCAGTACCCTCTTTCATGGGTACGTCATGTAGAACAAGGCAATTGAGGCCTTTCTCTTTGTGTACAGTTGCAGGTTTATCATCTGTGTTCTACATTTTAAACCTTAACCATCCAGTATTTGCATACCTTCCAAAGGACAGGCATTTAGTGCTGCAACATGCAGACACGGCTTTGCAGGCCAGGTTTCTGATCATCATGACTAACGATAATGAGGTGAATTTACTCATTTTGAATTGACTGCAGATATCAGTTAAACACAGCAAGACAGAAATACTGTCAAACATTTCAAAAATACTGAGGTCCACCATCCCTACACATCTCAAGAGACCAAAATTAATTTACAATGGAAGTCTCACTCAAACCATTCCCTCTCTTGTCTTTGTCCTCCCAAGTCTGTGTCTAGTCTGCCTTGCAGACAGGTGTAAATCACTTTCTCAAACGTCAGTGACAATCAGTACAAGTGGTTCTCAACTGCTCTGGCTTCAAGATCCAATATCACCCCATACTGACAAACCGCAACCCAAACTGAGAAAAAAAAATTTAACTACTCAAATTTGTTTAATGAAAATATGGTTCCATAAACCTCAGACTGTAGTAATAACGCTGACAGGCTGAAAGATTAAATTAAAAAGTGCAACAACTAAGGAATAGCTTACTGTAGATAAAATTGTAGCTTTAGCTGTACCCAGTGAGTACCCACTCACTGAATATATAAAAACTCTGTACTGGTAAAACGTTACAGTCACATGACCAAAGTTTAAGCTATCGCCACAATAATAAAGTATTTATGTAGAAGCTATTTTTAACAGACTCTGGGCCGGATCTATCAAAGGTTTGCGTGTTTGTAAATGTGAGCAATCTCTTTGCACACGCAAAAAAATGTACAAATGTATTTAAAAAGGGCTGCCTATTTCAAAGGTGCAAAATAGCATGTCCTATCCAGTTAGTACATCTGCCGCAATGAATATGCAATATAGGGCGTTTACACGCAATTGTGTGTGTGTTGGGAGAAGAAAATTGAAATATATTAATTTAGCACTCGAAAAGTAATTTATCAGCTGTGAGACAGATAGATCTCCTTATCCATGTCCATAAACTGGTAACTTCTGAGGGTCTGCACAGATATCTGTTGTATTGTTTTCATTTTTATATTCATATATTCATCATTCTTATTTTAAATTTCATTTTCATTTCCCTCTTCCACTAGCATCTCTATCTCAGTGGTGTCCTATTTCCTTATGTGCTGATGTCTCTTGAAATTCGCCATGCTGCAAACCTAGAAACACGCAAAACCCTAATTTATATAGGGCCGTGCCCAACATGTTTGTGCCAGCCATCATTTGCTCCTTTACTTTAAGTAAATCACCTGTAAAACGTGGTTCAGCCCCTTGCACAAAATTCAAGATTGCATAGGCACACAAATTTGGATCATAGTAGATCCTGCCCTCTGTGTTTTCCGGCATGACATAAATGTTATTGAGAAATAAACATAAACTTGTCTCATCCTTAAATGTTCAATAAAACAAAATTACTTAAATCCTAACTAAATCTTTGCCAAAAAAAAAAAAACAAAACAGATTTTTACCACAAACTCAAAATAAATAGTATGCAGATGTGACAATGTGGTGTCCTGTCACGATGTCTCCGATTGATCATGCGCCCTGGCTACTTGGCCACAAAAATGACCCTTTTGGCTGAATGGTTAGCACGCATGACTCTCACCCGGGAGTCTGGCGATCATATCCCCACCGCTCCGTTGCGTACCATGCCACATCCTGGCGTTGTCAGCAGGATCCATGTGCAGTGCTGGTAAACAGTCCATGGGTTCATAATTGGTGGCACCCTGCACGGAGCACGAGGACGTGCTTGTGGAAAGAGGGGGAGAGATGTGACAGTGTGGGATCCTGTCACTATGCTTCTGATTGATCATGCACCCTGGCTGCTTGGCCACAGGGGTGTGCCTTTGGCTGAATGGTTAGCACGCATGACTCTCACCTGGGAGTCTGGGGATCTAATCCTGCCTGGGCCCTCTGTTGTGTACCTTGCTACACAAAGTTAAGTTTTCTTCTGATTACCTTATTAGTTGATACTGAAAATTACTCTCCTTTCAAGAAAATGAAGCAGTACTCATTTCATTCTGAGATGTAATGCTGACACCATGAGTGGAGTCTGGGAGAATTGGGAAGCTTTTTTCTTCTGACACCATTTTGCTAAAGGCCCGTGACCCACTGAAAATGAGTCTGTTACCCACTTTCTGGTCAGGACCCACCAGTTGAGGACCACTGGTCTGCACATTCCCAACAGCTCCACATTTTCTCTCTCTGTACCTGAATAATACCAGGACCTGAAGAGTACATGGATAGTACCTGAATACCAATAGTGCCTGGATAGTACCTGTATCTGTCTGCAGCACCAAAGGACTTAAAGGTTGCTGTCTGTCTTGCCCATTTGCAGCACCTTTCTCTCTCCTCACGTTATCATAACTTCATCTCCTTTGTTGTCTGATTGATTCTCAGACATTAAAGGGAGTTTGTAGTCTTGCGACACACATCACACAGAGTATTGCTGTTTGCGGAGCTGGAAGAGCTTCATGACTGTTTAAGACAGAGTGATCACTCAGCAGTTATATAGCGTCCAGCTGCTGCAAAGCTTTGCTGTGCCTTATTTTGCATATGACTGTAGAAGAGGAAATAGTTCTTGCTTACCCTGATAGATGAGTTACTTTCCTATGTTCATGTTAATGATAAATATCTATATAGGAATGAGAATTAGTATAATTACCAGTTATAGAATATACATTCGTATAGAAGAAACTGATATTTCTGAATCAATCTGAACACTAATCATGACTACTACTAGCCTTCTTAGAAAAACATTCAGCTCAAAAGCCTTTATTTGATTCATGTTATTATCCACACAGTAGAAAAATACTGAGGGTTAGACCTTGGTGTCCTCAATAATAAGTATGATCACGACCACTGCCCAGATATTTGTTGGTGTGGTTATTAAGCAATATATCCACTAGAGGCAGCTTGGAGTTCACTTCCCAGATTTTAACTTCAGTTTCAATAGAGAGGATTATACAATGGCAATCATAGAGATCACAATAAAGCTCATGGCCAAAAAGAGTAATTAAAAAGAGGCAGTGCCAACTTTTGGTGGCCACATGTGAGCTAAACTGTGCAGCAGGGACTGCATGATTTGGCACTTCTCAGTTTGCATTTGGATATGCAACTTCCTGTAATTGTACTGAAATACCCGGAGGATCCTGTTTATAAGCCTATGCATGCAGTTTGCATGTTTTTTTTTTTTTTTTAATGCTTAGTTGATGGTGAGTTGTCCTTCACATCCATCGTATATATAGTCAAAAGTAAATTCTAATACAGGGCGAAAAAGATTTAAGCCTAATTTATAGTCGTCTGTAAAGTGCTCTACGTAGGTTAAGGAGAGCCCTCTACGTCGACGGAGAACCTGTCGGAGAACCTTTCCGTCGTCTCAGGCTGCATGAAATATTTTTTAAGTGTTAATTACTCCATCAAGGGACGACAGAGATGGCAAGGACTGTGATTGGTCTACCACTATGTAAACACTAGCAGCACCATTTTTAAACCAGCTAGCCTACGAAGACACAGATATAAGTGAGTCCAACCGAAGAACGTTTGGCAAAGAAGTGAGGACATACCAAAATCGCCCCATCATCTTTAATTTGCATCAAAAGTATTTCTGTTATTCAGCTGCAGCAACAACAATAGTCTTTCTCTCTCAGACGGCATCATATGAGTAGGTCAGTCTCGTGTAGCGACGCCTACTTATCGGGCAGGAAATTGTACTGCGTATCCGGCAGCATGACAGAGAACTATGAAGGCTGGAGGGGTCTCCGTCGTTACGCAGTTGGATGACGCATTACGTAGTTGGAGAAGTATACGTACTGTAGCCTTTATTTGTAGAGCACGTTTTGTTTACAAAACAATCTAAAACGCTAAAACATTTAAAGCAAAGTGCAAAAAAAGTAGAAAAGAACATTTAATATAGTAAAAATTACAACAAAACGAACAGAGTAAAATAAATTAAATTACAATATAATTTCAAATTGCTTTTTTAGTCTCAAAAAACCCCCAAACCAACTCAATCCAACTCTGTCTCTTCTGTGCTTTTTCTTTATTTTCCAGTTTGTGGATGTTTCAGCACTACACCCCCTGCTTAGAATTTCACACTTTCTTCAGTCAGTTACAGGTCTGAAGTTGAGTCTGAAGCTGCTTTCATGCAGACCATCAAAGAGCAGGAAATTCATGCAGAACCTCTCACCTGTGGCTCCCTGGGGAATAACCTCCACCCAAGGTATGATTTAAAAGCAGGATTATGTTGCACTGCCACTGATGATTTCCACACATTAGCTGTTTGTGTCCATGAATATCTGGGCATCTGGTGCAAAATGTCTGAGTCCTGTACCTGTGGGTTGTCTTTCATAAGACAGATACAATTGGTATTCGATTTTTAAACTGTTTCTCAAAATATTTAGAAAAGTAAAACAATTAAAAATAATATCTGATTTCCAACAGATCTCTAGTTAAACTTGAAACATTTTTTTAAATATTTCAAATAATGCCACTTATTTATTTCCATTCCATTTATTTCCTTGCAAGGCTAGCATGCAATTATAGCTACTTCCTGCAGGTTCTTAGACATGTAAGATTTGATGCCTCGTAAACATTTCTCTGCTGTACATTTCCAAATTAGGGTGAAGATGAATCAGCCAACCATTCAGTTCGGTCCTCCTGAGGTGATCTGTCCTGGATCTTGAGGTATGACTGTATGAGTTCAGGGCCAGATGAATGAAGAGTTTTTCTTCAAGCTATATCCCAACTAAAGAAATGTGGTTGCATACAAAAGGCAGACTCATTAAAAGAACAGCCTCTTTACTTGATGTTTTTAAGTTGGCATCTCTAGAATCAAAACCAAGATTGTATAATTGCTTTTTTTTTCCCCATGTGTGAAATTGTTGGAGTGCCACCATACCGCAACTCACTTGTGCAGACATACAAAAAGCAATCACTGAACATAATCTTGTCTTTGATCTTGTCTGATTATAGGGTTGCTCTGGTAGCATCTGGAGGAGGAGAGCCAGTTGGATGAAAATATTTACATCTGACAGATGAGTTCTTGGCCAAAATGGATGGAACGGGAGATATTTGCATAAGGACTGTGGCTCACAATGTTACTGCATGAAATGATGCCTAAACGGCTGTTTATGCCATTCGGGGAGGCTGTAAAAAAGGACTGTTAAAGGTTATCTTAAACATTTGGACCTTTTCCCCAGTCACTTACAAATAATCCTAAAACAAGTTTAATGGAGGAAAATGTGGGCGCATGTTCCATCTATTGGTTTGCTCATTTACAACAAGGGGACCTTGGCATGACTCATGCTAGCATGAAATAATGGTCTGTCAATCATAAGCACAGACTGTTCAAATGGCTACTGAGAGAGGCATTTTAACTCAAAATGCACACTTACAGTACTTAATACTAAATGACAGATCTGGCACTAACTGTCGCCAGCAGGCTTCAATATAGTTATTCAGATAGCCCACTGGTGGTCCAGTGGGGGTTTTGACAAGCTGTAATCAAGACTGAGCACTTCCATCATACAGCAGACCATAAAAAGTTCAATTTCAAATACAAATGTGTGAAAAAAGGTAGGAGTGCACACCAGATGTATAAAAAAGAGCCCAAAAAGAGAATGAGAAATAGACAGAAAGAGAGAGGAAATGTACATGTGCAACTGCGCTTATTGGTCAACCTTGTGCTGTCTGATGAAGGGCAAACTATTGACAAAACAGCGCTGTAGCGCTGTGCCTGCAGGCAGCCAGAAAGAGGAACACACTGACACAGAAACAGACCCTCCCTGTTTCACACATACACACTGTTTAATTAAATTTACAGATGTCAAAAGCTCTGATCACAAAGGCAAATCCCTCTCCTCCCCACTGTCATTCATCTGTCTATCTAAACCAGCATCCATCCTTTTTTTTTTCCTCCCATCTTCAAGCAGGAGGACGGCTCTGGGTGGTGTGATGGTCAAAGTTGAGCTGTGTCAAACTCTAACATGTGCCTTCACTTTCTCTCTGTCATTGTTCAACACACAGTCACGCTGAAACACTGTCACACACATGCATGGACACGTGTGATTCTAGACAGCTATTGATCTGTTTTGTGGCTGATAGGATGGTAATAAACTTCCTGTAGAACAAACTTCAGACTGTCGAAATGAAATTCTGCTCTGCTTTCTCTGTCACATCAGACTTTTCCTACTGTTTTTTTTTTTTTTTAGTTTCTCAGTCTGTGCCCACTTCTCTCTTTTAGAGAGATTTTGTTATGCACTATATAAATTAGCAGCACAGTCATACAGTTTTGGGCCATTTTAGTGATGGTTGTCCAAGATACAGCCAAAATGTTCATCTAAATAGGTAGGTTTTTTATAGATTACAGAAAAGGCCAGTAAATCTTTGTAGAAACAAAAATCTGTTCATTCCTGGTCAATCTCAGCTTGACCATAACAAAAACAGACCAGATATAGCTGTTAGCTTTACTATGTTATATTGTTGCCAGGAAAAACAGTCTTATCAATGATTTTATTACAAAGCACAAACTTGATTTCTTGTTTTTAACAGAAATTCGGTTAAACATAGAAAATTATTCAGTTCTTAACCAAGCAACCCACTCCTAGTGAGAGTGAGAGTGACTCGAATCTCTCAAACATGAGCATCATCCTCTGTGGGAGGAAACCACACATAGAGAATTGTTTCTTCACATAGGTTCCTCCGAAAACCTACTTGGTAAGAATTACAAAAATGATCGTGAAAAAACATAAGTTTGTGCATCAGTAACTTGTATTGGCTTTTATTGAGTGTGATATACTGGGATCAGTGTTGGTTTCCAGTCTAACTGCTGCAGGAATTAAAGAGCTGCACCAGTGCTTCTTCATGTTTTGGATGCGGCAGTCAGTTGCTGAAGGAGCTCTGCAGGGCTGTCTGTGTTCAGGAGGATGTGGAGCAGTCAGGATGGGAGCTGTCCTTCAACATGGATGAAAGTCATCATCTTCTTCTCTCTAACGAGATAACAAGATAAATGATCCCGTTTTCTCGAGAAAACAGTCTTTGCTATCCTGAGATAAGGAGAAAATTAAGTTTTTACTTTAAGATAACAATGAAAAAAAGAATAGTAGTCTAGTACGACCACTCTCGGCTTCTGTAGATGCACAACGACATACCCTGTTTATAAATTACTGTTCAGGGATTCCTGTCCATGTTTGCATTTTGAAGATATGGTGAAGATTGCAACTTTTAAACCAAACTTTTATTTAGCCACCAATCCATCCACCCATCCAAACTGACACCCAACAATGTTAGTTTCCTGTGCATTGAATATCCTGTCTTACTGAAAACTCCCAGGTTCTTTTTTAAATGAACTAAAGGTCATTCAGTTCATTCAGTGAGGTGCAGGGTCTTTAGCTGAAAAGGTGTCACTTTATAAATCAAAATCAAACCTAAACTGAAAAGTGAAGTCCAGTTATCAGTTACACAAAGCACAGTACAAATTGTAAAAGCTCTCAGTCTTTCTTTTTCTTTTTTCAGGTTTAAGCACACACTCCCTCACTTGCCCTTGCTGTATGAGGACGGAGTCTGTGTTTGCACCATGTACAAGTCACCCTCTTACAAGGCTGACCTGAAGTGCTGATAGGATCATTAAACTCTCTAAAGGAGACAAAAAGATCATGAAATAAAATGGTAAGGATTGACCTTGCTTCTCCTCACTTAATTGTGCAAAGGCCTACTTCTTTTTTGTTTCGCTCTTCATTGTCTCCCTGTTCTCATCCCCTGTATTACTACCATTAAGGTAATGGAGTTGCTACAGTGAAGTCTGAGTGTGCATGTGACAGAGATGCAGAACAAGAACGTGTACCCGGCATGCCCCCAGCAGCTCCCCCTGAATTCAAAAGGAGCCCATCAATCTTAATGTTCAGGTTCAGAAACATTGGTGCTACAGTAATGATATCTATAGGTGTGCATGTATGTGAATGTTTCCTGAAGGGAACCACAGTTAGAGATAATGGGAGGTAATGGAGGTGAGGCATGTTCTTTCATTTTCTACCTGCAACTCTTATAGCTCTGCTTCTTTGACCTTTTCTTCTCATTTTCTACAGATAAGTTAGTGATGTTTCACACTCTGACTCACTTCTGCGGTTAATTCTACGCCTTGGGCAGCGTCTCAACATAAATCTGAGATATTCCTGTAAGATGCACCACAGCCAAAGACGGTTTAAAAATGGGAGAGTGCGGCAGATTTTGTTTCCCAACCTTATTTCATAAATATGCTTATAATTTCAAAATCTTAGATAGATTAATTTTGCTTGTCTGCTGTCTCCTCCTTCCTGATAACAAGCTCGTAATCCACTTGACTTTTTTTTTCTTCCCGTCAGTTAAAAAACCCAAGTAGTTTTCAACTTGTCAGCGATCATTCACTCCACCTCCAAACAACACACATAATCTAAATTTAAACCAGCACATGAAAAACAGGCCACGTATCAAAACTGTCTAGCCTCTGGTGATAGTGTTGAAAATAAACAAGGCACTGGGAATATACAGTTTGCAGCAACACACATTTACACACAGACTTATTATAAATCTAGTGCATGCACACATTGTGTAAATCCAATGCACAAGCAACCCTATCAGCATAACTTACACACTACATGTTTCATGGGCAGTGTTAAAAGCTTAGAAGGGGATTTAATTTAAGGATTTATTATAAGAGCCCTGTAATAAGAGAGTTACAAACAGTAAACTGGGAGCAGCCCTGAGATCTGGGCTCCCAGGCTCAGCACTGCTCAATGTGAGAGGAGGGATAAATTATAATTTCAAATATTGCTTCAATATTCTTCCTCTTCACCTCGCTCTTAGTTATTCGGAGAGTTCATCCCTCCTGCCCTCTGCTTCTCTCACCTCTCCAGCCTGGTCGGATTTCTGTGCCAGGGTGTTGCTGAGGATGACATTTGAGGCACAGGGAGGATGATGCAACACTAACAGTACAGCAGCATGCAAAAGTTTTTCTGATTCGATTTTTGGTTACACTGAAAAGTTAAAGGGGGAAGATTTCAGAAAGACATAAACATCCAATTTTTTTCTTTCAGTATTAAAAACAAGATTATGGTAAAATTCTTTCATTAGGAGCAAAAGAGCCTGAAGCAAAGGTTTGGACCCTTTGCACAGCTGTGTAACAGCTCCTTTGGGAGATGCAGTATTTTAGTCAGCTAAGAGTTTTTCAATTCTTTTTTGGACCAAATGTTTTCTACATCTGTAAGATTCTTGAAACATCTTGTTTGCAATTTTCTTTTAAGATGTATTCATGCATTTTCATTGATGTTTAGGTCAGGAATGCTCTTCATCTACTTTTTCAGGTACCCTATTGTGGATTTTGCAATGTGTTCAGGATAATTTTCTATTCCAAAACCATTATCCTTTTATTCTTTACACTTTTTTTCTGATATTGTGATGTTTTCTTCAGAATTTGCAGAAATGTATTTATTTAAATCCATGCATCTGGTAAATGTTTCCTGTGCCTCTGGCTGCAAGACAAGCCTAAAGCACAAGTGATCCGCCCCAGCAGGGGGTGTTCTTTTCATGACACTTTACACCTTTTTTTTCTTCTTTTACCAGTGAATATAACTTTGTTCTTTGCTGTCAAAATGTTCTCTTTTAATCTTTCATATGACTTGTTTACAAAATCCAACAGGATTGTTTAAATTGTCATCTGCAAACATCAGGTGCTGAAATTTGTGGTGAGGTTGCAGGAAGTATTTTGTTTTATCTACTCTGTCAAGGTTACATTTGTTCAGGTGTGACTGAAAATTAGAACAGAGAACTACCACCAAACAGTCTGCTGAATCCTCCAAAAATGTTTCCAAGTCAAACAGTGGTTTTTATTTGCTCTCTAACCTTGAAAGCAAATTTCTCAGGAAGTTTTAATCTCCTAGATCTAAATATAGAGCCTTGCCCTGCTTCATGAGTAGAGTATTTCCCACTGGTAGAATATCATATATATATATATATATATATATATATATATATATATATATATATATATATATATATATATAATTTCCCCTCCGAGATGTAAACAGTGTATCAAAAAATTAAAAAGAAAAGAAAGATAATTTATTAGAAATACTTTATCCCCTAAGGTTAATTGTAAATATTTCACCTTTAACTTCACTCCAAAATGATTAAGATTTGCATGCCACTTTTCTTTTAATTTTACTGCAATATGTCAGGAAATGTAACATCTTGTTTTATCTTTGTAAGTGTTTTGTTTATAGGAGAAGATGCATGCCTGATGAGACAGTCATAAGATGTGGAATATTTTTCACATTGCACAGATTTGGGGGCTTAAATACTCAAATGCATTAACAAGCTGCTCTTCATTTTGCAGGCAATCCGATGCATTGAATATGTTATTCACACACAAGGTCAGAGTTTTACAATGTGTTACATCATTCATCCGCACGCTCTGGTCTATCAATCATAAATGTTTGACATTGGCATAAATTCAAACAGTTGCATATGAATCTTAAATGTGAGTAGAAGTAGCTTTCAGAGTTGTCCTTATTTGTCCAACACATTTATGATACATGAGGCTCAGAATCTACAGCCAGGCTGACTGCTCCGTGCTAAGCCCTGCAACACCTGAAGCTAAATGTTAATGAACTTAAAATGACAGCAGCTACTTAATAATCAGGTTTTAATTCACAATATTTACCAAAAAAATTGTTACACAGACTCAAACACACAAAAATGTAGACTGTCATTAAATCTCAAAACCAATGCCGTGGCTGAATGAAGATGGCATTAATAATTTAACAAAATTACACTGACAAGGAAATGAATTACTTTAGTAAATGGCAATCAATCCAACAGCACTTCATATTTTAACCTGGTTATTCTCATAAAACTTGAAGGTTACAATTTAACCTTCAAGTCTATGCATATGATGTTTGATTAATACCGTTTCTGAAACCTATACTACAGTCAATTTATGGTAAAAATCAAAATCCTGTTGTCGATTATGGATTTTGTTGAGATTTGTAATTTTGTTATATATTAAAATCCAAATTTTGCTTGAAAAAAGACAAAACAAAAACTTCCATTCAGCAAGTCTGATGGGAGACCCACAGAAAGGGGTGCATCCCAAACAATACGAAATTTATTGAAAAGATATTAGATCTTTTAGATTAAAATTTATTAGAACTTCCACAAACCTTATCATTAAAACTGTCTGGCAGTTTTCACACACTCATAAAAGTTTAACCTTTCATGAATATGATCTGTTCATCTGTGTACTATGACATGAGTACCTTTTTTTTTTAAATGCAGATATGAAAATAAATATATATGCAAATCAATGCAAATTAGAGTGCAATCTCTACAGTTTGTGAAGCATGAAAGAGGTTTGATGGAGTTACAGACACAATTGTTAACCATTAAGCCCAGGTTCATCTCATCCAATACTCTCTCAGTACTTACACGAATTTAAAACTTCTCCTAGCTTTCTATTGTTATGCTCTATACACATTACTTTGACTAATTGTAATGAGATCCAGAATAAATGAATGAACAAAGAAGAACAAATGCTCATATTTTGTCTATTAGCTTAACTGATTTTTATGTAATGTTGTGTCCCTATGTTGTAATGTTGCACTTTATTAATTTCCCCCTGCAGCATTTCTGCTTTACAGTGCTAAGTGTGACTGTCATATTTCTGCTGCTTATTGTGGTACAGGAAGTTAGCAAACCGAAACAGCTTCATCTAGAGGTATTTGTGTTTACTTTTTTTTTTTCAGCCACAGAAAGTATAAGTGTGCAGCCGGGAGCAAATAATTCCCAGCTGCATAAAATACACAGGAGAATTAAGAAACTGAAAGCAACGTTTTTAAATAATTGAAGCCACACAGTTCATCGCATCTATAAAAAGATTTATTTACTTCAAAACTGTAGCTTAGAATTAGACAAAAGTTTGTCTGTGCATTGGAAACAGGTGTTATTTCAACCAGACCATGGTACGTCATCAAGGATCATTTTCGAGTGCTCATCAAGCACCATTACACACACCATATATCCTTTTATATGATCTCTGAATGGACTTCACTGAAGAGGATGTGCACTTTGTCCTTGGTTTTAATGGTGCTGTAAGTTGATCGAGCTGCAGCTACAGAGACTATAATGTGCCCGATGTCTCATATTCCCCTGACATGTTCTCTGCTCAGCAGGACCACAGTGTCTGTGCTCTGTAAGGTCATCACCGTGACTGAACTGGAGGTTCATTACAAGGAAATTACCCATGGGCATTGAAATGAGTCTTTTTGACATCTGCAAACATTCACGCCATGATATACAAGCAAGTGACAGCTGAAATAAGTCATTTTAAAAGCATAGCATGCCAACCATTTTTAAAATGTGCCTTTAACGTTATTAACAGCAAAACTGTTAAGGAGAGAACATTTTTTTTTACTCTGCAGAGCAAAAACCTTTAAAAGTTACCTTGAACATTTGTTTGTAGCAATTCTATGCCCTTATGTCCTAACATTAAAAGCCTCTATAATGAGAACAAGAATGCTGTAACATCAGTAGAATAATGGTGTCAGTTAAATTTCTATTATATATTTCAAAGGCTAGCGAGCACAGCCCATATTTGGGTGACTGCAATGAGATGGAAAGATAGCCTGCCAATTTCTGCACTGTTATCTATACTCAGTGGTGGTATTTAGCCTGATAACCCCTTATTTGAAAGCAAATGATATTTCATACATATTCATGATTTCTATGATGTATCCTTTGTGCGACCTCTGAGTGGCTAACCCATCTGCCGCCAGTACGGTCAGACACGCACACCCACTTGTACAAAGCCAGGATCTGCTTAACACTTGGCTTTTTAGCCAAGAAAATGTCTACTTTTCAATCAAAGGAGTGGTATGGAAGTAAATGTGAGGTGTGTGTGATGGAAAATGATGTGGAGAAAAGGGAAAATAGAGAGAGTGGGATGGAATGAAAGCTGGTATAAGAGACAACAATTACAAAAAAGACAGGATCACTACTCACTCAGTGGAGAGAGTGGAAAAAAGGAAACAAAGAGTCAGTTTATTATATTACTGGACATAGTAACACAGAGCATAGAGCAAGAATAGGCCTATGTTTTGTTTGTGTATGGGGAATGGAAATGTTTGCACATTTGGAGAGAGATTATCGGAGTCCTCCCCAAGGATATTTTAGGCATCATTTCCTGCATTATGGAGAATTTTAGTTGGTCTTAGTGGGCGCCAATTTTCCCTATCTGCATCAATTTATTGTGGAAATGTCTCTGAGTAATGGACAACACACAACCCAACAATAATGGAATCTAATGCAGAAAGCTGTTGATATTATCTCTGATGGTGGACACACAGACATACAGGGAGTGCAGAATTATTAGGCAAATGAGTATTTTGACCACATCATCCTCTTTATGCATGTTGTCTTACTCAAGCTGTATAGGCCAAAGCCTACTACCAATTAAACATATCAGGTGATGTGTATCTCTGTAATGAGAAGGGGTGTGGTCTAATGACATCAACACCCTATATCAGGTGTATTAGGCAAACAGAATTATTAGGCAGCTTAGCAATAAACAAATATACAACCATTTCAATTATTCATTTTCACCAGGGAAACCAATATAACAGCTCAACATCCACAAATATACATTTCTGACATTCAAAAACAAAACAGTGACCAATATAGCCACCTTTCTTTCCAAGGACACTCAAAAGCCTGCCATCCATGGATCCTGTCTGTGTTTTAATCTGTTCACCATCAACATTGCGTGCAGCAGCAACCACAGCCTCCCAGACACTGTTCAGAGGTGTACTGTTTTCCCTCCCTTGTAAATCTCACATTTGATGAGGGACCACAGGTTCTCTATGGGGTTCAGATCAGGTGAACAAGGAGGCCATGTCATTAGTTTTTTTTCTTTTAGACCCTTTCTTGCCAGCCACGCTGGGGAGTACTTGGATGAGTGTGATGGAGCATTGTCCTGCATGAAAATCATGTTTTTCTTGAAGGATGCGGACTTCTTCCTGTACCACTGCTTGAAGAAGGTGCAGAAACTGGCAGTAGGACTGGGAGTTGAGCCTGACTCCATCCTCAACCCGAATAGGCCCCACAAGCTCATCTTTGATGATTCCAGCCCATACCAGTACCCCACCTCCACCTTGCTGGCGTCTGAGTGGGACTGGAGCTCTCTGCCCTTTACCGATCCAGCCACGGGCCCATCCATCTGGCCCATCAAGACTCACTTTCATTTCATCAGTCCATAAAACCTTAGAAAAATCAGTCTTGAGATATTTCTTGGCCCAGTCTTGACGTTTCAGCTTGTGTGTCTTGTTCAGTGGTGGTCGTTTTTTCAGCTCTTCTTACCTTGCCCATGTCTCTGAGTATTGCACACCTTGTGCTTTTGGGCACTCCAGTGATGTTGCAGCTCTGAAATATGGCAAAACTGCTGGCAAGTGGCATCTTGGCAGCTGCACGCTGACTTTCTCATTTGATGGGCAGTTATTTTGCGCCTTGGTTTTTCCACACGTTTCTTGTGACTCTGTTGACTATTTTGAATGAAATGCTTGATTGTTCGATGATCACGCTGAAGCAGCAATTTTAAGTACTGCATCCCTCTGCA
>JALJCO010008322.1:0-304749 GCA_023101725.1 Atherinomorus stipes | reverse complement strand
AAAAGAATCCCAGATGAAAAATAAGATAATTAAAACAAAAAGAAAAGAAATTAGACAGAAATAGAACAAGCTAAAATGGAAAAAAAGACTATAATCACCGTCATCTTCATCGTCATATAAACTAAACTCCACCTCCTTATTATCACTGACACTGTTATGCAAAGAAATATGTTAGAAAAAACTACTTTCATTTAGAGCAGGTAATATATTATATATTTTATATATGCTAATATATAAGGAAGAAAAAAGAGATTTTAGTGGCTTTTAACCTCACTTGTTGGTCTAGTGTTACTCAATTTTCCAACCATCTCTGAGGTTTCCAGAGAATGGTCTGAAGAAGAGAAAATATCCAGCAAGCAGCAGCTGTCTGTACCAAAAATAATTTTAAAAAATGCCTCGAGTCCAAAGTTGCCACAGATTACCTGAAAAAGTAATCTGATTACTGTACTGATTAATTCCTTAAAGGAGTCATCACCCGGAAATTCCACTTTTTCACGTTAAAACATGTGTATTGGAACAGGACCTCAGTTATAACGTGCCAGAAACTCCGGAGAGTGAAAGTAACTTCGTCTTTGAGTGCGGGCTCTCTCTTCTCACCACAATCGGCCACAAGCACGCGCTCTCACAGTACGTGGTTTGGATTTCTTTCTCCAAATGACGTGAACGAGAGAGGCTGCTAGCTGCTAAGCTAGCGTCTTTAGCACCACCTGAAGGCTGCTGATTAACTGCCACGGAGTAGACCAGCTTTGTGAGAAAAAACGCAGGCGACAAGGAGGGGGGAGATTGCCATGCTGAGCTGCCTCGGCAGAAATTCGGCAGTTTTCAGAGCTCTAACAGGAGGGACAGCTTTACCAGGGAGCAGTGGATTATATTTATTCAGTGAGGATGTGCAGTCGGTAAGTGTTGCTGCTTGTGTAGCTTATTATCTTTTGTGTCAGAGACCAGTAAATGATGGTAGACGAGCGGACAAGCTGCTAATGTAGCTACAGAAGGTTACACTGTTTGGTTAACTTCACGTCAGACGTCCGCTCCTTATATTCATCAGAGTCCAGCCCTTTTACTCTCCGGATCCTCTCCATCAACCGTACCGTTACGTTTCTATCACGTTTTTCTCTGTTGGGACATCATTTCCTTCACCTGCTCTGTCCCGATAAAACTTTGTTTTGGCTTTGACGTTTGCCTCGTGAACGCGCTTACAGACAGGTCTGACTCTCGTACGTATTCTCGCATCAAACAATAGTTGGGGATTAAAAGAGGTTAAAATTAAAGGTTGAATATGGAATATGGACAGAACAGCGACATCACGTGTGTCTAGGTTGTAGTTGCAACGGCAGAAAAACAACTCCAGCCGCTGGGATGCCAGGCTCACTGCCGATACGCAAGTGACCAACAGTCTGCAGCATGTCCAACACGTAACGCAGAGGAGTTTATAACTGACAGCTAACGTTAGCCATGTTAGCAAACAAGCTAGCTTACCGATCCCGGAGGAAAGTCGCCATTTCCGTGTTTTAACTCCGTGGAAAACGTTTATGTGGGTCCATTTAGTGAAGTCTTCACCTAAATTTACTCCAGGTTTTGCTCTTCTCAGGTCACTCCTCCTCAGAAACAGATAAAAACATCTCCAGGGCTCTGAAGCAGCTGCTTCACTCGTCATCTCCACGGTTTTCCCCTGTACAGGTCTGACTATGACCGAAATATTGTTTCCACACAGAGATTGTATTTGGCAACCTGCAATGGCGGCGTGTATTGGCTTATAGACGTAAATAAAATGCCATTATCGAACCCGTAAAAATTTATTTTATAATTATTTTTAGGCTAAATATAATTTTTCTGGGAAATGTTGTATTTTCATTCTGTACACCCCCAAATGACCTGTGGTGGTATTATTTTAAAAAAAAATATAGCTTTTAATAAAAATGTTCCATATTCAACCTTTAACTCATTAAATTTCCGTCCCACCCAACTAGAATTAAAAATTCATTTGAAGATAATTTAAGAAGGATTGTGTGTGTAAAACAGCAGGTTATGACACCTTTAAACAGTAATCTAGATACTTTACTCATTATGTTTTAAAGTAACTAATGCAATTACAGTTTACTAAATTACTTAAATAAAAATGACATACTTGACTGAAAGTTCTCTCAGCATTACAGTAAAGCGACCCCTAACGATGTTGCATTGTTACACTATTTTTTTTAAGGTAAAATGCTATGAATGAGGTAGTTGAACTCAGAAATACAAGACAGACCCACCATTAATCAAAATAAAATATTATTCCGATCTATAAATTTTCAATGAAACCCCCATCCTGTCCAAAGTCTGACTTCTGTTCATGTTAACTGAATAAAATGTACTCTGGCTTGACACTGCTGTGAGTAGAAAACTCCACAGAGCGGAGTTTTTTTTTTCTCATCCCAATGTATTAACTTCAGCTCCAGCAAGTATTTCCTCTTTTAGAGCAACGATAGCGGCTGACATGCATTCATCATTCATTCATTCATTCACCTACAAAACCTGAACATCTGGAGGCACGTGACCACCATGACCAATCACAAGGGAGCAGTGGCGTGCACAGGTAGACACTAGGTGGTGCTGGAGCACCTGCCCTTTGCCCCCTGGACCTGTTAACTGTTCAGGGCCTTTTAAAGCTCAGAAGTTGAACTGTTCCTCTAATTTTATTGAAATATCTTAAAGGCTGTCCCCATTTTATTTTAACAACACAAAGTGGTTTGGCTGTACTAAATCAGGCATGAAGCTATTTTAGCTGATATATTATGTTGTACCAACCATAAAATATTTCAGTGTTACAAGACTTGCAGTAATCTTGCATAACCTTCATTGGCTATTATTAAATCTTAAAAATAGGCTATTATTACAACTATTATTCTATTCTAGGAAGCTACAGCAGGGAAGCAGCTATGTGCTTCCTGCAAAAGAACATCTACCAGGATGGAGGATGAGAGATATGAATCGCAGAGTACTCAGATAAAGCTGTGGTGCAGCTGCTGGTTTAGAAGGGCGAAGAAGAACTGATCACCTGTTAGACGAGGAGCTAACCAGTGATCATATCGGTGACGTGGCAGTATTTCATTTTGGATTTTCTCTCCAGCAAGACTGCATTTAAAAAGAAATGGCTTCAATTTGCTGAATTGATTAATGTTTTACAAAGGGTTAAACCTGAACCAGACATTTACCATAATGATAATAATATCACAGTCATGCAGGTGGAATATATTTTTAATAACATAGTGGTGTCAGTACTCAGTATCAGCCGAAACCCACAGCACAAGTATCGGAATCTGTATCGAAACATTTCTACCGGCATTTCCACATGCTGCACAAAGTGCCCTTATTTTTCACTGAGCACCTGCCCCCTCCAGTTCTCTTCAAATGAACCTGAAAGAGATTACAGACTCCTGTAATCTTTATATCTTATAAACTGTCTCAGTTTTTTGGGAGGTTAATTATTTTTGTTACTTTAAATTATTAGCCTAATTGCCAAAATTTATTTATTGAAAAGGTCCTTTCACTTGTCTGCATACTGAGATGAGCACTTAGATGGTCAATGAAATGAAATGCTAAAATCAGTCATGAATGAAATGACAGCGATGCCCGACAGACTGGAGACAGATGAGCAAATGTTTTCGTGTTGTGAACCTCACACAGTGCTCAATATAGAATCTTATTTACTTTTTGTTGTTGGACGTCCATCAGTGTGACATTTATTCTCCTCCTGCAGCATGTAAAGTACATTGGTGTCATGTCATCGCAGCGAGGGCAAGTCTGAGAGACAAGCAGTGACAGAAAACTGACTTTATGGTGTCGCATGAGAAAATAGGAGATGAAATCCACAGTTTATGATCCAAATGCAAATAAACCAAAGTAGCTTCACAACATGAGGTTGTAAAAAAAAAGACTCAAAATCTGCATGTGACATAAGTCATGATAGCGTGATGTCATGTTATTTCTAAGGATATACCCATACATCATATATATATATATATATATATATATATATATATATATATATATATATACATATATTAAAGAAGGAAAAAATCATCTGTCAGTGAAATAAGTTGAAATTGACAAAAGCAATAATAAATAAAAATTCTATGAAAATTGTGATATTGATTTTGAATTGTAGTTTGAAAGAAATATTGAAAATACATGCACAAAAAATAAAACAAGTGAACAAGCATGATGGGTCTCCGACGCTCCGAAGCTTCATAGGTATTTTGGTCCACTGTTTATGGGAAAGGTGCTGTAATGTGTCTGCGACAGTTTGTTTTTTCTTATCATTATATTCGACCTCAATTCAAAAGCTATATTTTATTTCACTAAATTGTAATTTTGTGAATTTTTATTTATTATTAGTTTCTTGTCATTTGAATCACTATTGTGAATTCAGCATTTCTTTAACTGGAGGGTTTGAATACTTTTGACTATGAAGGATGACTATGCATATATATGTATATATGAATGTTTCTTTTTTTTTTTTACAAGTGTACTTCTTTTTTTGTATTTATTTGAAGTGCTTTGTTAATTTTATATATTAAAAGAGTTGTAAATCATTAATTTAGGAGTCAAATTCAGTATCGGCACCAAATATCGGCAGGATGTATTGGCTGAGGCGGATGAGAAAATATCCGTATTGGCCCTAAAAATCTGTATCGGTCGATCCCTCGTTATTTCCCACTCACATTTGCAGCTTCTGAACGTGCTTCTAAATAAAAACACCTCAGCTTCACTCACATGAAGTACTGATGAAAAAATAAGGTCATCTCTGCCTGGCCTGCAGCAGGATATCAGAGTTTCTAATTGCAGGTGTCATCTGTTTCTGCTGAGATATGACCCATAAAAGCACCGTGTTAAGCGTGGCTAATACCAACCAGTGGCATGTTTGAAATGAAAAAGGATCATTCATACTCTTTCGTATTAACCTCTCTGACTTGCCTGTGTAATTCAAGAGCTAGTCTACAACCCTTCCCCACATTCCCCCCCCCCACTCCCTTTCCACTCATCCTATTCCCCTTTTTTCTTTCCACTTCCCTTTTCCTAATACTTCTTTCCATACTTTTATCTCCCTCTTCCGCTTACTCCCCTCCCCATTCCTACATTCTTTTATCGCAAAATTTCCTTTTACCCTCCCCTACTCCATATCCTCTAATCTATTTATCCCTTATCCCCCACACTTTCCCGATCCTCTAATGCTTATCACCTTCTTCCATTTTTCTCCAATATTTTCACCTAAACTCTTTCAAATTTCCTCCGCCATTTCCCCCCAGATTTCATCTCTTTCACATTTTTCCATTTTATATCCTTTCATTTATTTTCTAAATCTATTAAATCTTTCTCTTCTCTTCCTTAAATTCCCATTTCTCTATCTATGCCTTTTTTTATTTTCCTATCTCTCTATCCTAACTCTCTCTCCCACCATCTACCTCCCCCCCACACTCACACACCCACTCAAAGAAAAAGATATATGTCACAGAGATAAAAGAAAATAAAAAAATATAAGTGTATCGTTTGGTCTTTGTTCCTCCTTCCCTCTTTCTTGTTTGTTATCCCCTTGTTTTTATCACCTCCCTCTTTTTTTTTGCATCTCTGTTGTGTGTGTGTGTGTGTGTGTGTGGGGGGTGTCTGAGTTTGTAGTTCCTTCCTTTTTTTTTTCCTTTTCCTAGTTGTTATTTTCATTTTTGTTTTTAGTTTCATATTCTCTATCCCCATCCCCCTCCTCCACTCTCTTCCTTCTATCTTCCTCTTCCTCCCCTTCCCCCCCCCCCCCTCCCTCCCTCCTTCTCCCCCTCATTCCTTTCTTTCTCTGATGTGTCGTTTTCTATTATTACTTTTTCCTCTTCTTCCCTTCCATCTTCCTTCTAGTTTTTATTTTCCTTCTATTATTATATTTTTTTTTGATTTTTTTCCTCGTAATTACCGCTCTCCCTGTTTTTGCCGTGTAGACAGATTTGTGTATATATCTTCCTCCCTCTTTTCTCTTCCCCTTTCCGTTTTTCCCTTCCCTTGTATTCCATTATGTTTTGCCTTATGTGTCGATTTGTCTTTTCCCCCCCAATCATACAATAAAAATAATAAAATTTCTTTTTTTTTTTTTTTTATTATTATTTTTTTTTTTCTTTTTTTTTTTTTTAAAGTAGAGAAAAACAAAAAAAAACCCCACCTCTTTTTTTTTCTTTTTTTTAAACCTTCCCCCACCACCTGCATTTTTAGCCCCAAAAATTAAAAAAAAATGCCCCAAAATCCTTGAGGGACTGGCTAGTACAGAGCGGCTGTCGACAGAGGACGAGAGGACACCGGGAGAGAAGTAGATGTGACTTGCATTCGTACACCTCAGGCCCGTCTCATCGTCCTCGTCTTGATTCATCCCATATTTACTGCTTTGCATTGGTGAAAGACATCGACTGTAACCTTGCAGCGATGATGAGTTAAAGCAAATGCCAGCGATGATTAGAAACCTTAAGCACATCAGCTGCAGTGTACTTGATGCTGTAGCCCCCTCGGGGGTTTCATGTTGTGAATGTTTGCAAAAATGAACTGTAGTCAGGCATCCATCTGCCGAGCTCAGATTCATTACCAGATGCAGTGGCTTTTGCATCATCTGCCCATCGGCTACTGCCACGACTACAGGACCAGTGAGTGATGCCGGCGGCAGCAGATGGGAGGCGGAAGTTGTTAATGCACAACTCCGGACACCCACGTCCTCTGTCTCTGTCATACCCCCACCGTGAGGGTGAGGGAACCTTCAGGCATTAAGTTGTGGCTTCATTAGCAGTGATGCCGACTCCCATTAAAAGCCACTCTTTAAATTTCAAGGGCTGTCATAAAGCAGACAGGGAGGATTTGGGGGCTGTTTTTGGTGTAGAAATTGGTCTCCCACTAAAATCAGCACTCATTAAAAGCTGTCTGTTGGTATGAAAATAAAGTCAAACATAAAAATCACTCCATTTGCTTTTCAAATAAAAATGACAGCGATGGTTGCAGAAGTTGGTTTAAATAAACCACTTGTGATCCAAATTAAAGACAAATCCTTTTGCTCTCTTCTTTTTATTCATCATGTTGGAGCATTTGAAGTCATTAAAAGTAATAATGAAGTGACATTTTAGAAGTGAAATATAGCTTATAATAAAATGTCTCCATCTGTGGTGTAACAATAAAAACTGAGAGCTACATTTCCTCCCTGAGGGGAAGAGTTGTTCTGCCAAGAACATTGTGTGAAAATGAGACCCTGGTTGTAAATAAAATGGGTTGAAAAGCCTCATTTGTCCTCAGTTTTACTCGATAATACATCGGACAGACGACTCTGCACGCCCGTCATCATGCCGTTACATCACACACAGCTTTACGTGGACTTGCTGTAATTAAGCAACTTATAAATGAACAGCAATATTTTCTTTTTCTATTTGGAAAAGGAGAGCATCTCCTCCAAAAGCTGTCAGGCATTAAGACATCACTGCATTTGACTTTCTGATATAAATCTGTGGAAGTATTACATTTTCATCTTTATCTCCTCCAATATGAATTTACTGTTGCAATAAAAGTGCACTGTTTCTAATGTATGGTGCCATCAGACTCCACGGAGGATAAACCGAATGTTCAGCCAGGACCACTTAAGTCAAAACGATCAGTATAATTGTCTGGAATTATGGGAGCGATTTATACTAGTTAGGCATTTTTCTTTGTGTTTAGGGGAAGATGGGAATGCCGTGGCCTGCCTTCTGCACTTTAGAAATTTCTCCACTCCCGCACTGATGGTGCGGGATGGTGATCCTACATCGGATGCACCTCCCGTGTGCGCTAATTTCTCGCCTCCCTTCCCGAATGCCATTCTGTGAGTATGTTATCTGATCGGACACAGAATCACTCAGAATCTAACTATTTTGAAAATTTAAATTATTATAAAAATATTCCACCCATATAATCTAAATATAATAAATATATTCACTTGACAGTTTTGATTTTCCCTTCCAAATAATTCCCTAAGATTTATATTAATCATAATTTTTAATCACTCTTCCTCCTTCCACTCTATTCCCCCGCCCAATAATCTAGCATTTATATTCGATTTGTCAATAATCTTTTAAATTTCTAACTTTCTCCCTCCCCCCCATCCACTCTTCCTCCCCCCCCCCCCCCCTCCCCCACCATCAAATCAAACCTTCCATCCCATTTCACCCCCCCCCACACACCCACCCCCCCTAAATACGCATCGCTTATGGTGACGACCGTGCGACGGCAGCCCCGCCACGACGGCCATCAAAAACAGCACTCTAAATTTAAAACTCATACTTTACTAACACAAATACAACATACAACAATACAAATACCACTAATACTTTTCACTATCATTTTGTACTTTTTATTGATTTCATTATCTTTATTAACGTTATAGAGAGGAAATATGAATAACATAATAGAAGTTGAAATAAAAAAACTTAGTTTTAACTTCTTCAATTCAACCAACACCTTCCACATATTTTTTTACATATTTTTTACCCTTCCTTGACCCGCCATATCATCTCTCATCATTTTTTAAACACTTATCATTTATTAAGATGCATTAATATAAAAGAATCTTATCTAACATAACATTACCCATTAAATTTCCTTTCCTCATCTTCCCTCCTCCCCTATATGCCTCATTCTCTGTTTCTTTATTTTTATACTTTTCTTATTCTTACTGATACACCTTTAAAAATCGCTATCTTTTTAAAGGTATCTCTTAATTCATTTATTTCATTTTTCCTTTGGTATCCATTTCCCTCCCCAGTGTTCCCCCCTCCCCTCTCCCCCTCCCCCCCCCCACCCCTTTCCCCCCCCCCTCCCCTCTACCTAACCTAACTTCTAAAGGTAAATATATTCCTGATTGAAAAAGTAACTTCTTCATTTGTATAAGTAAAAGTACTAATTGATAAATACACTCGTTGTGTTTAAATCTTATATCCACACACTCCCTTCCTTTACCCCCCCTTCCCCCCCCTTTCCCCCCCACCCCCCTTCTTATTTCCCCCCACTCCTTTTGGTGGCATCTTACCTCATTTTCTTGAATACAACTCCCAATTTTGCATAAACTCCCTGATGTATCACCCTTATATCCACCCTTTATTCCATATTTTTCATTTTTTTCATTTTTCTCATTTTAGTTTATTTTGTTCAAGATTTGATTTATTTCTGCATCTTTTATTCTCTTTGGGGGTCCCCTGCACTTTTTGCATTCTTACCAAATTCTCTTGTACCGCCGCCGAACAGGAGCAAAATGCCAATTGCATGCTGTACTAACTGAACCAAAGAAAAGATTAACCTTAAACAAAGGAAAAATCTTATTCATGTTCCCAAATTAACTTTTTTGCCTGTTCTCTATTTTGGAAAGACAATAACAAAACTACCCTATTATTTTAATTATAAGATTTTTGCCACCAATTACCTCTCGATTCAGTCTTTCTATATTAGTTACTTTTCCTCATCTTCTCTTCCTCTCTAATTACTCCACTCTCACACCCACCGTTTTTTTTCCTTCAGTTTTTGTTTGATTCCTCCCATCTTTTTTGCTTTCTCCCTTTATATTCCCTTCCCTCACATAAAAGACATTCTTTCTCAAGTCCTTTTTCCCTTCTAGGTTTTAATCTCAATTCGCCGTTCTAATTTGTTTAGGACATTCCTTCTTATTTTAAAAGTCATTATATAATTCTTCCAACCTATTTATAAGCATTTAAAATATTTCTTTATATTAAGGAGATTCTTCCATTACTGTTCTTTAGATGTTTGCTGTTCTATTCTTATCTAACGTTTATAATTTATCATTCTGGCTCATCAATTATCTTTATTCTTTCCCGACTTCATCTCATGATCTCACCCCCCCTACTCTCCCCACCTTCTTCTCCAATCCCTAGATATATAATCTCTATTTCATACACCTCCAAAAAACTTTCCCCTGCAACAACCCCTCTCTTAAACCTTTTCCACCAACCTTCTCTCTTTTGTAAGGCTTTCCTTTTAAATTCTATATATTTATATCCATTCCCCCCTCAGCAATCCCCAAGTTTCTGACGTTAAGGTTTCCAGTCTTGGGTTAGCCACCCCTCATTTTTAGGAGAATTTTTCATTTAGGATCGCCTTTTTCTCGAATAAATTCCCTCCTCCATCACTGACTACTTGCCCACAGAAATGATTTTTCTATGCCCTTCGTTTCCTACTGAGGAGGTGAACTTACTATACCACACTCACTCTCCCTGACATTTTGATTGGCCCATATTCTTGATACCTCTTTTTCTGAATATTTCCCCAAGAAAAGATCAAAAGATTTATTATTCTATTTCTTTGTTTCTGAGCCGATGGGAAATGTATCTTGCTCCCTCTTCCTCCCAGACCTCATTACATCCACTCTAATCCAACCCTGTCATCATTTCCTTCCTCCCTTCTCCTGGAAATTCTTTCATTTCATTTCTTCAGATTATTCACACTACTTATTTTTAGTATATAATTATTGTAGATTTTTTTTTTAGTTGTATTATCTCCAAACTTTCATTCTCCTTCCCCCTTCAGCTATCTTCCACACTCTTCAGGTTTGGCATTCCCCATTTTGTGTTCACTGATATTGATCTTTTTTCATCTCACAGATTTCAAACTTTTTACATATTCTTCGTCTTCTTCACATCATTTGCATTCCGCTATACCCCTATACTATTTGCCTCCCCTTTAAGGTTCTACCGACTATACACCTTTCATAGATCTCGTGGCTATTTCCTGAGCTGATTATTTCTCCATACCTCCCCCTTTTAATATCCCGGTGTTTCTTTATGTTTCAACTCACCCGCTATTCTTCTTATGCCTCCCCCCCTCCTTCCTCCCCTCCCCCCCACACTCCCCTACCTTACTTCCTCCCCATCACACAGTAGATTACAGAAGAGGAAAAAATCATTAAAATAATATTTTTATTTTAACACCAGCACACTATCCCCCCCACCCCACCCCCCACCTCCCCCCTCCTTTTCCTTTTCCTCCCGGACATTACACCTGCAACATTCACCGGTCAGCCCCACCCTCATACCCTATAACATCGTCACATGAGATCAGGAGTTCACCCGGACCCCCTCACCTTCCCAAACCCAAGAATTGATCCTAGCAACAAACCACAACCACAAAGATTAATTTATAATAATTATTAATATTTTTTTGAATCCTCAACCCCCCTCCTTTCCCCAAGACCCTCCCCTTTTTTTCCATATCCGCCTATTGTAAACCCATTTTCTTATCTTATAACACCTTTTATATTGTCCATCTTCTTTGGTCTTTATTTCTTGTTCTACGTGTTTTTTTTACATTTTTAATTTTTTTTATTTATTTTTCTTATTTCATTCCTCTTCATAATCTTGCTATCCCCCTTTCTTTATCCTTCTCTTATTTATTTTTTTCTATCACTTTTCTGTTTATCCGTATCTTTGTTGTGTTTTTTTTTATTTGTTTTTTTTTTTTTTTTTTACGTCATTCTTTTTTTTTTTTTTAAAAAAGTGGTTTTTTCATTCATTTTCTTTTTTTGTTGGTGCCGCTTTTTGTTAGTTATGTTTTTTTGTTTTTTAACGCGACCAAAAAAAAAAATAAAAAAAAATATATGTCAATTTCTCCTTTTCCCTCTTCCCCGTTCTTACCCCCTTTATTATTAAGGAAAACAGAATATTACAGGCATGACTCTGCTCTGGGACCTCCCCGCACTCCACAGCTAAATGTGGACCGTACGAGGCAGGAGAGCAGAAACAAAGAGCCACAAAGTACAGAATAGAGGCATCACTGACAGACATGATAATGATCAAGTTAAACAGTTTGAGGAGGAGGAGCTGGGGTGGAGGTGGGATGGAAAGCTGCTGGCAGAGGAAAGCAGGATGAGGCAGTGCGATGTGTGAGGCTTGCCAGTTAAATTCAGAAGAAAGACCGTGCAATGCAATGTTTTACACTTTACATTTTACTCTCTTTCTTTATTTGCAGCTGTTTTAAAATGAATAAAACCTAAATAATTAAAATATTCATTTAAAAAACTAACTGCAAAGACAGAAAGCAGATTTTTCTTTAGTGTAAAGCTCATCTGGTTATTAGCCATTTTTCTTTTAATTTAATTTAAAGGTACAGTATGTAGCTGCAGGAAAATGTGATATATAATTCAAAACTGTTTCTATTGATGTGTAATCACTGCACTAGAATAGCTGTTATGTGTTTATTTCCTTAGAAAGAGTCCTTTATATCTACTTGCTGGAGGTGCACATACATGGAGGCTGCCACATCTGTTCCGCCATTTTTACTACGGTGCCCCTGAATGGACAAAACAATGTATTTTGTCCATTAAAACTGCTGTACCAGCTTTGTTTAATGGGAGTTAGAGCACTGTTTGGGATAAGTAATGCCTTGAAAGACATTAAAAGTTGTTACTCACAGTACAGTCATAGCTACACCTGAGATTACCCGCAGATGAAAACATATTTGTGTCTGGGAGAAGTTTGGTCACTATTGGCCACCATACATTTACAACAGTGCTTGGAATATGAAGCCATTTAAAAGAAAACATCTATTCTTTCAAATACCCATCTTTACTACTAGATGTCAGTAATTCTTACATACTGTACCTTTAAATCTGATGAAACCTGTGTGGTGTGGTGGGTAGCACAGCTGCATCCCAGTAAGAAGGTCCCTGGTATGAGCCTTAAACTGGGAAGTTTGCATGTTCCCTCCTGTCACTCTAGCTTCCTCCCACGGTGCAAAAACATGCATGTTAGGTTAACTGAGTCCTTGAGGGCCGTGACCCTGAAGGTTTTTGTTGTTTCCCTGCTCCAACTCATCTGATTCACAGATACTTTTCAACTTCTTCACAATGACCCAGTAATTTCAATCAGGTGTCTTTAAACAGGGAAACAACAAAAACCTGCAGGACAACGACCCTAGAGGACCAGCGTTTGACAGCAGGAGTGAGTGGTAGTGGTCTTTTGACTCTGTGTGGGTGTACAGTCCGGGCCGAAAGTTTCCACATCCCATTACAGAAAAAGCTAAATTCACAATAGTAATTCAAATAACAAGAAACTGAAAGAAGAAATACAAAAAACACTAAATTATAATTTAGTAAAATAAAACATTGAGTTTGAACTGTGGTTTAAAATAATAATAATAATAAAAAAGACAAACAAACAAAAAAAAAAAGACGTTACAGAAAACACTTGATTGCCTCAAAGTGTTGCTCAATAAAATTCTAGTTAAGGAGCCCCATCAGGCTTGTTTTGTTTTTTGCTTGTTTGTTTTTTATATTTCTGTTGAACCACAATTCAAAATCAATGTCATGATTTTGTCAAAATTTTAATTTGTCTTTTTTTTTTTTTTTGTCAATTTAAATTTATTTTACTGACAGATCATTTTTCTGTCTTTAATGGGAGAAAAAAAAACTTTTGGCCGGTACTGTACTTGCCTCTCACCTGCTAATGGCTGGAATAGGCTCCAGCCTCCCCACAACTCTGAACTGGAACAAGTGGTACGGAGGGAGGGGGGGGTGAGGATGGATGAAACATCCACTAAAAACAAAGACCTGACAAATAGTAGCTTTTAAATGAGATATGATTTCTTTAAAAGGAGGAAACTATTCTTTGTTGCATCTTTTGAACCCATAAAACATGAGGACCAGAAAGCTGAGCCTTTTCAACAACTCCGTATTGCTGTAAGGAAACCTTACTGCATGAAATTTAAGGCGTCCTTGTGAAAAGACACACTGTTAAGTTCAAGTTTTCACCGTTATTGTTTGTCCTGAGAAAACCAGACCAGAAAAAAAATACAGGATATTGATGCATCTTAAGACACTTAGATCTGATACAGACATAAATACAAGCACAATAATGATATGAATCCAGTTCCGGTTCCGTGCTTTTCAGTCATCTACTTTTAAAGGAGCGACGGGGTTAAAAAGTGGTCTCTGTCTACGCAGCTGCAGTCTCCCAAAGCTCATCTCAAAGTCCTTCTTGGTGCCGTTTAGGACGTCCAGACTGCCTGTCCTTATGTCATACCCACGAGCTTTCAGTCGCTGGATACGATAATTAACTATCTGTGTCGTCAGCTCCAGGACAGTCGGAGTCTCTGTGATCTGAGACATACTGACCCCGGCACTGAGAAGACCCCTGAAGCGCTCGCCCAGAGTAGATTCAGGGTAGTAAAGCAGAGCCGGACACTTGAGGATGATGCCCCGCAGCTCTGCCTCAGAGCAGCCGATGGTGGTCTGGGAGAAGGTCAGGGTGCGGTGCATGCTGTCCGGGTTCAGCTCGGTGACAAAGCCCCTGAGTTTGGAGAGGAGTCGCAGGAGTTCTGCCGTACTGAAGCCCCTGTCTCTCAGGAACATCAGGTTCTGCCGCAACACCTCGGGGGGTTTGAGAAGAACAAATGGGTTCTGACTCAGCAGCTTCTGGAGCCAGATTTTCATGTTGGCCTCGTCCCCACCGAGCTCCCGATAGGCCTGCTGGAGGGTGTGGACCATCACCTGGTTCTGCTCCACCGGCCGGCTGAAGCTCTGCGGAGCGCTGGCCATGAGTTTGGTGATGATTCGCTTGTTGAGGTTGAGGGTCTGGAAGTAAGCAATGTTATCCCGCTGGTTGCCATGGTGACTGGAGGAGGTGAAGAAGGAGGCTGGGAATTTCTCAATGATACCAACCAGCTCTTTCTGGTTCGGACACACAGACATCCACAAGTCCCTCTGAGTCTGCATGTGCTCTGGCTTACACAGGACCGCCTCAGGGTAAACCGCTAAAATATGAGCAATGATGGGGCCCGAGGCCCCCATGTCTTTTAGCAAGCCAGCTACCTCCTTAGGGTAGGCTGGACTCTGATGCAACACCCAGCCTTTAAGCTGCCGGACCTTCTGGAGGTCAACAGAGAGATCATACAGAGCCTCCACAGTCTGCTGGTTCTCTGCGGAGCTCAGTGTTGCACATGGCCTGAGTTTAAAAGGCAAAGCAGCGACATGTTGGCACCGGAGGCACAGGGATGTTGCGATTAACCGCAACATTGATGCAATGTCCCGCTCACCTGAGGAGCACAAAGACAAGATGATGAAACAGGTGACACACAAATCTTAACATGTATGTTTTTCTAGTTTCTGGTCAAAAATTTTAATCACACTCAAAATATGACAAAATTACCTAAAGAGAAAAATTTCTGTAAGATATAAGATCTTGTTTTAAGGTGTGCATCTTACTTTAAGAAACCTTATCAAGAAAATGTTGCTCATTTCATTGGCAGAATTTTGTTTTTGCTTATTACAAGAAAAAAATATATATATATTTTTAAAAAACTTATTTTAAGTGTGGCCAAGATTTTTTTTTGCTTTTAATAAGCAAAAAAATCTGCCAGTGGAACAAGTAAAATTTTCTTGATAAGATTATTTTTAAATAAGATGCATTGCCTTAAAACAAGATCTTGTACTTTACTGAAATGTTTCTCTTTAAGTAGTTTTATCTTATTTTGAGTGTGATGAGATATTTTGATTACAAATTAGAAAAATATAGTTGCTAAAATTTGAGTTTTTGCAGTGCAGGAAAACAAAAGTGCCATATAGGAACTTTGTTTTATGACAAATGCATCTTATTTCAAAAAATCTTATCAAGAACTTTTCAATTGTTCTATCAGCAGAATTTCTTTGCTTATTACAAGCATTATATCTTGGCGACTCTTAAAATAAGTAAAAGAAAAAAAAAGGAAAAAGATTTTGTTTTGCTTGTCATTAGCAAAAAAAAAAAGTCTGCCAATGGAACAAGTAAAATTTCATGATAAGATTTTTTTAAATAAATTGCATTTGTCTAAAAACAAATTCCTTCATCTCACTGAAATGTTTCTTTTTAGGTGATTTTGTCTTATTTTCAGTGTGAGGAGAAGATATTTTGACGAGAAATTAGAAAAATACACTTCTCAAGATTTGAGTTTTTGAAGTGCAGATTAACTATTACAACTCCCTTAGTTTTCACTGAAAGTTAATTATCACAAAGTGGAAAATGAGGGCTGTTTTCTGACCTTTTAGAGAAACATACACTCACAAACACTGAAGTTACGAGCACATTATGATCTTATGAAGTAAAATTAATTGTGGCAGAATAAACTACCCATCTGTATAAAAGTAGTTTAAAATTAGACCGATCTTAAACATTGTTGGCAGTACAAAAAAAGAAGAAGAAAAAAGAAAGAAAAAGAAACATGCACTTTCCTTACAGCAATGCTATTAATTTAGAAACAGAGTTTTGTTGTAAAACACTGACAGGGAACATTTTTCTGCAGAGCAAGTATTTCTATTTTTGATTCTGCAACTGGATGTTGCAGCTGATCTTCAACTTAAACTTAAGCTGTACCTTTGAAGCACTGTAACCATTTATAACGGCTAACACAGAAGTATCACAGCAGTAAGGGCTTTAACAGAAAGTTAAAAAGCTCCACTGTTTTCCCACCACACACACGACCCGTCATGTCATGTCATCACCTAACATCTGCCTGCATAAATTCTAGACTGAAAGACTGATAAAACCTGCAGGGATTAAATTTCCTTAGAAGGCATTTTGTAAGAAAAACCTCCAGTTATGACTCAGCTGCTCTGCTTTGTTGATTCATCTCACTCATGTCAGCCTTGCATTCATAACAGTTTCCTTGAAATGACATAATTGGAGTTGTTGCATGAAGGAAAAACAGGAGCCAACTTGACGTTTAACATCGTAAATCACTGCTGACACCTAACAATCTGGTAAATGGTTTTACTGGCTCCCCGTAAATAAATCTTAACGTCTTCCAGTAGTTGCCAGGGGTTTAAGAAACATTAAAGCCTGTTTACGCTGAGCTCAGTTCATTCATTAGTGAAGTCATGCCAGGTATTTCGCTTTTATGCTAACAGCTACAATGATGGTGGCGCATCGTGTGGTTTCTCTGTGATATTTAACTTCATCAACACCAATTATTTCTGAACCAATGTAAATATGAAAAAAAAAATCAATTGTAGGACAGCATTTGCTGGAAAATGAATTACCTTTAGCAGCGGTCAGAGGAGGTGACGTATTGTTATGAAACTGGCTTCTTCTATAGATATTCCGCGTTGTCCTGCTCACCACAGCGACACCCTGAGGCAATGACAGGTACTGCAACCCGAGCCCATTCTGTTATTCTCAAATTTTTTTCATACCTTTCTATTAAGGAAAAAGCCTAAATTTATAATCGTCGCTCAAGTAACAAGAAACTTAAAAAAAAATAGAAAAAAAATATTACTTTAAATTATAATTCGGTAAAATATTTGCTTTTTAATTGTGGTTGGAAAGAATAATTAAAAACAAACAAACAAAACTGTCCCAGACAAATGAGAACACTTTATTGATAAAACAGTGGGCCAAAATACTTGTCAACAGGTGCAGAAGTCTGATTGAAGTTAAAGAAAACACTTGAAAGCAGTGATTACCTCTAAGGACTGTTCAACAAAATCTTAGTTTAGGGGTCCAATAATGCTCGTTTGCTTTTGAAATTTATTCTTCTGTTGAACCACAACTCAAAAGATTTTCATCAAAGTTATTTCACTGAAACCTGTGTTTTGGGCATAAATAAATTCAAAAACAAATATACTATATTTAAATGGGATGCAACAATACATGAATACATTCATATAGAACTGTTCAAGACAGGTGTGTACCGACCTGTGAGAATTGTGTATCGAATATTGAACAATACAGAATTTAAATGGATTTTATCAAATTTTCTTCTGAAGAAGATCTCTGTGTTGAATACTCTGTAGATTGACGTTTCACTACTCGTTCAACAACATTCAGGTCTGGCATTTAGAACTGCTTTTTATGTTAAGTATGACCCCGATTGTGAATGAAAACGCACATATATCATGTATCATTGCACATAATATATAAATATACCTATTGCATATGCATATCTAGCCCCAGAAAGGACTTGACGCAGACTTACTGTTTAATGGGTTGTGTTGCCCCCATACATAGTTCCTTTTTAAAACTCTGCTCTTTCATTTCTGTCCATAAAGCCCAGCAATCAAATAATTTTGGCAAAAATCTGTATCTCAAACAGCAGTTGGTGCGCCTCCAAACCCTGCAGCATACGGGGCCCTGATGAGTGTAATCAGCGCCAGGCTGAATTGGACTGAACACACGGAGAGTTTTTCGCAGTTGGTGCTTAATCATGATGCTTGATCACCAGCTCTGCAAGCTGTTCCCTCTGCAGCACAGGAGCTGCTGCTGCTGAGTGAGTATCTGGGTTCATTATAGTTTATGTACTAGTAAACAGATTATTTGCCTCAAAGGAAAACAGGTTGGTGCTTTACTTTTTTTTTTTTCTCACTTTTTCTGTTGACAGGAGAAATCTGGGTGGTCATCCTACTCTTTGTAATTAACAGTTTTTCTTCTCAGACAGATGGCATTTAAACATGAGCTACATGAGTTTCATGAGAAAGTTTTTTCTAAATCTGTGAGATTAAGTCAACATGCCTGCAGAGTAAACAATGTCATTCACGCTTCTTCTTTTTCCCAGTCAACCTGATAACTGTTTCCACAGCTTTTATGGACAGTTGAGCAATGTTGTTAGAACCGTTCTCTGCAGGAATTACTGTAGGAATTCAACATAAACTGGGAAAAGAAACTTAGAAAAGAACAGGACAAAATGAGCAAGTGTTTTTTTTTCTGTTGTCTGATTTGCTGAGGCTTAAAACTGAAAAATATTTGATCATACACTGATTTAGTTGTTTGTTCTGATGCTTAACGCTGTATGTAGTGCATAGAAATGAGTGTCAGAACAGTAACTAAGTTACAAGAAGACAGTTTCCAAAACAAGGAGAGTACCAACTTTTTTATCTCCTCTCTCTGCATCCCTCACACGCAAGGTGTGACGCAAGGTCATGACACCAGTCCTACCAGTGGCAAACTTTGCAGCTCTGGGAAGACCAGTTTGTTTTACTGACCTTTATCCAACTTGGCCAGACGTTTCATCATGTAACGAATGTCACAAATTCCTCAAGTGAAAAAGTACCTAACATGCCACCAGCACAGGTACGGGGTTTTCCAGCACACAGATATGTCCTTTGTCACCTTCAGGCTGTTCCAGAGCAAATAATGATTTTTACAACCTGAGAAACCGAAAGTAAAATAAAGAGCGAGAGCCCGCTTTACTCAGATAATATGAATAGGGAGACTTAAAAATCAAACACAACTTTTCCCCTGTGCAGACCTTACTCTGTACATTACATCCCACAGGTATCACTTCATTTTTTTCTTGTTAACTGTTGTGCAATTTAGAAATAAACAAACAAAACAACATTATCACAGCTGTGTTCAGCTGTTTGGTGATTAATATTTAACCAACTAACAAACCAAGTTCAGTGTTAACAGATTTTAGTAACAATGCCCTGATGTGTTGTGCGATGAGTAAATAGATCACATATAAACAAGGATCATTGCTGAATTATTGCTGTTAGCTTGGAGCATGGAAACCATAACACGCAAATGACGGCTGGGAAAGTAAAAATGATGTCTACTCCGACTTGACTGAATTACAGATAGTTTCTTTTATTAGTGTTGAGTGATATTCCAATTAATCAATCAATCAAAGTTTATTTGTGTAGCTCATTTCAGCAAGAAATTAACTCAAAAGTGCTTTACATAAAACAAATCTACAGGTAAAATAAGAAAATAAAACAGTCATAGCAAAGTCAAATCTACAGATAAAATACAGTAATAATAAAACACACTGAACAAATATGGTTAAAACAAGTAAAATAGCAGGTCATGGATTGTTAAAAACTCCTCTGAACAGAAAAGTTTTCCAATTTCATACCAAAACAGGCCACAAGCAGGAGCATTGCCAAGTTTGCATGTTTATTCAAATCAATATGGTATCAAATGTGCTTATTTTCAGTCAGCTTTATGTTGTATGTATCCTCTTCCTCACTTTAAAAAGTATACAGATCTGCTGCTGCAGATAAAAGGTGTTTTAACATTTTTGTTGCAGACAAAAGAAATGATATACTGACGGTTCCCTGGGGAACAGAAACATTAACCGCCACTAATCAAATGACTAATCTAGATTTAGTTCAGATTACTGAACAGATGCATGATGGTACAGAAACATTTATTGCATGCATCTGCAAATGTGCAATCAAGCTTACTTGCACGAAACTCCCTGAAAAGAACACCTTTGCATAAACACTCGCAACTGCTGTCAAGCGACACTTCACGGTGACTGACCACGCCCACAGCTGAGGGAAAACCAGTCTTTCCACACGCCAACACTTCATATAAAACCTGCAACATGTCTGTTAGTTAACTCTTAGTGTCCTTAATGCCGTGCTAACTGCTGCTGTCATTCTAAGTTGAGGTGTGTATCTGTGAGTGTGTATCTATGGGAGTGTTTATGAGGTTGCTTCTCTGAGGTTGAGTGTGTGTGGTGTGTGTGTGTGTGTGTGTGTGTGTGTGTGTAGTACCGTGGAAGAATGTGGAAGAGGAGGATATCTAACTAGAGGCGGAACTACAGTGACAAATCAGGGAAAGTACAATAAACACACTTACTGTAAGCACACATCAGTGGCCTGGAAGAGACCGGCAGCATGACCTGCATCAGGTTTACAGAGGTCTTCCTCCTCCTCCTCTTCCTCAACCAGGTCCTCTCTGAGAAGCCAACAGATGAGTTCAAAGCAGAGAGTGAAAACTTTGTGATGGGGTATTGCTTTGGAGTGGATTATATTGCTGTTTATAAATCAGCCCAAGAGGGAGATCAGCTGCTTGGAAACTCCTCAAACACCCACCTGCTGACGACTCTTCCTGCAGACCTACGAGGTCGGGTCCAAATCATAGAGGAACACCTGCTTGGGCTGCGTATCAATAACCTCACAGAACTGGACTCTGGAATATACAGGAGGGAATGCTGGAGCAACCACTCGCTTGTCAGCAACCACACCAAACAGCTCACCGTGTGCAAGAAAGAGATTTTCCCAGAGGAGATCGTTGTGAATAAGGAAGGTGGAGCAGAGCTGTTTTGCAACAGCACATCCATTGGTCAGAGGGGAGTTTCCGTGCGCTGGTACCGTGAAACATTTCTGGTTGATAACCCAGTTCTCTTCCTGGATAGCAGCGTTTCACTGGAGCCCCTGATTCAGGAACAACAGGGTGCTGTGGAGGTCAGAGACAACGGGGCGGTGCTTGTGCTTGATAAAACTGTGTTAAAGAGTAACATGCAATTTTACTGTCTTGTAATTGAAGGTGAGCGCTGCCTTCATTATCAAAACATGTACCAAGCAGAGCCAAGTGAAACCAGGTACAGTTATGCCTCAGAAGGGGACCGAGTGGTGCTGCAGTGCAATGCTGATGGTAATCAGCAGCAATGGGAGACACCACTGGGGGAAATCAATCGCAGCAACGCAGGGAACAATCAGATGTACATATCAACGGCTGAATCCGACTTCTCCCTGATTATTCCTGTTGTTGCTAATGAACACAGTGGAATGTATTCCTGCATCTCCTCCACGCTTGAAATCCAATACTTATTGCTTCTATGCCCCCAAACAAAACCCCTGAAAAGAGATGGATACAAAGGGGAGAGTGTCTCTCTGGAATGCAGTTTTGACCAAGATGTTTCACACAAAGTGTTGTGGTACCGCCGCGCAGCGGACAAATATGAGTTTGTTAGCGACTCAGAGGACCACAGCGTTCCCGTCCCGGAGGACTTGAAAGGCCGACTGTCTCTGTCTCATTATGAATACAGGCTGAATATCTCTGACCTGGACATGAAGGATGCAGGCGTGTACGGATGTGTTCTCGTAACAAGTCCTGGGTTCATCACTGGAGAGGATGATGATTATGATTATTATGATGAAGACACAGATGGAGATTATTACAGTGAGAATGAACTCCTTGAGTCCTCAGAGAGATGCATCTTTAAGCAAGAAACTGTTTTAGATGTTTTTGTAGGAGTTCGAGTTCATCCCACAGCCGAGCCGTCAGACTCCAGTAAAGTTACTGTGTATGCAGTGGTGGGAGGACTGGTGGGACTGGTGGGACTGGTGGTGGTTGTGGCTGTAGTGGTAGGGATTGTAAAAAAGCGGAAAAAAGCTGATTATGTGTCTCCTAGTGTAGAAATGGATGCTGGTCGTAGTCACAAGTCAAATGATAAAACAGTTATTTAAACAGCTCCATTCGTTCATCACTATTTAACTTCTGTATAGATTTTGTATTGCTGAATCTGATTTTTTAAAAAAGGGGGAAACAAGCTTTTTAAATTCATTACTTTCTCCTTTATCTAAAAAGATAACAGAAACATTAAATAAGCCCTCGTCTTTCTGTACGAACCATGTTGCCAAATCTTTTGCATAAAGAACATTCCGTATTTTTGTGATGGCATGACAGTGTGGTTGGATGTGACATTAAATAATGACTAAAAACCAGTCGGACTGCTGCCCTGTCAACAAATTATTTGGCATGTATCAGGCTGGGAGGAACAACTAGAAAATACCAGAAGATCCAGTGAAGAAGAATCCAGACAGCAAGACGTCGTTTCTCTTCTGATGCAACTGACACTTATGCAGTAGATAAAACTAAGTTATGTTACTTAAATTCAATTAATTTGGAGCTTGTTTCTTTTAAAGTATTTCAAGCATTGTTACAATTATTCAGACTGATGTCTGAGCTACAGAAATACATGCTGTAGCTCAGCTATTTTGCGCTACTGTTGACTTACTGTTACATACAAGATTTGTGATTATTGGCCTTTTTATCAGCAAACATACGTAATCACTGGAGTCATATTTATGGATGCCTGCTTAATACAAATCTAATATCACTCTGTTTTTAGATCAGCTTAGTTTTCACCGAAGTCTAATCTAATCTGCTTGTTTGGTATGGAGCGCTGCCTGGCTAACGTAAACACTGGTGGCTCAGATTTATCTACTGGAATCTCATGCTGTTGGAAAAAAAAAATACAAGCTGATACAATATAAACCAAAAAAAAAATAATAATAATGATAATGATAATAATAATAATAATAATAATAATAATAATAATAATAATAACAATAATAATACTTACCCTACATTAAAAAAAATTCCTTAAAGGTGATAGCTACAACTTTTCCATCAAAACAAATACTGTATATGTATATCAGCTATTCTTAAAAAAAAAAAAAAAAAAACAGTGCTATTTGTAGAAATAGCACCTTCCTTGTTTTACACTTCTCAAATTCAAGTGGACAAAAAAATGAAGCAGGAGGGGGGTGACGGTAGCAAACGGGCTCAAACGCCCCGTGGAAGTTGATGTTTCCTTCTGGACACGAAAGTTAAACATTTTTTAATGCTAATTAACAGTTAGCTGGCTCCGTAACGGGGCTGGGGCTGCACGGTGGGGGTTGCTGGGATAGGCTCCAGTAACCCCCACGACCCTGAACTGGATAAGCAGTACTAAGTGTGTGTTAGCGCGCCACCTACTGGTGGGGAGGAATTAAACTAGCTGTCATCTTTAAAGGAGCTAGGGGGCAGGAATTGTGAAAGAATACACATGCATGTCCAGTTCTTCAATACTAATGGGTAATGAAGCGTTAAAACCAGAGAGAATGAACTCACCTGCGTCTCTCTAGGTTGCCTTGAACAGGCTGTGTGCTGCACAATGCGCTGCGATACAGTGGCCGAATTTCCTGCGCAGTCCTACTGATGTGATGTCAACTGACGCTGCATACGGATCCCTGATAGTTTTGATACAGGAAGGAGACGGTCCCGGTGAATTCAAACTCTGTAAGGGTAAAAAAAGAAAGGAAAAACAATAAGAGAAAAAAAGATTAGAAAAAAGACAAGAAAAAAAAACTCTGTAAGGGAAAGTTATGGATTCTTCTGCCGTCGGCAAACGATCCAGATCAACTGAAAGTCTTTTTCTTTTAGTGCCGCTATCAGCGTTGTAAACAACGTTACAGCATCAGTTTGTGCGTGCGCCCGTGCCGGCTTGGCTGCTGGCTGCAGTTACCTGGAGTGCCACTCGCGAGTCTCATTTCTTAATCTTGCCCCTGGATCCTTTAAAGGCACAGTATGTAAGGATTACAGACATCTAGAGGTGAAGATGGGTATTGCAAGAAAAGATGTTTTCTTTCAAATGACTTCATATTCTAAGCACTGTAGTGAATGTATGGTGGCTGCTAGTGGCCAAAATTCTCCCAGACATAAAGATGTTTTCATCTGTGAGTGGATCCAGTGGTCTCAGGTGTAGCTATGACTGTACTATGAGGAACTATTTTTCATGTCTTTTAAGGCATTACTGATCCCAAACAGTCTCTAACTCCCATTAAGCAAAGCTGGTAAAGCAGTTTTAAAGTTCAGAGGGTTCTCATGTGACATGCATTGTTTTGTCCATTCAAGGACACTGTAGTAAAAAATGGTGGAACAAATATGGCAGCCTCCATATGTGCACCGCCCAGCAAGTAAATATAAATGATTCATTCTAAGAAAATAAACATAACAGTTACTCTAGTGCAGCAATTACACATCAGTAGAAACATAGTTTTGAATTATATATCACATTTTTCTGCCACTGACCTTTGATTTTTTACATGCTGTACCTTTAAGTGAATTCCCGGTCGCATACTAACTTAAAACCTGCTAAAATGTGTCATAGAAACTATGGAATCCAGAAATGTCATCCTGTGGGTCAATCAATAACACCTGTAAGCTTAAACCATCTCATATACAGCCACTAAATCTCTTTAAATCAGAGATTTAAAACTTTAATGTGGTCGCAGCTTTACAAGAAAGTGATTGATTCTAAGTGATATTGACGAGCTTTATGGATTCACATCCATTGTTGTTGCAAAACAAAGGAACCAAATGTGCTGTGTATTTTTATTTTACTCTTAAAGATTGTTTTTTTGCACTTATATATGTTATTAACCGTTTGTCTTTATCCCCATTGATTTGGTGTAAATAATTGTTATACAGGGTAATGCACGGTGTAATGTGTAGTGATTTTGATCAAATATTAGCTGCTGTGAGAATTTCACTGCATCTTTTTTTGTTTTTTTCTTTTGTGAAACCTTTAATTAAGTCTTTGTGAATTTGAATAAATATTTTCATACTGTTATAAAAAAAATGATCAGCTGTAGCCTGCTTATGTTTTTTCCCAGTTAGGAGGACTTCCATGACGAGAACTAATTCTAGTCTCATTCTTGCTTTCAGACCTTGATTATCCTCTCAATCGATACCTTGCTGGGAGTTAATATGCAGGGGTCGGCAGACTGTAAGCCCTGAGCTCCTCCACAGCGAGGCCACTCCAGCACCTCTGCTCTCTCTCAGAGTTGCCAGTAACACTTGGTCTGGGTCTCATTACACGACCTGACCACACTTCACACGAGCAATCGATAATGTATGAGCCAGTTTGTGCTGCAGTCACTACAGTCTCATGGGTGAAGCATATAAAACGTGTATTATGTTAGTGTATAAAGTTCTGACACGAAAAGTATTACAAATATGAAGGAAAAACAGAATAGATCATTTATTTTTCATTCTGTTGTTTGAGTGAGACATTTGCAGACTTGTGATGGAAACAGAGCATCACAACCTGCTGCATGTAGTAAATCTGCACAGCTGCTGTCCGTCTCATTTACAGCCAATTCAATAAATTTCCTTTTCATCAGCTGAACACTCAACAGTGAGTCTTGTTTATGACACATTGTTGGTTGAGTCATTAAATCTTAATGACTGAAACAGTAATGACTTCACTTAGTAAGATATGTAACTGAGATTAGAGAAGTAAAAAGAAATGAAAAATAAACTGTGGAAAATAACTTCTCCTTCAGGAAGAGCAGGTGTGTTACACATCACTGGTAAACCTGAATTCTCACCTTTACAATGGGAACGCTGATGGTTGTTTCCTAGAGTACACAGACAGGCTATTAACCTGATGCCTTTTAATGTGCAACCATTTGAAGTAAATATACTGTTTGACTGTTTTTAGGTTCATCTATCTGCCTGGACCAAAGAAGGAAATTAGCCACCAGCTGTAATCGTTCATATTTATGTGAAAATGTACATTAAAATGCCTCGTCCTTATTCTTCAATAAGCTGAAAAAATAATAACTAACCTGTAAGGATTGTGCTCCTGTGGAAAGAGCATCACAGCTCAACATGTGGGTTGCAGCATATGTTTAGCTGTAGGCCGCTGATTCTGGAGAGATGAGATTGCTGTTGGCTCCAGAATTGGATGCTGATATGTCTGCATGTCAGCTAGATGCCGACTGGTTCCCAGTTATGCAACTGTGACTGGAACACACCTGGCAGCACTTAAATCTCCAAACAAGAGTAAAACCAACATGAAAATATCAGGGGATTTTGGCACATTTATTTTGAGGGGGGGGGTAGATGTGTTTCTCATTTAAGATCGTGCAGTGCTTAAGGTAACCAACTGGGCTTTCTAAAGATACAGGGACATTGTTATTATTAAGGAGAGAGAAATCGAGGCTAATAAGATCAGAATTCACACAGTTTCATTCAGTAGCAGTTATTAGGGAAGAAATTGACAACTGTAAAGCATTAAGAAGAGTAGAGTACATATACAACTTGTTTAGTAGAGAAACATCCACTAGTCCTGTTAAAAATATTTTTCAACTGCCCGATTTCTTTGCTTCTTATTGGCTGCATCAAAACCATTATTTCACAATAATGATTAAGATTGAAAAAATTAGAAACAATATAAATACGCTGCACAGAAACTTTTTGGAGATGTTTTACTGAGATAAAGAGCAACATCTATGTATATTATTTTCTTAATTTCAAATGTTGAAATCATGATGCGCAAATGAGCAACAGAACCACACAAATGTCACCTGTGCAGATTCTTTTAAACCACCGTCCTCTGCAGATCCTTCAAGATGGCAGGCTGCCCACACACCAGCACCGGGCTAAATCAGGTGAATGGTAGGTCCAGGTTACAGTGTTACATTAGTTTTAATATGCAGAGGTCAAAGCAAGAAGTGAGGCAGCAAAAAGCAACCAGTGTGTGTTATATTATGGTTATAACTCCTGTAGACCTACTAGATTGAACCAGTATGAAATACTGGAGCTATAAGCTGCTGTTAGAAACCTCAAACATTCAGGATTTGACACTCCTGCAGTTTGCAGTAACACAGCTGCATGCTTTAAATAAACTGCCCCAGAGTTTGTTTGTTTGTCTTTTTTCTTTCTGTTATATTTGGCAATGCAAAGGTCATCAAGTAGCTCTAATGCTTCTTAAAGCTTTGCATCTTGCAATCCGGAGATGTCGGGTTTCAGCATTTTCAGCTGCCAGATGCTATTACTCCCACACACTTAACCTTTGGAGCCTTGATAAATATTTATGTTCTGCTGTGACTACATCTGAAGAAGAAATATAGTTTGAGAAGGAAATATTTGCTCAGCTTCTATGTAAATTTTCAAATCTCATTCTGCCGCTGTTCTTAATTTGATGATTGTCCAATTTACAGAGTACAGATGGACTCCGGAAGTTAGAGGACAGAATCCCACACCATCAATGATGTATACTTTTTTCCTTTTTCACTGAAGAAAAGTATAATTTTCCTGTCATTTGTAAAACTTGCCTGGCTTTGCTCTTTGATGATTTTGTCATCTTTTGGATGCAACATTAAAAATTCATTGAAACATAACAACAGCTTAAAATCTACCTCTCCTATGAACCCTATCATTTTTCCAGAAACAAATTTTGAAATAAGCACAACAGAAATGAATTAAAGCTGAGATTAGCATCTTTTGAAAACAATTTTGTTGATTGTTTTTAAAGCTTTCTTTTTATTTCTGATCCTGACAAAGTAAACTGTTGGCAAAAGCATCTTAGCTTGTTTCTACGCACAAAGTGTGAAGGAATCTGATGAGTCAACATGGGAAGAAAAAAAGGCATCAGCAAGAAGGGTTTCTTCACATTTGCCGGTTTGCTTTACATATTCACAGGGCTGACTGATGGAGACAGATGTGGAAGAAGAGCAGCTGTTCGGTGCTCTCAGGTGTAATTAAGAAAAGGCTCGGTCACACAGAAAAGCCCCGGGGGCCTACAAGAGCTCTGAGATTTCTTCACGCCTCAGAGAACAGCGAGATCCAGCGGTAAGCTTCCTTCGGCTGGTTACAGTCAGAGACTCTAAATGGATCAGCTTAATTGCCGCAGCATCTCTCCGACCATCTGTGTGTGTGGGAGGGCGTGTTGGAGCAGCAAGTGCATGCCTGTCTCAGTGTGTGCTGCCAGTTTAAGACACTGCAGTGAAAGAACAGAACCAAAGTTAGAAAATAATCAATGAAATCAGACAGAAAATTGTGTTAAGACAAGTTGATACTCACTCACTTGCTTATTTGGACTCATTTGGCTTCTGCAGAACACACCAAAATGTGTGACTAGACACCTAATGTGGGGATTATCAAAAGTTTTCCACCTTACACACATGCATGCATGTAACGCAGCAGTCAAAATCACAGCAGGTGGATATTTTCAGGAATCCTTCTTGGCTCGTTCTACATAAAGGAACGCAACCCTGCCCTTGCAGGGAGGCTCTGTCTGTCCGATCAGGAGGCCTTGTTCAGTGGAATCAGCATGTCTGTTCTTTGCTCCCTGGTGGCTGCCGGGCTGAGCCTGCTGAGGCCCGATCTGCTGTAATTTGCCAGGCCCATTACTCCCACAAATGTGATGGCTGTGAGCCCTGTGAGTGTGAAACAGTTGGTGGGATAAAGAGATAGAGAAGGGGAGAGAAACAGAGCAGGGTACCTCGCCGTTGCTGCTAGCCACAGAGGCTGAGAGTGGGATGGTTTGTGCTAATGGCACCAATTATGCACCAGAGAGCACTGCTGATGGGCTGGTTTCAGAGCAAAAGTGCTCGGGGGAAAATAGTTTCAGAGAGAGCCCTTTGGGTCCAGAAACTGGCCAAAAAGGAAGAAAAAAGAAAATGTTTTTGAGGCAGGAGGGAGATGAGCCACTTGGGGTTTTTCTTTGCTAACAGAAGTCTGTTTGCTACCCAGACATGTGGAGGTGTCTGGCTGGATCGCAGTCACACAGGGATATATGTGTTATTTTCAGAGGGCCAATCCAAGCGAGACCAGGACCAATCAAATGTTCTCAATAAAACTGACTTCCCCTGGAAGTCTCAAAGGCTTTCAGTAGATTTGATTTGAAGTCTATAACCTAGAAAGTAGTGGGCGTGAGACGGAGTTGCCATGATACTCGCTCTCTCCCAGATTGTAAATTTTCAACTATGGTGTGATGAAACTGTTGGATTGCAGAGGAAGCGTCTCAAAATATCCTCCTACTTTTTCATCCTGTGAGGTAATTGTGCTCAGTCTGTGGTGTTGAAGGTAAAAATGTATCACAAATGACAATTTTTTCTCTGTATTATCTTTCATTGATTATTCAAAACAATTTACAGACATTTAATTGGTTTTATGGAGTGTATAGAAAGCACAATAGTCATCCATATTGAAATCTTCACTGAGCGTGCATGTTTCTTGCACGTTGCAGAATTCAACAACAAAGCTTGTTCAGACATGCTGTTAGATTAAAGCTTAAAAAATGGTAGAGGTCACTAGAAAGGAAAGTAGAAATGAGACAATCTAAATTCAAGAGATCTTTCCTTCAGAAACAATCACACAGTCATGTTCTGTGAATGTAAGCCAGCACAGCTACCTTTGAAGCTCAGAATGATGCGTGTGCGTCTCTGTTCCAGCCTCCTGCTTTTCCTCTAGTGTAATTCCTCTGTCTCTCATCTCTCATGTCCCACATTCTTCCTTCCTCTCATCATCCTGTGCATCACTCAGAAATGTCTCACTCTGCCATCAGCGAAGTTCTGTGACTCGCACGCCGGTTTAACAAACGAAGCCGTGCAAAACTGGGAGGAAGGGTGGGAGCACCAGGGCAGGGTCGGGGATGGGACTGTCGGTTCACCGAACAGGACAGCAGAGAGACAACGGAGGCGAGATGGGTCAGAGATGCTGCGAGTGTGAGGAAAACAACCAAAGCCATCAGACAGTCTGAGTGGGATCAACATTGTTAAAATTGTTTATGAACTATAATTAACAATATCTACAACAGTTCACTTCATGTGCAGTGAAAAAATAGAAATAAAAGCCCTGATTTTTCTCTCTTTGATGCTCCATTGATTATTGGTTGAGTTGAATTGACTACAGATTAAATTGAGTCAAATTATGGCATATTTCACTCAAGTGTAACACAAATGGGTTTTAAATTTGACTGAGTTGTAAAACTCACTTTTTAGTTTCTGTCAACATCTTTTAAAAGATATGTGTGACCTCAGGAAGCCTGATAGTGTGTGAGGTTTTGTGCCAGCGGGCTGAAACATTTGCATGTTTGCTGACGAATCTAAAATAAACTGGTGAAGCTGCAGTCTGGAGGCTCCGCGTGACTGCTGCTTACTGACTGGAATTATAACTTTTGTGGTTTAGCACCACAAACATACAGCATATAATGGGGAAGTGCATCATTTAATGGGGAAGTGCATCATTTAAGGGCTTTTCAGACATTTGGTGTGCTACTTAATTTACACAAAGAGCTTTATAGTTAAAAAAGTTGCAGACTCTCTGTAAATATAAGTAGGCTTAAAATGCTGAGTAGTATACCCATACATTTTATTTAATCATTTTTTTAAACAGCATATTATGTGTTAATTTTATATTTGACATTTTCCCATTGTGTTACATTTCCAGGGAAACATTAGGGGCTTCATAGCATTAACCACAAGCATAAACTCTCAACTCCACTAGTTTCTATGCCGTAATTCTGTATGCATTTGCAGAAGTACTGTAAAGTGCAACAGTACCTTAAGTTTACCAGGTGCTCTGACTGAAAGAGAACCATTAAGCTTGGCTGTACACATGATTTCACCATGACTTCACAAACTAACCCAGATCTTACTTTATTCTCTAACAGAACACATATGCAGCTAGAAGACTGATGGGAAAAACAGAGAAACTGCATAAAATTAATGTACAAAGAAATATAAAGTGCTTTATTGATTCATTATAAATACTGCATTTTCCAGATAAGTAGCTCCTGAGTATAAGTCGCATCAGTCAAAAAATACATCATGAACAGGATAAAAGCATATATAAGTTGCACCGGACTATAAGTCGTATTTATTTATTTAAAATGGGGTGATTTTGGATTTCTCATATCCTACTTATTACGGCAAAAAATGACCCAATCAGTCCAATTCCAAAGTTTCTGCCTGTAAATGATCATAAACATCATAACTTATAAAGGATAAACGTGTTTTTTGAGGATTTGTCACAGCCAGATGTCCAAAATGACCTCATCCCACTGAGATGAGGCTATTTTGGGATTTTTGCCCTTAGAGCAGAATATAGTTGTCACAAGCCTAGAGCGCCCTCTTTTGACATTAGACTGTAATATTTACTCCTTGGCTCATATCAGTTAATATGAATTGATACCTATAAATATGTTAAATATATTTTGATATATAAGTCGCACTGGACTATTAGTTGCACAAACTGCGAAACTATGACAAAAAGTGTCTTGTAGTCCGGAAAATACGGTAATATTCATTAATGATTTCATGATATAATAGTAGCAGTAATATAAAAGAGTACTTTGCAAAAGGTACACACTAAAAAGTCATGGGTCAAACTGCTGGGTTGAAAAGGAACCAACAAATGTCTGGATTATTTTTGTTTTTGCACCAACTTCTCTGGGTTGAATACTTGACCCAACTTCTGGGTTAATAACCCAACATTGTGGTTCATATAACCCAACTTCTGGGTCAAATATTCAACCTGAAAGCTGGGTTAAAAAAAATAATATAACCCAATTTTCTGGGTCGAAGTAACCCAGAAATTAGTTGTTCCCTTTTTAACCCAGCAGTTGGGTAAAAAATAATCCATAATGGGTTATTTTTGGGAGTTTTTAGTGTGTAAATGAGAATAAAACATGTAGATATGACCAGATTGGAGGAATTAATATGAAAGGAAAGAAAAAGAAAACACACGCAAACAATATTTTTACCAAATGTCCCTACATTTCCCATCAGGAAAGATGCCATCTATCCCATGACCTGCACAGAAGTCCATGAGAACATGGAAATTATTTAGGAAGAAATCTTCAGACCTGCAGAGATTTCCTGTCAAGCAATCAGTCCAATTCCCAGTTTTTGTATTCTGTCCTTTTTATCTTCTCAGTGCTTTTTATCATCCCAGAAGTGCTTTTAATGGGCGTTTCTGGTGCGAGAGGGCGGATGTGATGCTGGTCCACCTGCACACATTTCCAGCGAACAAAGCATCAATTGATTCTCTAAAAACTTTCCCATGTTTAAATCTTCATCCAGAAGAATGCAATGACACAAAAGGATGAATCTTTGTGTGTTTATGTCTCAGGCTTCTTGTACAAACACTGTATGAATCCTTCTTTCTATTTTATTTAAGATTTATTCTAAAATCTTAAATAAACAACCGATTATTTGTCATCTTGTGGCAGAACTTGCGTTTAGAAGCTTAAAAAATTCCAGTTTGCTCTTTGGATTATGTATGAAATGAAAGCAAATTTAAAAATTTGATTTAATTTGATTGGCCATTTAAAACAATGTATAATATGACAATGTTATGTGATAGAAATAAAGGGATTACACAAGAAACCCTTATAGGCTTATTTCCATTCCCTATTTTTTATACTAGTCAGGTCACCTTTACAAGGCATACTGTATCTTTTATTCATTGCATTCTTCATTTCAAATTATCTTTGGTAAATAAGATAAATATTTGGACAACAAATGTGTGAGTACGCTACGGGAACTCTGATTTGTATCTTCAGTAAATAAAAACTTGCATTCCTGCAGCTGGGTTGTGATCTTTAGATCTGAGGGGGAAAATTCAATCATTATTTTATGATTCCCAGATTTTAAAGTCAGAGGATGAGTCAAAAACAGCAAAGTCTTCCCAGGCTAACGCATCCGGATGCATCAGACGCCGGGAGAACTGGAAGCTCAAACAGGGAATTTTCAGGCTGCCTCTGAGCTGCTTTTCTTGTCAACCATCAGAGATGTTGGACACATTTTTGAAATTGGTTCGGTTAAAGATGTCATCTCAGCATTTGCATTTGTGTATATGAAGTGACAAGAAAAGCACCCAGTAGCATCAGAGGATGTCAGCATGGCTGTCAGTCATGTGTGGCAACCTAGCATGATAAGCACGACTTCAGGGAAAAGTGTTCAGACCCCTTCAGTTTCTACAAACTTTAATGTGTCGTAGACTTGATTTAAAATGGATAAAAACATTTTGTCTCATTCTGTTTTATGTAAAAGATCCTAAGTTTTATGTAAAAGAAAAATAAGGGGTGAATAACAGTTATAATCATACAGTCAGGATGATAAAGGAAGTAAATAATATATTTCTTTCAGTGTAAACAAGGAATCTCACAGATCCTAACGAGAGACGACAAATTAAAGACAAACCTTCATAAATGAAAGGAGAAACAATGAATACAGATGCTCCTGCAAAGATGGAAGCAGATGCTTTCACAGAGAAAACAATTAGCATCCAATCATACCCAGTGGCATGCTTCACAGAACCGAACACACCCTGCTGATTCGGATTCTGTATCAAGATGATCAGGGGAAAGGATTTAAGTGACTTTCAAACAAGGTTCGCTGGCGGGGCAGAGATGACAGGAGCTTGACTCACAACAGCTTCTCCCGGTCTGGAGCGACATCTGCTTTTAGATCTGCAGGAAAGTCATCTGTAAACAGGGTCAGAACTTACGCATGCACCTTTAAAAGATGGTGATTCGAGTGCATTAAAGTCATTTGAAGGAAACACAGAAACAGAGGAGCGACTCATCAGGTGACTGAAAAACAGTCCAGAAACATCTCCTCACAAAGATTTGAGCAAACAAATGCATACATCCACAGATAGAGACACTGTCATATTCCTGACATGTAGGCGAGTGCTTGTGTGGCACAGATGAAGACAAAGAGGAAGAGGAAGATGAGAACAAATGCCTGGCCTCCTACAGTGAGGAAATCCGGTGTAATGGAGGCATTTTGCTTGCTGGTTTGGCTCCATTTAATCCCTCATCTCTGGTTCAGGGGATGCTTTGACCAATTTCATCCATGTATAATCACAATTACCAGGAAGACGTTTGTTATATCACATTATTGTTTTATCATTCAGAACCTAATTTTATACAAAAAGGAGAGAAAAAAAAGAAAAAGTCATATCTTATCATCCCAAAACCATTTCCCTTATATGGTATCAACATTACAGCCAACATTTATCAACCTTGTTACTTTAAGTGCTAAAAGTTTAGCATGAAAATATATTTAACAGCAAAATGTGCTTTATGTCCCAGATTTAAGTTTGAAGACCCTAAAAAAAAAACATTCCCTGGAGGAGATTTAAACATGATCTTAAACACCCTTCAGTGATTACCCTTGTTCTCCCAAGTCCAAATTTTGCAACTACTAACATTTGCTGTGTAGGCATTAAAATCTGGAAGATTAATGAGCAGAGCAGATGCCAAGCAATGATATTAAAATATATTAGCTGTTAAGGTTAATGCCTGCGACCTGCTCTTCACCAATATTATAACAGAGAACCTTTAGTTCTCACAGATTAGACAGTTTTAAACCTTTTTCTTGTTTAACCAGAAGACTATTATGTATTGCTTTACAATCTTGTCTAGTGTGCTCAAGATTAGAAATATCCTCTGCGAAGCTTGTCTTCATGTCTACCCCGTAACATCTCAGCAAAAGATATTAGTGTAAACCTAAAGTAGTCTGAGCCTGAGGTTGGATGGAAGGGTCGCTATTCTACAGTGAGAAAATCTCCTCACCTGTCGGGCCTGAGGGGTCACTGTGCAACACAAATGTACTAATTACATGCTGTTTCATTCATCATCTTCACTTCCAACAAAATCAGGGAATCAACAGCGTCCTGGCTATGGGCAATTATATAGATACAAAACATGCAGTTTGTTTCCACTTCTGAGAGTTTTAGGCAATGAAATGATATGAAAGCAGCCAGATTCTAGCTTCTGTATCACATGATGGTGGTAGCCTATGTATCAGATGTCATGATGATGATGATGATGTTTTGTTATTTTTCAGTGCTTTGATGCAGGTTATAAATTTTTTTTATAATAATAATAATAGTAATTCAAATACTCTTAACCTGTACTTAAGTTATTTGATAATTGAAAGAAGTTTTAAAATGATTTCTTTCCAGTACTTCTTTTCCTAAGTTTTACTTACATCTAACATGCCCTTGCATTTAAGATATTAATGCAAACTGTACAATCATGTGCTTTTCTTTTAAAGGTAGCTGAGCTGGGACGTAACAGTAGAGTCCAGAGTGTTTCCCTGTTTCTGTTTGTAAACAGTAAACTGAGAGCCCCCCCCCCCCCCCCCCCTTGGGCTGAGGGCCACATTGCTCTTCAACCCTCTCTTTCAAAGCTCAGAAGTGGGTGAAAGCCAACCAATAAGCAATATTAACTCCTGTTTTTTTAAGCGTCCGCTATCTAAGGGTCTTTTTTCTGTGAAATACTTCTTTTTCTTCACAATTTTTTTAAAAAATTTTTTTATTTTTTTGAGAATTCAAGTGAATGTGGTATCTGCTCCAGTCGACGTTTAAAAAAAATCAAAAATAAAAAGTTTGCTCCAATCGACGAGTTTATCCCAACAAATACGCCCTTTACTCTGTCATTGGCTAAAAACAATGTGTAAATCTCCGCCCAGAAATGTCCCAACCACACCAAAACAAAGGAAAAACACAAAATACAGTCAAGGGAGGGAGGGGGGTGTTGCAAACAAAACTCGCCACCACCAGAGTAGAGGCCCAAAGGTGCAGAATGAGCCAGATTTCACTCACACAAGTCTAGTGTTTATTTTCGCGGAGAAAACTCCGGACTCTACCTTTAAGGGACAAAAAGTATAGATATAGATAAAAAAGTACCATAAACCACTGGTGTCGTATTGGCAGGAAATACTTTGGTATTGCCCATCCTTAGTCCCATCCCTCCAGACGAGGCCATGATGTGCAGCATCAGTGCAGTGCTGCGTTGAAACATGCAGCTCATAGTAGCCTAAAACTTTACAGTAAAAGCTAGTTTTTCTCCTGTCACCTGCCCACTGGTGTCCAAACCCCTGCATTGTGTGTCAAAATCAGCTTTTAACTGTAATAATTGTGCCTGCATGCTGTTATTACTGTTTAAGTGACTTGATGTTCCCAGTGGAAGGGGGAGAAAGACTGCTATTGTGCCCTGAGTTGTTGGTTTGCTGAATCAAATTAAAATGTCTCTGCTGTCTCAGAAGTGGGCAAAATTAGATTTGTTGTCACCTCCTTATTGCACATGCAGCAAGAGCAAAGAAGGTCTGAACAAAGAATATTTTGTTTTCAGCTGTGAAATCAGACGTGTACCAATCCCTGGCTTTATTCCACAAGCAAACTTTGGGAGTTGCATTTTCTTGTGACAACTTGACACATTTTGGATCTTTTTAAGCGAACGAAAGGGTGAACTAACAGTGAAGCCTCTCCATCTGCAGCATGATGAGAAACCCTGACATGCTGGAGCCGGCTACAGAGCTGAATCACAGAAATATGGAGAAGAAAGTGAGCAGATTGGTGAAACATTTGTTGAAAGACTGGGAGTTAAATGGGGAAAAAAAATGTAAAGGCATCCTGACTCTCTGATGTGAGCGCCTGAATATTTGAATTTCTGCTCTTTATGTGGAAGTTTGGAACAAGTGTGGGCATAGTTAAACGGGGGAGGCCCACAGAGGATTCAGTGTTCGCTCACATGAAATTCAACTTTTTCTTCAATTTTCACTAAGAAGCTGTGGGGGCGTTCGTCTGCTCAGAATCAGGGAATCGATGCTGTAGGCAGGCAGAGGGAGGGAGGATCGGAGGACGCTCTGCTTTTGTATCACTCACAGAGTGTTTTTTGGCAGCTTGTCATCCTTTGTGACTGATAATGTGCCTCAACCCCGGAGCACCAGGAAAAGCTTATACTCTTTACCTGCGTGGGTAGATTTCCATCCTCTCCTTTTCCCATCTCTGAGATAATTTTTGCCTTTCATTATCTTTGTGTGTTCACTTATCCCTGAAAAGACAGACAGAAGAGAAGGGACAACTGCCAGAAATGTGACGGTTTCTGAGGCTTTGCTGCAGCAACAGCTACATACTTCACCAATCTCTCTGAATCTCTGTAAAGACACAGTTTTGTCAGCATGACTCTGCCACAGTGGGAGATAAATCTGAAAGACCACAAACAGAATCCACCCACATTTCTAGGAGTAATGGAGCTGTCAGCGGCTAAATCTGACCCTACAGTAAGCCCCCAGGGGCGATATGGTACCCGTTCCTCCTGCAGGAGAGAGAGGGGGGCAGAATAAGGAGGGGGGCATCTGATGATAACAGTCATCCTTGCTGAAATGAGGAAAAATAGAGGTCATTGTGTCACTGTAACCCCACAGCATTAGTGTTTATGTGCGTGTGTGTGTGTGTGCAGTGCTCCCTCTGAAGCTATAGTGAGAATCCCTGCAGAGAGTGACTGGAAAGGATGCTGGTGGGATGCTGAAGTGATTGTTGATGCTTGGCTGGAGCTGATGAAGCCTGCCTCTGGGCGATATGAGAAATATAAGGTTCTCATATTCCTGCACACCAGCTGAATAAAGCATGGACAGAAGCACTCTCACATATGACAGTATTTGAAGTTAGTGCTACCTCATGTAGGTTACTTCCTCTCCGGCTCGCATGCATTTCCGAGACGTAATGAAACGTACCGTAGCCATCAAAGCGTGATGCACGGCGAGGCAATCTTGCATCCAATCTCGACTCTGAGCTCCAGTAGCCTGCATGGTCTCTGGAGGGGTGAGACGCGCTTCCTCTCCCTGCCTCGCGCCGCTCTCCGTCCATGGCGCGTCTCCAGCTCTGAATCCACTTTGGCTCGGGACACCGGCGGCAGCGCTCCTTCCCTCCGCTTCACACACAAACACACACACGCGCACACATTTGCAAATGCAGCTTACAGGACTGGAGAGATGTTGGCTGATCGGCAACGTTGAGGAGAAGACCACACGCGTTTTTTTTCTCTTTTTTTTCAGCTGTTGTGCCGTTTACGCGCAGAAAGCCGCTAAAGTGTCCCTCCGCTGAAGACTGCGAAGACATGAGGAGAAAAAACAGTAAATAAATCAACTATTCGTCCACGCAACGACTGAAAGTGTGTCCAAGCCACTCATGGTGAGTTTCATTCTTACTTTATTGTCTTCAGTTTTACTGAATTTCTCTGTTTACTTATTTAAAAACGCACCATCTTTTATAGGCTAGAGCTCTAATTTAAGTTTTGAAATAATAATTTGCAACAGTAACATTCAGTCCAAGCTAATATATTTATAGAGTTGGTCTTTATTTATGTTTATTACTATTACAACCACTTAGAATATGCTTTTAAATAATGTTTTGTGTAACCTTATTATTTATATTTTTATTTCATATATGCACCCTGTCCCCTTTCTCTGTTTTTATTCAATACTCAGTGAACATCCACTCAGCAACCCATGAACGCAATGCTATCTTGACCACGGATGAGATCAGATGAGCATTGACCTTTTTCTTCATTTTCCCTCCTCTCCCTCAGCGCCTTTCCCCTCTGTGTGTTTATGACTGTAAAGACCATGTAGGACAAGATTCATCATTTCTCCTATCACAGGAGCTTCGCTGTAACTGGGGGCCACATGCATCTTGCTGGCTGCTCTGCTCTGCTCTGCAGCTTGTGTGTGGCATTGGTTAAGACGGAGAAAAGGGGGAGAAAATGGATTGATGGATGGAAACCAGAGTGGCAAAGACGAGCCTTAGGCTTCCAAGTCCCCCTGGTGCTGCTACTGTTGCTCAGCCTTCTGTGGTTTCCCAGATTGATCATCAGCTTTTGCCAATAAACAGCCTCACTCAGAGGATCTGTGAACTCACTGAGGCGCCTTAATAGAAAAATCTTTGGCACTGTCACATCCCTCAATCACCTGCATCCCAAATCCCTCAGTCCCACCCTCATCACTAACTTCTAACCTCATTTATTGCTTTTATTTTCCACAGAGGCAATTACCTTTCTCGCACCATGCTCCAACACTCTTGCTGCCGGCTGTGTTATCTCAGCAGCACTGCCTGCATTCAGTGAATTTACAACTCAAACCTGCCCAAGGAGCGTGCACCACACAGTGTAATCTTTGCTTGATCCTGTCCCTCAGGCTTTTATCCCTTGTAAGAACTGTTATTGTATGAGGGATACAAAAGCTGAGACCATCTGAAGCCTGCAGTCCCCTTCCAGCTGTTGACAGACTGTCTTTTATTTCTGATGCGAGTCCTGGCGCAGGAGGAGTTATAAGCCAGGGAGGCAGGAGGACTTGCAAATCAAATTGCCTAAATCTATTGAAGCATCTGTCTTCATTCTCCAGAGGGCAGCAGGGTGTGGAGCAGAGGGGCTCTGGAAAGGAAAACAAAACCTGTCGCTGAGGAATTATATGATGTGCCTCGGTCAGCCAGCTGTGCGCTTCAAGTGGTGTACGGATGTCATGACTGTCACACTGTGTTTTTAAGTGTCACAGACGGAAAGAAGCGTTGTTAAAGTTTCTTATTAGCTGCAGTCATTTCTACATTTCTTCTCCTCTGTCGCTTTTAACACACAGAAGCAGCTTTAGAGTTGCTTTGAGATGAGCAACAAACTGTACAGTTTCCTTGTTCCTGTCATCCTGTCTGTAAATACCAGTCCAAGAAACTATGTTTTTCCCCCTGATGAGTTCATTCTGGGTTGGCTGTTTTTAGCCATATTCAAACAGAATGGCTCATGATGTCAGCTTGATTTCTTTTCCCTTCACCCACAGAGTAAACGTCTTTGGTTTGGCGCTGTTTGTGATTAATGGAACATCAAAAGCTCAGTGTGATACATTCCTGAGGATATGAGTCTGCCAGGGACACATAAACATCATTAATGAAGACGAGGCAAACTGGAGAGAGACAGAGATGCAGAAAGAGGGCGAGGGAGCAAAAGGAAGGAAACATTTATTTTTGTCAGTAATATGATGTATATCCACCTGTGGTTTAAATGATGATTGCCTCTGCAAAGCCACTTTGAGTGATGAAGAGAAAGTTGCACCCAGGGATCTTGTATGATTACCTACTGTCAGTTTGGCGCACATGGGATTGGATGGGTGGCAGCACTTTTTTTTTTCTAACTCCATTTGGAAAAATCACATCTTTCTTTGCTCTTTCATGGCCAGTGGCAAAGAACTCGGAAGCACACAAAGGAAACTTCTCAGCTCGTGAAGACAGCTATATTTATCTGAGTATGTAGCTCTCTTCTGGGCTTAGAGGCTTAATTACCCAGCAGAGGGGGAAGCAAAAATGAAATGCAATTATGCAACAGTGTGCAGACTATCCCGAACAGTGGAGCTGTTGTAGATAGGAACATCACTGCTACCATTTCCCAGTGAAGGTCAGACCTTTGCGTCATATTTCTTTGCAGAAAAATGGGGGATTCACAAAGAAAAAAAAATCCTGAACTGTTTATTCAAAGCATTTAAGCTACTTATGTCAGAAACGCTAAAAAGGTGCCATCTGTTTTCTTTACTTGTACAGATAAAACGTTTCTTGGGGGGAACTTTTTAAAAAAAAAAAAAAAGAAATACTCCATATGTGCAATCGAGAAATAATTTGACATTTTGCTTAATAGTCTGCTTAGCCTTAAAGCTGAGAGGTTCAAGGGAATTTTTTGGTTTTTAAGCATGTCTTACAGCAGCCAGTAGATCCTAATATGCCGTTTCATATTTCCTGCACTGAAATGAGAACAGTGTTGATTTCATTTTACTCTTTTTATCTTGTTTTTACGAACCAGAACCTGCTGTCAAGGTTTCCTTCTTGGAATGGAGACGAAACTCTGGAAAGGAAATGTTAATGGCATATACTTAACCTTGCTGAAGTGCCCTTGAGCAATATTCCCAACTGCTCCAGTGAGAGCAGCTCAGAAGACCATCAGGAGAAACCTACAGGCATAAATGTGTGGAAGCTGCACACGCACGAAGCTGAAAAAAGGCATCGAAATGAAATCTCATTTTGTGCGTCTCTCTGCTTCCCCGTCGGCTTCAGCGTGAAGGATGTAGAGCCAGAGGTGGAGGAAGGATGGAGTGCTCCTGGAAGACAGTGCTGCTGCTGGTATGTGCATCTCTTGGGGTCCAATACACGGCCATCCGAACCCTGAGGGACTCCCTGTCTGGGCCTTGTCAGGGAGCCTACCGGTGCCGCAGCAGACATCATGGAGGTACAAGGCAAATTCAGATTGTCCCATATACTGCACTAGATCTTAAAATGTGTGAAGCTGCTTGTGTATTCTTGTTTAAATCAACTCAAAAAGAGATTATTCTGACTGAATAGCACCAACATGCACTGATAGTTTTATAATCATACTTTATTTTATTGGTGATTTATGTTCAGTCATCAAAAAAAGACCCACCAGTGAGATCTCGCTGCAGCATCATTGTTGCTACTGACACAGAAGTAAAAAGAAAGTGGGACGTTAAATGAGGGAATTCCTTGTAAGTGGAGAAGTTAAAGAAATGAAATATGCGTGAGTCATTTTGCAGTTATCCTCCAATTTATCTCCATTAATCCCCTCTCATGGTGTAGATGCAGCTTGCCAGAGACAGGCTCCTGTGCACCAAAGTAACAACCCCTTTGCAATCAAGTCCTCATCAGCAGTAATTACATGTTAGCAATTTGTGCTATATTTAGGGATCTGCCATTTCATAAATCCCCCTGGAAACCAACGGCAGACAAGAAACTTACTCAAGCATGTTTACCCTCTAAATTATTTAGGTTTTATTGGCTTGACTCACTAGTTCCCAGGGATTAAAGATAGATATTCATCACTCTTATGAGCTGAAATTATTCTTCAGAAATGAGTGAAGCGCAGTCGTGTGTTATAGAGAGAACGTCCTCGTTCAGATCTGAGCTTTCACTTATCACTTTGAAATAAAGATAAATAATGTGGTCTCTACAAAACAACCTGAAATGAACTACAAGATATATTTATACTAGGGATGTTTGATATTGTTTTGTTTACCGATATCCAATAACCGATATTGTTCAACTCATAATTTCCGATACCCGATTAATCAAATCCAATATATGCAGACAACTGTGAGGTTGTGTCTCTCATATTTTGAGAAGTCCAACTATATTCTGCTCCAAGAGCAAAGATTCCCAAATATCCTTAACTCAGAGTTCATATTGGGTATCTGGCTGCCAGATATCAGATACTAGCAGGTATTAGCCAACATGTGGCGAATTCTAATGTTTCTGACAAATTGGTAACTTAACCAACAACTTAAAACCAGACATATAATAAGCAGCTTCAAAGCAAGTCAGTCTGTAGCAGCAGCAGCTGCACCGTAGTCACATGACTCTGAAAGGAATGCTGGGATATGAAGTTCTTCCACAATAACAGGGACTTTTTTGGTCGGTATCGTTTTTTTAACCGATTTTTCTAACTAACAAAATCTCATGAGATTTTGTTAATTGGAAATACCGGTCTGACACGGAGGCAGCATTCCCAACTGTCAACAGATGACAAGTTGGGAGTGAGAATGTGTTGGAATAAAATTATACAGATATTTTCCCATATCACATTTTAATAACAATATTGGCTGATAATATCAGAAGATATCTGTAATTTATACAGTATATTTTTAAACTAAAACAATAACGGAAAGGCAGCTTGTGGAAAAACTAAACAGTCTCACAGCTTCCATAAGAAAGGAGGGTAAGCAGCAGCCAGGTGTAAATAGACATGTTTGATTTATAGATCAGCAAGTATAGAATCGCTATAAAAGCGAAGGTTTTGGTAGTTTGGGGTCTGATGCGTTCAATGCCAAGGAGGAAACACATCAGCAATGAAATCTCAGCAACATGTCACAATTTACAAAAAAAACACGCCTGAGGCAGCGTCTGGAGCACGCCAAACCGATGGGTGCTGAACTGGCCTCTGAAGCCACATTAGATGGTTGGCACAAAAACACCACGGCACAAATCTGTGTAGTGGGAATGTTTTCTTCAGTGTCAGCGTCCTCGGCATGTTGTGACACCTGTCGTTCTTCAGTTATCGGGTTCTAACTGTATGTTTATATGCCAGTGGCTCCCAAACTCTTTCTGCAGGACCCCCTTTTCATTAACAACAATAATACGAGTTTGTTCCACATGTGAGGAGCATAAAAACTGGAGTCATATGATCCACTTTATTGGTATTAGTGAGGACTGGAGCAACAGTATTCTGGACTAACTGCAGCTGTCTGATGGACTAGTAGGGAGACGTGGACAAGTTTTTCTAAATCCTGATGAGACATCAGTCCTTTAATCTTTAAACTGTTCTTTAAGTGATAACAGGCTACACAGTAAAATCCTCAGTGTTAAATTTCAGTTGTTAAATCCTATTAACTCTTTCAGAGTAATTCTAACACCATTAAGAGTAAAATGACCACCAGTGCAGGTGAAAATTTTCAGAGTTAAAACAAGTTTCCTCTTTCAGTGTATAATTGACTCTATCAAGCGTAACTAAGTGCACCCAGGAAGACTCCGCCCTCTTTAGTTGAATATTTCCCATCATGCTTTGCGACTTCCCTGTATGGTCCTGCACCGCGAGTTAAGTAGATATTTGATCCCTTTGGGTCTCCTTGGTCATTGGTGTGTGTTTATCAGCATATGTTGTTGAAGTTTACAGTTTGTTCTGTGCACCAGCACACACCTGACAACTGTCATAGCAAAAAGCTTTTCTTCAACAACTGTCACAAATTCTGTGATGCTGTTATGAGTGTGAGTGGTGGTTCAGTCCATAGCTCAGTTCGTGATGGGATGGATGTTATTATCAAAACTTTGTTGTGCGCTTAGTGTACACCTCCATGAACTCAATACAGGTGCAAAAAGTATTTACATTTGAGTTGAATCATCACCACAAGCGAGTAACTCTTTAACACTGTTGAGAATCAGATTAACTCTATCCAGTGTTATTAACCTACAGTGTTAACTTCTATTAACACTGTACAGTGTAAGCCAGTGTTAAATTTTAACTCAATTATGAGTTAATTTTACTCTGAAATTTCAACACTATGGAAAGAGTTAATTCAACACTATTTTGATAAGGACCAAATACACTCAGATACAGTGTTAAATTTAACTCTATAAGTGTTGATTTAACACTGCAAAATTTGCTGTGTACTTCACAGCTGTCTCAGTGCTGCTGCTGTTTGACAGGTGCAAACATGTTGAATAATGGCCGTCTTCACATGCCTTCATGTGGCCTCGAACTTTTGTGTATCAAATTATTCTAGAATAAAATGTGCTATATTCATCTATACATCTATTTTTGGTTGAAATTGGATCATATGACAGGATAATTATGCAAAACACAGCATCAAACCTGCAAAGAAGCAAATAAAGGTGTTACAACGGTGCAGTCAAAGCACAGACTTCAACTGGATTGAAATGCTGTGGCGGGGCCGTAGGTGGCTGTAAATGAAAGAATAAAATGAGGTAATGTATGAAAAAAGAAAAAGACTGGGCCAAAATCCCCCCACAACCATTAAATCATACCTCAAAATAGTAGAAATAACATGTAATAGAGCCATTTCGAGCGCTGTAACAGGTAGGAAGGAAGCAGTAATGCTAAAGCACATCACTCTGTTTTCTTCCCTCGAGATTCCCGATGGGCAGCCTTGTGTGATGAAAACTGGATGCCGGTAGAGTTGCCTCGGAAGCACATCCTGCTGTTCGCCACCACACGCAGCGGCTCGTCCTTCACCGGACAGCTTCTCAACCAACATCCCGGGATCTTTTATGTGTTTGAACCTCTGTACCACGTCCAGCAGGCCTTTACCAACTCTAGCAGCCGGCTGCGTCGTACCTTGGACCGCCGGGCCCTGCTGGGAGCTTACAGAGACCTCCTCCTCAATCTGTACACTTGTGACCTCCACTTCATGGAAAACTACATCCGTCCTGAGCCTCAGGAGCACATCACAAGCTCCTTTTTCCGCCGGAGCTCCAGCCACGCTCTGTGTTCTCCTCCCGTGTGCTTGGAGGGGGCGGATGCCGCCGCCTCGGATCCGCCTGATGAAACGTGGTGTCCTAAGAAGTGTGGGGTGCTGAACCTCACCTTAGCCTCTATGTCATGTCTATCAAAAAGACACGTTGCCATAAAGACTGTGCGGATTCCTGAGGTGGGAGACCTCCGCACTCTGACAGAAGATCCACGTCTGGACCTGAAGATCATCCATCTGGTGCGAGACCCCCGAGCCATCCTGGCCTCACGCATGATGGCGTTTTCCGATCAGTTTCGTGCTTGGAAAATCTGGAACGCGACTGGGCGGCAGCCTCGATTCGTGGACCTGTCACAGATCACCAGCACCTGCAAGGACATGGTGGCTTCTGCAGAAACAGCCCGGCAGAAACCAGCGTGGCTGCGTGGACGCTACTTGCTGGTGCGCTATGAAGACTTGGCTTTCAACCCAAATGCCAAAACAAGCGAGGTCTACAAGTTTGTGGGGCTGGAGATGGAGGACAGGGTGAGGACGTGGATTGCAAAGAACACCTTCAGTAATGTGTCCGCTCCCTCTGAGTGGAATTACAGATACTCCACCACCAGAAACTCCAGAGCAGCAGCGGAGAACTGGAGGCTTCGTCTCGGCTTCGACATCGTGAGAACGGTTCAGAGTCTGTGCAATGACACTCTGGCTCTGCTCGGATACAAGCAGGTCCGTTCTGCAGCTGAACTACGAAACTTGTCACATACTTTAGTGGAGCACAGGACATTTCAACCTGTCACATGATGGTTGTATTTATGGTTTAAAAAAGAAAAGAGCATCTTATTTATTTATGCATTAATACTGAGACACTGAATTGAGTGAATGTAATGTATCTTAATTTTGAATAATGTCTGGAGTCATTTGATATCAGTGGTAGATTTTGTTACATATTAAGGGATCATGTGGTGCAAAGACACATTAGGATATATTAAAATACAGCTTGTACTGTTTTAGTAAAATCACCTAAACTGATCCAAGTCGTGACCAAATAAAAAAAAAAAAAGAGTGACAGATTATGTTTATATTTATGTTTGAGAGGAAGTCAAGACCAAGTCGAAGTCATGCCCAGGAAAACTTCATAACTTTGAGTAAAATCTTTTTTTTTTTCCAGATGGCGGAGTATTGGGGGCGCAATAAGTAAGTAGAAATAAAAAAATTACTGACTTCGAGAGTAAAGTCGCAATATTATGGGAAAAATGTTGTAATTTTGCAGAGAAAAAAAGATATTTTTTGAGAATAAAGTTAGAAATTTAAGAGAATGAAGTCACTATTTATGTTAGCGTTAGGGATACGGGGAAAGCTAAAACGGTAATGTGGACAAGTCGGACGTCCAACCCTGCTCAATATCTGACTCCACTTGGTCCTGCAAGCTGCAGGCAGGACCTTCTCTTTTTGAAAGGCGGTGCTTTTCACGGCAGGGTTGTGTTTTTCAGCACAACACCTTTTTCAGCCAGTTCCTCCTCTACAAAAGCCGCGATTTCCTGCAAGTCCGTCTGGTTCTTTCTGTGGAATAGATTCATTTTCTTGTAGGTCCTTTTCAAAGTCCTGACACTAATGACAGAGGTGATGATGTGTCAAGGGATTGAGTATCTTCTGGTTTGGTTAGTAAAACTACACGCTTAAAGGAATAGTTCACCCACAGAATGATTTAACTTTATTTTCCACTTACCCTCATGGTGAGCAAGACTCTGGAGCACTTTTTTAATATCTCAAATGCAGCTGGCGATCAGGAAGGCTTCTCTTTGTCCGCCAACTTTCATATAATGGAGTTTGCCGGGTTCCAAGCCAAAAAGGTCCATAAAAGTCCACAAAAACTTGTCAAAATCCTCCATACTGCTCGTCCAATGTAATCCAAGTGTCCTGACTGGGTGGTGTCCAGAATTTACTGGAAACGACATCATTTAGTATATTTTTAGAGCCTAAACGGTAGTAAATCTTACTTTCACGAAGCACACACATGCGCGTTCACGATACTATGGAAGCCTCGGCGTTCAGACCCTACTCTGCCGATAATGCAAGCGTAGAAGAAGAAATTTGCTGTTTACATTGTGCTAAGAGCGCAAGAGCTGCAGACAAACCAGGACAAACACAAGAGGGTCCAAGAGGGGTTGGATATTGATTTAAAACAGATAAAGAAAGAAAAAAGAGAACGCGCGATCTTGTCTGCCGTGGCTTCTGTAGTTTCGTGAACGTGCATCGACGTACTTGCAGGAGATGCGATGTAGTACTGATTAGGCTCTAAAAATGTACTAAAAGATGTAATTTCCAGTAAATTCTGGACGATACCCACTCAAGACACTTGGATTACATTGGACGAGCAGTATGGAGGAAAATTGACAAGTTTTTGTGGACTTTTATGGACCTTTTTGGATCGGACCCCAGCGAACTCCATTATTTGAAAGTTGGGGGAAAAAGAGAAGCCTTCCTGATTGCCGGCTGCATTTGAGATAATAAAAAGTGCTCCAGGGTCTTGCTCACCATGAGGGTATGTGGAAAATAAAGTTACATCATTCCGTGGGTGAACTATTCCTTTACCAAATGCTCCACGACCCTAATTTTTACAAATTTTCCTCTTCTAAATTTAAAATGTCAAGACTTTATTCTCGTAAAATTAAGTTTTCATTCTTGTAAACTTTTTCTTATAAAATGATGATTTTTTTTCTTATAATATTACGTCTTTATTCTTTAAGTCTGTTAAAAAATACTATTTTTCTTAACATGGCCCCAGTACTCAGTTGTAGAGTTTAGATCATGCTCAGCGTTGGTGTCATGGATCCATGCAGCAGTCATTGAATTAATTTTCTCATTCTAAACTTTGGGAAAAAGAGAAAAATTCATTTAAAGTCTCCATCATTTCATCATTTACTCTTTTAAAAGCAAAACCTTCACTGAAATGACTAAAAGTCCCTTTTCAAACAGGTGATCAAAACATGTAAAAACAAAAACTTGAAAACTGTTTGTGGACTTGAATTGTTCTGTTCTGGTTTTATCTGGATGTGCTCCTCTCAGTTCCACCACGATGGTGAACTGTGACCTCATCAGCGAACCTGTCTGACCTGACCAAGAGTTTCTTTTACATGACAGCTTCTATCTGCAGAGATCTAAATGCTTTACACCACCAACAAAGAGCACGGGACAGCACATACTGTACGTGCACAGTGGGCTGAATCATGTTTACATCTGACAGTTGGTTAAAGGTGTTTTATTTATTATTATTCAGTCAGATATTTAGAAGACAGTGAGGAAATTTCCACAGTTTTGCTAAAAAGAGCAACATTTCTACTTAAGCTGACAATGTGATGCTAAGCTCACCTTCAGGCTCTGATTGGACAAACTATCAAGAACAAGAGGAGGCAAAGAACAGCCAAATGTGTCTCTTTTTTTTTCTTTTAAAAAAATGCACTTTGAACATTCAATCCTGAAGCTGGTGTTCAATCCTAAGGTGCAACATAAAATCTACACCTGTGCAGAGAACAGCAGCGTTCTACACCGTGCCATCTACAGTATGCACTTATGTACACAAAGGAAGCAAAAATGAGACTTTACAACAGCAACTAAATTACCTGGGGTATAAACAAAGTAACCATGGAAGCAATGCTTACATGGAGCCAAAGCATTTTTAGTTGGCTTACTTTGCTCAATATACCAGTTCAGTTATGCATGCTTTAATGTGCTTAAACTAAACGTGCTAAAAACTACATTTTTATATAAGCTATCACATTTCAGGTTAGACATTTTCACATTCATACTTTTACTGAGCATTTTGCATTCATGTTTTAGCTCATTTTAACAAAAAATAACCAACATTGAGTCGAGCACAGAGACAGATTCTGACCTGTCCACACACTGCTGAAGGTTTGTTTGATATTTTTGTGGATAAAGTATCTGTGAACCGGGAAGGCAAACTGTTTTGTCATGTTTGTTCACTTTTTAAATAGAATATGATGAATCCAAAGCATATTTACTAGGTGTAAATATGAAGGTGAGACAGTCATTAAAAGTAATTTCAGTTTTCAAAAGACTGGAGTTGTTGGTTATATTTAAAGCAGGAGGATTTTCTGTTTAGATAGTCTGGACTGGGGTGGTTGTGGTGGTTCAGACTTCAAAACTCTGAGTCTGAAATCTTTAAAAACTGGCTTGAAGACCAATTAGGACCAGGTTCTAGACTTGCATGTACACACAATACAACCTGGTACTTTCTGCTGACCTGGTCTCCTGATCCCGAAGGCATGTTGGAATTCTTGAACTTTGGTTGTGGAGCATGTTTGGGTTTGAGAGGCTAGGTCTGTTAGTTCTGGCAATCTTTATGAAGACCAACACCAATTATGAGTCCTAAACAGCATTAACAGATGTGTTGAATCTTCTTTTGGCCCCCCAAAAAGTTGCCACCTGGCCACAAAGTCAACAGGTAGGAGCCTCCCATTGGATAATTACTGCATGGGTGATTATCAACCAGCTGCAGTGAGTTATTTAACCCCAACCAATGCAAGCAGCTTCTCATTTCTTCAACCAACCATGTGGAGAGACACATCCTGTGGTCGTGGAAAAGATGTTCATCTGCTTAAGAAGTGTCAGATTATTGGTATCAAACAGATGAAACATCTAAGGAGATGCAGAAACTAGTAAAACTTGGTTAAGAACTGTCCGATGCATTAATAAAAACTGGAAGGATGGTGGGGAACCATCGTCTTTCAGGAGAAATTTAGTTGATCACTTAAACGTTTGGTGAAATCAAATGGAAGAAAAACAACAATAGAACTCAGAGTAGTGAAAGTCAGAACATTTTCACATGATCTATGTGAAAGGAACTCAAGAGATTAGGACTGAACAGCAGCATGGACATAAAAAAAAAACACTAACCAGTGAGGATAACGGGAAAAAAAGGGCTTGAGTTTGCTTGGAGCATAAAGACTGGACTCTGGAGCAATGGAAGAAGATCATGTGGTCTGATGAGTCCAGATTTACCCTGGGAGCTAGGGAAGGCAATATATCATGATTTCAGCATTTACAGTCTAAATTATTCCTTTTTTTTTATCAGATTTATAGCTGCACTTTATTATTTATTCCTGTTAAACATAAGATAAAAGGTTGTGGACAAGTGTTTGTAGCATCTGTTTACTAAATGTAAAATTAAAGATAAGAAAACCAGTTCAGTTCAGGCATAATTTCAGAGTTAATCCTTCAAAAGAAAATGATCCTAGAAAACAGGATTATAAAACTAAGGAGGGAACAAAACGGAAAAGAAACTAAGGCTTGCTTTCAAAATATATTCAGTGTATTTAGGAAAGCGTGACTTAAATTGTTGGTAGAAAATCTTTGTCCCTCACACCACACAGAAGATCTATTTTTAGGATGTCAGAAATATGCAAATACATTTGTTGTGTATTTAATGTAAACACTGCAACTTAGTGTAATTGTGAAAATATTACATACCCAAGGTGAAATCTTTGTCCTTGTAACAGTTAATATTTTTTAGACTTTTAAAAATAAATATTTATCATGTTAATGAAATTTTAATCATTTGTATGATGTGCTTAATTTTACTCTGAGAGCTGATTACTGAGAATGGTGCAGGTGTGTAGTTTTTTTATCCTGTAACTGTACTCAAATGGTCATCAATCCTTCTGCTGTGTCTGTAATAAGATGTTTTTGACTCCAGAGAACACAAGATGCACGCAGTGTTTCATTTTAACTTTGATCCAAAAGGAATAAAATCAGCATCATTCAGCCTGTCTATAAAGTAGTCCAAGACAAGGCTGCCTCCAGGTACCATTTGAAACTGGTCTTTGTACCTAAACAGATGAGGGATGTGTGCCATCTCCAGGCTCCAGCCCATTTATTTCCATGTGGAGCTGCTTACTTGAGATAAACGCAGGGAGTGGTTTCTGAAGAAGAACTCATTGCATGAATCACAGACAAACCACTTATTGACTGTGATTTTCTTTCCCTTTTATATGTGAACATTGCATTTAAAAAGCCAGCTCCTATGGAGGCTGCGATTCTCTCCTGTTGGTCGCTGTGAGCTCTCCTTATAATGCTGATGAGGGCGACAGGAGAGTGATGGAAAGTATGCAATTTGAGTTGAATGGTCATGCTGTTCTTTGAGTACTATCAAATCTGAGCTGAAATTGTCCCTTTATAATGTATTTTTAGACACCCAGTCCTCCCCATCCTTCATGTAGATTCCTTATAGCTGCTGACACCAGAGATATCTTAGGTCAGGACAAAGAATTGATCTACAGATCCAGCTGAGGAGAAACAGGATTTAAGATGCATGGAGAAAAGAGCGCCCGCCTTTCTTTGAACTTAATCTGCAAGGCTACACAAACCGGCCATAAAGCAAAGCTTTATGACACCCGTGGAGATGTGCCTCATCGGTTTTTCCATCCCCTCCCTGATGCACAAAGCTGCAAATGACCTGAGTCAGCCGTCGGCTAATTACCCATTTCTTCTGCATCCAATACAGAAAACCTTTCTGTCTCCTTAACTGTCCTGAAAAATTCAGGTCCTATCAACTCTAAACAAATATGAAGTGGATGTTGGTAGTGGGAACTGCAAGATACTACAATAATCACAGATGCTGGTGGTTCTCCATCCTCGCAAACCTGTCAGAGGTATATTTTATGCATATGAGCTCACTGTGGGACCTCCCACCTCGACACATTTAACTCTCTGAGGAATGTCACTAGCTACTGCCCCTTCTTTACACGGACACTTAAGTCTCCCTCTTTTCTGTGTCGTTACTGTATGTTACATCATTTTACAGCCGTCTGATACTGATGGAGCAGATCAGCCTTTTTTGTAATTGTAAGGAGTAGAAAGCAGAGATAAAATCTGGTAAAAGCAATAGTTTTGTCACAGACTGAACAGAACAGTGGGTGAGAACAAACAAAGGGTCTAACATGGAGCATGGTGAGAAAATGTTGTATAAAGAAAAGCTTAAACATTTTTAACACATGCTGCGTAGTCCTGAAATATTCCTGAAACGTTCTGTAGAGGTGATGTGGCTTTTGTTTCAGACTTAAGAGAAATTCCCCCAGCTTCCTTCACAGACCTTCTGAAAAAATAACCAAGAGAAATTCTGCAAATTTAGTGGATAATCTTCCAGATATCAGCTGTGAGTGTGCTGGTGACGGAGTGTGTTTGATGGTAAGATTTGCCGCCCGTTATTGTTTTCTTATAACCTGAATGCTGCACCTTCATATGATAAATGTGTTCAAATCCAAGTGTTATTGAAACAAAACAAAAACAGTCAGAGCCTCATTTGCCATTCTCGACATGCTGTAAACAAAACACAGGATACTTTTTGCATCATGTCCTCCCTCCTGTGCACTGTAGACAGACACTCCCCTGCACTTTCTTCCTCACACTTCCAGCTATTAGAGCGCATCTCTAGCACAGCATCCCCTGCTGTGAAGTGCATGTGGGAACAGCAACTGCTGGAAAAAGTACAGATCAAACTGCCCTCTTACTCGAAAAACATCCAGCATGTGGAAATGCCTTAAGTGAGAAAATAATACTGTCTGCTTGCACAAGATAAGGCACGTAGTCATACATGTAGCAGCGGAAGCCAAGAGTGTTCATGGTCACGTGTGGGTTTTTTTTTATATCCTTTTCTCGTGATAATGAGATAATTATCTCGTTATCACGAGAAAACAATGTGTATTTATTTTGTTATCACGTTAAAACAGAATTTGTTTTCACGATAAAATAATTTATGTCGTTGTCTCAGGATGATAATGACCATTATCCCGGAATAACGGATGATAATCTCGTTATCTAGAGTAAACTGTTGGAAGAATGTGTGTGATGATATTGTGATTCTACTTAATGTGGACTGATGAGTTGAGAATCAAGAGTTTCACCATGCCTGATTCAAGAATGTGCGACACCAAGCTGTGAAAGTCCTTGTCTCACGGCCACAAGGGTAAGGAGATCATGAAACCCCCAGGAGAGTTCTGTGTAGGGGGTTGAGGTATCAAATGTCCCTAAGAGAAGAGTTTACAACCTGAGGCAATGGGGGAGGGGTAGTGATGGTAAATAATGAGCTCGGTCCAAATGTACATCAGGTGAATGGACATTTGGCTCCTTGGTTCAAATAAAGCTGATCTTCTCACTGATCTGAAGTAAGCATCGTTCACTGAGAATTTTTCTAACAAAAACAAACTTCATTTTCTCGAGATAATGGATTATTCAAAAGCAGGTTCGTGAAGAGGCTGGAGCTGCTCCAGGTCCATCGCAGAGCCAACACAGAGAGACAAACATTCAGTTAGACTCACAGTCACTCACAGCAACAATTTAGAGACTCAATCAGCCCGACATCATGCGTTTGGACTGTGGGAGGAAGCTGGGAGAGAATCAGGCATAGTGGGAGAACATGTACACTCCATGCATGCTCCTCACAGAAACCTAGATGTTGTTAAAACTCAAGAATTATTAAATAAATTTGAATAAGTATGAACACTGAAGTATGTTCAGGTGTGTTTGTGGTCCACTGGGAGCAGTGCTGGTTTCCAGTTTAATGCTGCAAGAATCAAGGCTGCTTTACGCTGTGGGTGCAGCAAACTGTCGCTGCTCTACTGAGCTGTCAGTGTTTAGGAGTGGTGAGGAGGGGGGCTGTACTCATGGATGAGAGACATGGACTTAAACTAATGCAGACGTTGCATGAGTATAAACTGGCCTTAAACTGATCTTCTCGCCCATCACCTCTACTGGTGGGTCGAAGGGGCATCTCAGCATGGTGCTGCTCTATAGAAATTAAGGAGGATTGGCTTTATTCCTAGCATGAACTAAATAGCAAGAGAACATGGGTAACAACAAGAGTATTCTTGTTCACTAGCTCTGACTGGTGTGCTGAACTTTCCTGACACACACCGTTCAGCACAGCTCTGCTCCCCCGTCTGTGATCCACACCTACCAGCGCTAGCATGTGATGTGTGCGCTCATGGTGTGTCTGAAGACGGCTCGGAAAAAAATGGTTTTAGACAGTAAAAAAAATGCGGGGGACCAAAACAGCCCTTTGAAAAAGTGCAGGGGACATGCCTCCCCCCCTCAAATTACGTCCATGTCCACAAGATTGCTGATTATCAACCAGCTTCTTCTTACTTCATCATCAGTTTATTTTAAAAGCACTTTAAGAGCAGCTGCAGCTGAACAAAGTCCAGTATATTGAATTTTGATGAAAAAAGAAGCACAAAATGCATCAAATACAACAACATGAAACAATTAGAAAGAAGATGACAAAAGTAGTGAAATACACAAAGTCAAATTCAGACAACAAAAAATTAATAAAATAAAAACCAAATAAAACCAAGTCTCAAGCTGAGTTGAAAGGTGATGGATAAAAGTGAAAATGGACAGTGAGAGAGTCTGGTGATACGGGCAAAGGGGGGTCATTCCATAATTTAGGTGCACTGATAGAGAAGGCCCCGTCCCCTCTGAGCTTCCAAATGATCCCACAATGATGCCAGGTCAGGAGCCCCCTTCATCAGATGGACGACCAGTCTCCCGAGTCTGTAATATCACACTCACCGGATGCATTGCTATGGCAACATGTCACAGCAAAGGTTTTTCCCAAATGAATCAATGAATAAAAGGAGTGAAAAACAAATGTTTCAGGGAAGCCATATCTAAGTGTCTACCCCCATCTTCCCTTATTGTTAATCGTTTATAATCAAGCTGCTGAAAAGGATGTTTTCATGTTGCTGTTTATCACTGGTGCAACCAGTCTGTCACTTTCTGCACAAAATGATAGCTGGCAGCATACAGCTGCAGAACAGTTATCAATGCATTGAAAACTGACAGGAAGGGCTCTTGACCAGGAGTCAGAATGAGACCAGATGGGAATGAGAATGTGTTGAAGCTACAGCGGCATGGCTTGAAAACACACAGAGGTGCAAAGGTCAGTTCAGATGCTAGAGCTCATCCACATTTCTTGGAAAAAAGGCTTGTTGCAGAAGAAGAAATTTTAATTCTGGGAATGGTCTGTAGGCATGTGGAGAGGATTCACGCTGACATCTGTCACCTCAACAGCGCCTTAGAAGTATGCAGAGCAACTCCCCTCTGTATGTAAAATTTCTGAGTTGTTTTCAGAAAGAAAAAAACAAAAAAAACAGACAAGCATGGAAGCCGTTGGGCGGTGAAAGGCTGCGTGATTTGCATGCGTTCAGAGAGATGAGAGAGAATGTCCTTGAAGTGTTGTGATGTTTTACATTGGATATTTTACTGCAGCATAATAAAGTCAATTCTATGAATAAAAAACATCTGAGAAGACAGAAATGTCAGCAGAGTGAAGGGGTCAAGCTAAAATCTTCAAAAGATGAACATTTTGGCCATCAAGGAAATATTTATGTTTGGAGACATCTAACACCTCATCACCCCAAGAAAACTATCCCCACACTGAAGCAGGGTGGTGGCAGCATCATGATAAGGGGATTTTTCTCATTGGCAGGGATCGGAAAAGCAGGCAGATTTTAAAGGAGTGATGACATAGCAGCAAAAACTAGTTCATGTTGTTGGCATTGCTGCATATGTCAAATCTCCAAAGAAAAAGTTTGCTTGATAGTGTGCTCTAATTGGAGCAAATGAATTACGTAGAATGATGGAACTACGTAGAATGATAAGCTGCTGTCTGATTCAACCGTTTCTGAGCAGAGAGACAAAGCTGACAGACCATAAACAGGAACTTTGATTCTCACTCTGGACTTTCACATGGCCTCATCAGTGCACAGCAGATCATATTTTACCCCCAAAACCCCAGAAAAGTGAAATTTGATGTCATGGCACCTTTAAGGTTCTTGGTTCAGTCTTTCTGGGATTTGAGGTTGGGATGTTTTAGGCATATGCCTTGCATAGATTCTTCCAAAGCCCTCAACTCAAGTTAAGAATCTGTGTCTTTTAGAAGTTTTATGTAATATTTGCTTACTTCACAATAACAAATAGCATTTTCAATGTTGTTGGTGTGGCAGGACAAAGGATGGCCCGGGCGGGATTTAATCCCCAGACTCCCGGATAAGAGTCATGCATGGAAACCATTCAGCTAAAGAGATATCCCGTTGGCCAAGTAGCCAGGGCACATGTTCATTTGGAGGCATAGTGACAGGACTGTCGACTGCCACATTGGCATGATGTGGAAAAAACAGAAAGATGCAACCCTGGAAATAACCATTTTGATTCCAGTTTATAGTGGTCCTCTGGACCCCCTCAAAAACAAGATGTTTCATCTGAAGGGGCTATCCTCTCAATAAATAAATTTCAAATGTCAAATATAGCAGCCTCCGGGAGCTCTCCAGCTCCTTCATGGCTACCTTTGGCCTCTCTGGTGCCTCTCAGATCAATCCCTCCTTGACCAGTCTGAGTTTTGGTGGACAGGCTTCGCTAGGCACATTTATTTTGTGACTATATATTCAATCGTGGTCTCTTGCCAGATTTTTAAGTGCTTTTCTAACCTAACCCTGATGAATGTTTCTCCACAGCCTTGTTTCTGGCATGTTTGGAGAGTTTCACGGTCTTCATGCTATTGCTTGGTGGTTCTTAGAGTATTTCCTGAAATCATGTGGTGCTTGGATTGCACATGGTTGGATCTTATTTGACTAACTATGTGACTTCTGTGAGCAGCTGGTTGCATCAGATCTTTTTTTAGGAGCTTCATCCATTCATTTTTTGAAAATACTTTTTAAATAAATGAACAAATAAACAGAACTCTGCCAAGTGGGGTAAATATTTTTTTGCACACTGCTCTTTAAACAATGACAGCTTATGTGAATCAAATTTCTTTAGCAAATAGAAATCAATGAATATTACAGGTCATTATTCTCACAGAGCACAGAACCAGTGTGAACCAGTTCCCAACACTATTTTATTAAGTATTCTCATGACCTTCCAGGACCATTGTTGTGTCGGGCAAATCATCTATATCATTTAAACCTCCTCTGCTCCATTCCAACACTCCTCTGTAATCAGCAGCCTTAACCATTAGCTGGTCATAATGAGATGTGGGAGCAAAGGAGGTTCAGAGACGTCCTTGGAGTTGCTTCTCTAGCACAGGTGCATCACCCCGGTTCATTATCCAATGGTTGATTCTTTATGGTCCTTATCTGGATGAGCAGCAAGAAGGCTGCAAATTACAAGCCCTCCTGCTGTCACGGTGACACATAACTACCCACTCTGATCCTGAAATCGATGCATGTGCGCTTATAAAAACATACATGAAACTGTGTTTAAAAGAATGTCAAAATGCTTGAGGCTGGACAACCAGCAAAGCGGCAGGGAGCAATTTCTGCCTCTGTAAGAACTCTGCAAACTGCTTCCCATATGGGAAAGCATTCATTTAAGGAGAGGTTGTTGAGGGGGAAACACACAACATATTGACGGTTCTATTAAAATCACCTGTGAAACGACCAGAGAAACATCACCGGGAAATGAGTATTCCATTTCTGGGTCAAACTGAGTGTACACCACTTAAAAATAGCTTTTCATCAGAGATGACACTGTTTTATTCTCTGTGTTGTAAGAGCTGAAGGCAAGTGCATCTGTAATTCCTACAAAGTTCATGCACTCCATCACATCTGAATGTTTTATATGAAAATCATGGGAAAATAAATTGAACACTAACAACATTTAAGCTCAGCATCTTTTTCTCAATTGACATGATCATAAAACCCAAGTAGCACTTGCACAGACAATTTGAATTTTTCACACTCCTTACTGGGAGCCAAAGATGTCATTTATGGAGATATTATGGAGCGTTTAAGACAGAATGAAAGCACTTTGCACCGCAGTATCTTTATTACTGGAGCCACACAGGCCCTCAGCAGACATCAGCCTCTGTCACGCCCATCACTCAATTACAGTTATTTGTCCCCATGCGCACACAAAATACACACAAACATGCTCAAACCCTGTGCATCCCCGCTCCTCATCGATCTTTCTCTTTGTTCTTCTGCTCTCTATTTTCAAAGCTTTGGATTTTTTTCTTTTGCTAAAAGTTTCTTTGATTTAGTTTTGTAATGAAAGATGCATTTCACTGACACCTCTCCTCTGCATTTGTTTCCAGCACGAGTTTGCTCGCAGATTATTTATTGTGTTTACCATTGATCCGAATAAGGGGCTTTCACAGCACACATCAAAAGCCCAGCCAGCAGAGCTGAGAGTTGGGTTAGGCTCCTCGAGGTAAAAGCGAGAAGGCCGCCATCGAACGCAGCACCGTCAGCAGTATCTCACACATTGCATGTTAAAAAAGAGACCAATGAAACTCCATTAAGGAATAGTTCATATAAATTACTGGAAAAGCTTCAGCCTCAGCACTGCATTTAAAACAGCCAGTGTGTGTATTATTTACTGTCAGCAGGATCACGAGTTTATATCTTTACAATAATTAAATGCTCAATTGATTTCGTCCTTTTTTGCTCTGCTGGGTAGAAATCACTTTCCATGAGGGCATATAGTGATTGCTTAACTGCCGTGATACTGCAAAGGGTAATTAGGTATATTACAGTCTGAGGTAATAGGCATCACACATTAATAATTTTAAGAAGCTTCTATGCTTATGAAATGTTGCTGCTATTTTGAGCCTTTTTCATGATGCACAATGAAGCAACAGCAGGAGCTCTGGCAAGAGAGACGGAGCTCATCTAGAGGAAGAAAATGAGAAATAACACAGCATCAAGCATGAGGCAAGTAACAGCAGGCTTCCTCAGAGTGGGTAAATAACTGAATATTCACAGTCAGCCTGTTTGTTGTACTGTCTTCTTTGCTAGAGTCTAATGAAACTGGAAGAAAGAGTGTTTTTATTATGAGAAATTCAGCAAAAAGACAATATCAAAAGCATTTTTGATTCAAAGTCCTACTTTCTGTGTAGACTTTCCATGTTTGTCCTCCGCTGCGTGTTTGTTTTCCCTCCAGCTTCCCCACACAGTCCAAAAGTGTGCATTTTAGCTTATTCACTGTAAGTGTGAGCATGAGTGTGGATGATAGTTTCAGTTATACCTGCAGCTCCAGGTGTTCCCAACCTCTGGCTCTGTGACAGCTGAGATAGGCTCAAGCTCCCGTGTGACCCTGAACACAGGAAGAAGCAGGGATAGAAAATGGAAGGCACAGATAGATGTAAGTATACTGGATGTTTCTGGTCTGTGTATTCAAGATCAGTCCATACTGTTTTTCACTGGACGGTAAGGATATATTTTGTCACTGGAGCTGCAGAATTGCTCTTTCAAAGAAACAAACAAGGCATAAAAATGAACAGATATTGCCTCTTTCTCTTTTCCCTCTTGAGTATATTTTTGTTTTTTTTTGTTTAGTTTTTTTTTTCTTGTACTTGGTATTATTTTTTTCCTTTTTTCATCTCTTTCTTCCTCTCTACTTTCTCTTTTCCCTAACTTTATTTTTCCCCCTCTTTCTCTTTTTCTCTTATCTTCATCTCCGAAATTATTCTTTATCCAATCTCCTTTTCCTCTTCGGCTTCTTCTCTTGGGGTTTCGTTGGGGGTAGGGGTGGCAGACGCGTCGTCCGGTGTTCTTTTTTATTCCCCTTTCTTTTTCTTTTTCTTTTTTTTTTCTTTTTCCTCTTTTTCTCTCCTCCTCTCTGGCCTCTCTTTTTCTTCCTCCTTACTTCACCCCATTTTTTTTTATTTCCCCCTTCTGTCATTTTCATTTTTTATTTTTATTCATTCCATATCCATCATATTTTTATCTTTTTTTCTTCCCCATACTATATCTCTTCACTCGATAACCTCCCCTATTTGTCTTTTCTCCCTCTTTTTCTTCTCCCGTTTTTCCTACTTTAAAACGAATTTGCCTTTTCTTCTTTTTGGTTCTTCCCTTTTAATTTTCTCTACGGTACATTATTTGAACCTTCCTTCAGTACAGCAGCAACAAAGCAAACAGGTATATAAGCTTTGTCCTGCACATTTTTCTACACACACACCCTAATTTCTTTGTCTGTGGAAAGTCAGACTGAATTTGATGAGAGCCAGTAGAGTTTATTTTAAGCCAGTAAACCAGAGCAAATGAAAAAGGACGTCTCAGATTCGTCTTGGACACTAGATTATTTAATTTTAGTAAATTATTTTTATGAACTCATTCATGTGTTTATTGTTGTTGCTCTGTTGTTATTGATTTCAGGTTTATTTGGTAACTTTATCTTAACATTTTTAACTCCAGTGTTTTTCTCGTGGGTATCCTTCACACGGGGGACTTTGCCTACTCGGTGGGTTGTTGCCATGGTGATCACCCTTGTCTGGGTGGCCTATGCTGCAGCTGGCTGTGGTCTGCCCTGGTCTGGATGGTTTCTGTGGTGATGCCCTCTGTGGTCATGGGTGGGGGGGGGGGGGCTCCTGGTGGGATACACATGCTTTGTTTGTGTGTGTGTGTGATGTGTGTGTGTGTGTAAAAAAAAAAGACTATAATGAGGTGTACAGTATGTGTGTGTTTTAAATTGCTGTGTTATATACTTTGGCGTGTGAAGGTTTGTTTTAATTTACTATGCATACATCATTGTTATCATGAAAAGCACTTTGTCTCACTTTTTGCGTACGTTTTTTTTTACATATATTTATAAATAAAATATCTGACGGTCACAGCTGAATTCAGTTCTAAATGTCAGCAAAGAGATTTTTCTTTTTTCCTCTTTTTTGTAGGGGAAAATGCTTTTTTTTAAAAAAATCTGCTTTGATATGGGCCAAATATTGAATTATTTGTCTAGAATTTGTCCTCTTATGAATTCAAACTTCACTTTATAAATAGCAATCAACTGTCCCCGTGTGTGACGCTGGGGCAAGAATGGGGGAAAGAATTTGAATGCATGACCAGGATGAGTGATGAGTAAATGGATATCAACTAAGCTTGCAAATGACTACAATTATCCAGAGGGCACATTTTAATTTCCAAATATTTCTTTAGAAAGCACTTATGATTTGGAACCCCGTGGCCATCAGTGGTATTACATATTAAGATACTTCTCATTGGATTATTTTGACCAGTTAGATCAGTTGTGGTGAACCTTAGACCTTGAGGTGTTTCATGTCTCCAGCACACCTGACTCAAATCAAATGGGTCTAAAAGCCTATGAAGTTCTGCACGGTGACTCACTGATTTGAATCATGTGTGCAGGAGCAAGGAAGACCTGCAGGATGAAGGGCAAGGGTCCCCAGTACTGAGTTAGATTGTCCATCTTTTATATGGAGTCTGTTTTATGGTTCTGGCAATAATTCTGGCACTTTTCACACAAACCCTCTTGTCAAAAGCCAAATTTGCAGCCATTTGCTTCTCGTCTCCTCTTTGAGATCTCTCCAGCCATAAATGTCAGTCTGGTATTGAACCTCTTGAATCTTGTTCTGTCACTTTTTTTTTTTACTTCTCCTTGCTTCCTTCAGTGATGTCAAGGCTTTCCAAAAGGAGCATAATGTACTTCGGCTGGGCATCAAAACAAGTCAAAGTACAGAGAGGTTGGAAAATGGAATAATCTGAAATATTATGACAGCCCTCCAGTATTGGCAGGGTTTGGTTCCCTTTCTTTTTATGCTGTTTTGCCTTGTCTTGCAGGGATTTGTGGGCGGAGCTTTTCAGGCACCTGCCAGTCCTCTGACAGCATGAGTCCGCTCACTGCTTCCCTGATCCACTGGCATCATGTTTTGCTTGATTGGCTTTGGGCCATAACAGTTAGAGTTTCACATTTTCCAGCATGACATCACTTCATATTCATTTAATTGCTGCCTTACATATCTGAAATCTTTTAAAAAAATATTAAGTTACACATTTCCTAAATTTTGTTCATTAATTTAAATCTCATCATTGGCTGAACTCTGTCCTGTTTATGATTTTTCATTGCTAATGAGCCAGGTAGTGGAGCTGATGTGCTTTAAGATGTGAAATTAGGATAAGGACGACAACAGCTTAGTAAACAAAATTTGTTTTAAATTATTCTATAACAACAGGTAGAGGCGAAATACCACTTCATTTGAACAGGTTATAAATCACTGAGCAAATATTTCCCTGTATCAAAAAAATAAATAAATAAATGAGGAAAAAAAGAGAATACAGAATGAATAAAATCATGAGCGATGCTAAAAGCAGAGCACTGCTTCTGTGTCTTCTGGTCTCCTCGGGGTGCTCTAAGGAGAATGTAGTAGATCCACATCTCTGCTGGCAGCTTCTCTGAAGCATCTTACCCTGAGCAGAGTCTTTCTTTCGGAAGGTTTTTAGAAAAACTTAGTCCAAATCTTTTTCAAGTGAACAACCCTCAGATGTCTTAGATGTGGGTGTTTCTCCCTCCTCCACTGCCTGGCATTTCTGTCCTCTTTTCACTCCAAGCTCCACTTTCAGAAGATAGTAGGCGTGAAAATGTCTGTGGGATTTTATTTTATTTTCGTTTCTCCCCTATGAAAGTCTTACACAAGAAGAACTAAAGTACGGAAGGAGGTGTGGGCTGCAGTATCACAGAGGCACTAAGACGAAGGTGTGAACACGGCTCCACAGGCTCAGATTGGATCACACTTAAGGCTTTTCAGCCCTTATCTGTGAGTTTGATCAGCCCACTCATCCCAACTGAAGGTTTTGGGGCAAGTTTAAAACACTTGTGCAGTTTCTCTTCTCCATTGTTTGGTTTTTATGTAACATACTTTGCACTGATTCACCATCCTGCTCTATTTCCCCCCCTGCAGCTTTTTCCATCGAGATAAAGGTACACCAACACTGTCAGCAGTTCCTCACTGAATTCCCAGCTAGCTTTAATTTTCAAGCTCATCCATAATTGAACAACTTTGAGCACCTAACATAGCAGCATAGCTGGATTAAAGGACCAAGTACTGTATCTTTTCTTTTCACTTTAGCTCAAATAGATTTAATATTCATTGAAAAGGAATAAGAGATGCTCAATTTCATTATGTTGGAGAAGGAAAAATGAAAACAGGATGGAGCTGAGGCTACGGTGCGACTACAGAAACATCTGTGAGAGTCTGAGTGCACTGAGGCGACTGCTCCTTTTTAAAATGTCAAACTGTATTTGAGGTCATTCTTCATTTTTGTTAACAGGACAAATGCAACAGCTTGCAAATTGTATATATTTGTGGAAGTACACCTGATTTTTATTTTTCCGAATCGCAATAAAATACATTTCAACTGTTTCTTTCACTTTTCTTCTTCTTACAGGTACATGCTAAAATTTTTAAAAGTAACACCATGCAACTTTCTGACCTAAAAAAAATGCTCCCCTGACTTGTTTTAATGGCTCAATGACATTTAAAGTGACAGTGACAGTTGTTGCTCAGTCACAAACCAACATCTGGATATTAACACAGTGGTCGTTTTAAACACAAACCACAGCTGATTCATTAAAGAAATGGAATTAAGAGGAAGCAAAGAAAAAGAAAGAGACCCAGCAAGAGTCAACATTGGAGTGACTTTCACCGACTGGAGAGAGCTCAGAGAAGATGCAGGCATATGCCGTGAGCTCTAGGGTAAGGTAGGCAGGCTGTCACAAATTGCGACCAATATATCAATGACAATTTATACGCCATTAAAAATTAAAACAATGATTTAATGACAGTCCTAGACTCTCCAAATTACTTTTATATCTTCGAACAACATAGCACCATCCTTGTTGAAGACAGAAAATAACAACTCAGACATGAAGATTGTCTGCTGTGCAAAAGCGTCTTGCTCCAGAGTCCACACAGATACATGAAATTAACCTGAAAGCAACAACCAAAAACAACTATGTAACTTATGATCAACACTTTATGCATAATGCAGCTCCTTTTGCACTTTATTCAAACCATTTACACAGTTATACCGGTTGACATCAACTTTAAGAACAAGCATTTCAAATCCATAAACAACAACACAATGTTTGATCATAATCACCACACTGTGTACACAATACAACAAACACCACCTCACAGAGACCGAGTTTAGACTTACTCTGTTTTAAGATAAAGTCCATTTAGCTGTCTAACTAAGTTGTTGATCACAGCGTTGTTAAACTCCTCTCTTTTAGCCTTCAGGCTGTCAAATTTTAATGAGCTCAAAATTTGACATTTTTCCTCAAGAGAAAGATGTGAAAATTGTTTAATCCTCTCATGCTGTTATCCCGCCTGGTAAGCCCGCCAGCTTGAGAGTGAAGTATCAGTTCACTGATGTTCTGTAAATATACGTAGCCCGTTGGCATAGAGCAGTAACGTAAAAAGGCAGCGTAGCGATCTGCCTTTTCACGTAATTGATTTTTTATGAAGAAACTGACACAAAACACAATTTGAAACACAAATCATTGTCATAATATGGCTGTGTCTCATGTTGCAGTTAGGACACGCCCCTTGGTTGCATAGATACACTTGGATTCGTCAGCTGCATGGTGGCGCGTTAAGTACTGTCCCATTTAAAAAACGTCTAAAAGAGCCTCCAAACCCACGCTCCATTTGGCCTGAAACAAAGGATACATGCAATGTGTTCTTCGTGGCCTCTCCAATCCCAGAATTCATTGCGCACAAGCTGGGAGGGAATAAGCAGCAGACAAGTGTATTATTTGGATATATTCGTGGATTTTTAGGTGTGAAGTGTTGAATATGGAACATTTTTTATAGCGTTTATAGATGTTTTTGCTGCTCAGGTGATGCAGGAGCAGAACAGCTGAAACCAGCATGGTGGAGAACATCCGACCTTCTTTATGCAGCAATCGACGAATCTTAACTACCAGGCTTCCTCCTCTGACCAGTTTTATAAGCAGTTGTGTCGCTGGCTTGAAGATTATGTCCATATTTAAACTCGCCCATGTCGGCAGGTGCTCCGTCTCCACCAGCTGAAGCAAGTTATGTACAACGGTTCTTTAGGGGTTTTATGTGTGTGTGTTTTTAAGATAAAGAGAAGGTAACGCGGGTGCATGAGGGAATGCTACATGGACACTTTTTTTCATTTACCCTCCCCCTAAATCTGACGGACAGCTGCTTATTTTTTCCCCTTCCTTCACGGGCCCCTGAATGCGTCTGGGCCCTGGTGCAGCTGCACCGGCTGCACCGTCAATACTTACGCCTGGGTCTGTGTGGTGATAGTATGCTGGGCACAGTTAGGCTGCTAAAGGGGGAAACAGTGGAGTCGGCAAGTCAAGCAGCTGCGTAAAAGCCCCGGAGATATAGGGGATTATCAAGCTTTCCGGAACTTTCCGGAATTTAGGCGTTTCCTCTTCAACAATAGCTGAATCCAAGGTCCCAGCTCTGTTCCACTTTGTAAATCGAATAAACGCCAACCCTACTTAAGTTTAATGATTCCCGACTGAAGTGAACCGAAGCGATTCGTTGGGGTGAAGGGCCGAACTTTATAAAACAACGTAGCACGTTTGTTTGTAGCCGGCAGACTACACAGCAAATGCTAGCAGGCTAGCGTTTGTTGATGTGCCTAACTTTGTGCGGCTGAAAACACACAAGCATCTGAAAGCGTCTCCTTTCTTGGCAGTCCCCAGTTGTTCCACTGGAATTGGAGTTGTTCTATTTAAGAAGTGTTTACCCATTAGAAACAACAGAGTCTCCCCGTAAATTTTAAATTATGCGGAAAAGCTTAACAAGAATTTTTGCCTCAGGAAATGCATTTGTTTGACATTATTCAGATGTTAACGAGTGGTTAATGGGGTGTTAATGTTCAGGACAGATAAAGGAATAAAATGTCACCGAGCTCCATTCTGCACATTCATGGGACTTTCGTTGCCATCCAGGGTCCAAGGGGCTGAGAAACTACTGTATACCACAAGTTTTGATCCAGCTTGGAACATTGCATTACCTCACTTTGCTTCACGGCACCCCACACTGTTATTATGAATTTCACCATCCTATTAAGTTAAAGGCAAGTGCTTTATTGGAAGGTATGTTCAAAAAACAACTAATTCTCACATTTTCACATTCTTTATTTTCTTTAACCTTTCCATGACATTCCGTTTACACAGTTACCAAACTTCTCTAAACAGGATTGGCTCAGAAAATATTTAAAACCATCAGAAAATTCTTTCAGAGAAATCAAATAACCTAGATGATAATCACTTTCATAACAGGAAATGATAATTAGTCTGAAACTCTCACTTCAGGTCAAACTCTTCTAGGTTTTCTTATTCACCTATAGAATCAGACAATCAATTATCACATATCACTAGCAAACACATCAGACTCCATCTCAATAGTATTACAGAACCGAAAAAACAAACAAAGAAAAAAAAACTAAAAGAAACAGTGCAGCAGCAGGCGTGTTTAAGAAAAGGGTTCAGATCCAGCATTCTACTCCCATATAACTTAAAACATTTCCAAACTAATTAAACAACACTGTATTTCAGACCTTAATCAGCCAAACTTAGGAAGACCCCACATTTCCTGTTACTCTACATTAATAGTTCACCGCCTAACCGTCCATTTACTCAAATACATCATTTAAATTTTAACTTAAAACACTACTCTCAACGCACCCTCTTCACAACACTACAACCCCACAAATCGCTCTTTCTTTCTTTTTTTAAATCAACAACCAACCCTCTTTTTTTCCCATGTTTGTCCACAACTCTGACTCTCTTAGCACAATGTAAACAAAATTTCTTCTTCTACGCTTGCATTATCAGCAGAGTAGGCACTGAACGCAGCGGCTTCCGTAGTGTTGTGAACTTGCATAGGCGCGCTTCCAGGAAATGGGATATAGGACTGTTTAGGCTCTAAAAATATACTAAATGGGGTTGTTTCAAGTAAATTATGGACGCTACCCACTCAGGACACTTGGATTACATTGGACGAGCAGTATGGAGGAATATTGCCAAGTTTTTGTGGACTTTTATGGACCTTTTTGGTTCAGTCGCCAGTAAACTCCAATATATTAATGTCAGCGGATAACGGGAAGCCTTCCAGATCGCCAGCTGCATTTGAAATATTAAAAAAGTGCTCCAGAGTCTTGCTCAACAGGAATGACAACAGGAGAAATCATGTACAGAAAATAATCTAATTTGCGCCGAGACAGTAGTATGAGGTTTTCTTGGTTTCCAGCCTTGATAAGACTTTAACTGAGGTTGCTGTTTGTCTAATTTCTCTACAGAAATGAACTAAACTGTTCACATGTTGGCCTTCTTGTAAACCTCAGTCATTACTCCTCTTCCTCTTCTTCTCCTCAATCTTTCTGTCCTTCTGTTTCTTTCTCTCCTCTTTTGTTTCCAGTCACACAACCTCAGCCTCATCAGTGCCTCAGGGATGACATGTCTGCTGATGCTAACAAATGACAAGCGTCCCCACTGACAGCAAGTCCATCTATCTGTGTCAGAGTAATTGAATTTCATAAATATAATCAGAGGGGTCTGTTATAAGGGACCTGTAGTCTGGTCTGCGTATTATTCCACACACAACCAACACTGTCTGCAGCCAGATTAACAAGAGGGAGTGCATGCATGATAACTGCTGAACACAGATAAATATTAGCTTGGTATCAGACCAGTAATGAACATTATGCTGCACCATTTGTCTGGAAATCTAGTGGGAAGAGGAAGTTGCCAGTTTCACTGATCCTTCAAGTAACGGAGCAAAACCTGTTTCTCCACTCTAATTATTGGTTTTAGAGGGAAATGTGCTTAAAAACTCCACAAGATAATTTGGCATTACTCAAGTGTATGAGTGTAAAGCAGGCAGCCCAGCACTATTGATCAAAACAAAGCAACACAGAAAATTTTGCAGCTAATGAAGGCAAATAAAACCCAAAACCATGGATCTGTCTCATTATCACCCAAAGCAGGTCCACAGTGTTCCCACCAAACCGTGTGTGCAAGTTCAGCATTAGCTATATGTTCTGCTGAAACAGATGCCTCACAAGAACCATATGTTCAATAGAAAGCATCTAATTAGCTGCTAAATGGGCCGAGCTTTGACCTGAGAAGCACCCTCAGAGGGGTGGTTAATCCCCGTTGATGCAGTTTGAGGAATTATTGATCCAAAGGCCCATCAAGCTACGCTTCACGAGGATGCTATTGACAAAAAGCACCAAGAGAGTCCTTAAATTCAAAATACAAACTTACGGCACAGAGTTTAAAAAATGGACACTCTGTATGTGGATGTTTGCAACAAGAACAAACTTACTGCGCCTTCAGGAGCTGTTAAAGACTAATTAGCAGCAATGAAAACCTCAGAATTTGATCTCTCTGCAGAGATTATCTCACTCAACCAGCTCAAGACAGCAGAGGAACAGATCCGGACCCTCTTGATGCTACTATAAGTAGATTTTCTGAGATGAGACATCTTGTGAAATTGCTCCATTCAGAGAACAAATGAAAGCTCCCAACGATCTGTTTGAAGTTTGCTTTGGTCTATCTTGTTGCATCAGAGCCATCTTGGGTTTTATCAGCAGCCAAAAGAAAAACAATCCCTCAAACATGAGCGGCATCACAGTCGTTTCAATTTAAACAACATTATGCTACTTATGGAAAGATAAAAGCAACAAATAACATGATAGATGACCACATGGCTCCCTTTGGCAAGCATTAAGACAGACGACTGTGATGTTTGCCAAGATGAAAAACCTGTTTGGAAAAGGCTCCAAGCAGCAACTGGCTGGTTCTGTCACTCTCTCATGTGGGAGTCCTGATAGATTTCATTTTCAAAACAATTGATAGTTTGTCACATCTGTTGTGCTGTGGGACACGCAGCAAAGAGAGTGCCAGCATATGGCAGGTTTAATTAATGTGAACCATCTCATGTGCCTCCCACAGACAGTATAGGCCTGGTAGGCCCTGCAGACCTCCTGTGTCGTCGGGATTTGCAAGCATTTCATACTGTTGGGTTCATTTTACTGAATTAATTAGGGTGCTCTCTGCCCACCTGCGGATGGGTTTCACAAGCTCCAACTCAAAGCTGCCAACTTCAGCTTAAGCTGTGAGAGAAGCAAAACTCTGAGTTTCGTTGGAAAGTTGGCTGTGTGATATATATTCCACGACTTTGAGAAAAACAGCTCAAAATTTGATTTGTCTGTTTGAGATTCAGTCACTGACATTCGGCTGAGAAGCAGAAGCTTATTTCTCAGATCCCCCAGATCAATGAGTGTCTTCTGATGCGCTGCTTGTACTCAGTCATTTTCTTCTGTTCGGCTAAGGAGAGTGCTTCTTTAATGGATTTGAACACTAAACTGATGAAGGAGCATTTATTGGCTTATCGGGATGAATCACGTTTTTAGACATGCTCTCTGAAAAACCCCCATCTCCAGTTGATAGAGGCTGTAGATAGAAAAATATAAAAAAGACACCAAGAAATGTTGGATATTGCACATTTTTGAGGCTTTGATGAGAAATTATTGAACTCTGTGGCTGCTGGAAGTTCATGCTCTGTCTGGATGTTAAGTGTTTTCACACTATAACAAAACAGAATCAGAATGTTAACAATTTAGAGTTATTAAGAAAATAGACCAAATAAGTTAAATAATAAATGTTGCATTAATAATTGTACATCCCACCCATGTGAATTGTAAATAAAACAGATGGATGTTGCCTGATGCATCCATTGCTTTAAACACTGAGTTCAGAAACACGGACCAATTTTGATTCTTTGGGAAACCAGGCAAAACAAACGAGGGGTGGCTGAGAATAGAGCTGGTATAAAATTCATAAATGAAACAATTTGAATCTATTCAAACTGAAATAATCCAATAATGATTCATAAAACTCAGAGATCATTTTTTGTCAGTTTTCTTTTCTGGCAACATGACTGATACTTGGCGAGATCTTAGCAAACATACTCATCTGAAAGGCTGATTATGTTGCCTCCATGCAATCAGTTTCTCGCTCCTAAATGAAACCAAATTCGCCTCCAGTAGAATGTGTTCACACATGCTTCTCGGCTGAAGCGGCACAAACGATGTGGAAGAAATTAAGTGCATGAATTTGGTGGGAAAAGGATAATAAAAAGAAACAGGAACATTGTTCCAGAGTAGAGATGTTCCGATACCATCTTTTCCTCCCGATACCGATTCCAATACTTGTATCTGCCAATCCCAAGTACCGATATTTTAGAAAATTTCATGTTTCATATTTTAAATATATTATTTCTATTTTGATAAATGTAATAAATAAACTATTATATTAGATGGTAGTAGGGCTGGGCAACATATTGATGTAAAAAATATATCAATATATTTTCAAATGAGTAATGGAATTGGACCATATCAGTCGTCCTAAAAATTATTCATACCCTCCAGTTAAAGAAAATGCTATAATCACAGTAAATTATATAACGAGAAACTTTTCAAAGTAATAATAGATAAAACAGTTTACAAATTTATAATTAAATGGAATAAATGATTATTTTTAACTGTGGTTTTAAAGAATAATTTAAAAAAACAAACAAACAAAACTGTCCCACACAAATTAAAGCACCTTGCTCATGAACAGTGGACCAAAATACTTGTCAACAGGTGCAGACATCTGCTTGAATTCACAGAAAACACGTGATTGCAGTGATTGCCTCAAAGTTTTGCTCTAAAACATTTTAGTTCAGGAGCCCTGTCATGCTTATTTACTTGTTTTGTTTTTTGTTTGTTTTTGATATTTCTGGTAAATCACAATTCAAAATCAATGTCATGATTTTCATAAAATTTTTATATATTATTACTTTTGTCAATTTCAACTTATTTCTCTGGGAGCTGATTTTTTTTCCTCATCTATTAATATTTCTGAGGATGACTCTATAAATATGTAGTTCAATGTTTGATGTTTGCTTTGTCTTTATATATAAATGCTGCTCTTAGGGCTTGTCATAATTAATTATTTTGTAATATTCACTATTTGCCTTTGTGAAACTGTTATACAGTTATTAAGTATTTATGTTTATATTTTATTACTCTTTGGACAGCTGAGCATATTTCATCTGGCCAGTTGAAATACAACTCCTTGTGACATGACCTATTTGGCTTTGACTAAACATTTTCTCTAACTTTGTGATAAAAAATATCGAGACATGTATCATATATTGACATTCAGCCTGAATATATCCGGATATGACTTTTGGTCCATATCACGCATACCTGCGTGGAATCAGATCGGTGCCTGAACTTCAACACTCGCTGATACCGATACTGGCATTTTCGGCAGTATCAGAGACATTTCCAAGACTGGTATTGGTATCAGGACAACTACTCCAGAGTTCTTGTTACCAGGATGCAATGCGCCAAAACAGAAAATACACCTACAACTACCATAAAATGTTAAAATGGAAAATTACTTCAAATATTTGTGGAACATTTTGCCCTTTTTTGCCAGACTTTTGTCAGAGAGAGGCAAGTACATCAGAAAGCACGTAGAAAAGGAAGGAAAGGAGGGGAAAGCCAACAATAGTGCACATAGATTTGAATAAAACATTTCAAACATTAAAGGGACTTGCGCTTCAGGTAACTGCAGCCACGAGCCAAGCCGTCACGGGAGCGAGCACAACCTGAAGCTATAATGTTGTTAACTACGCTTTTTCTTCGTCGTTACACTTTTTAGTGTCTTTCAGTTGATCTGGATCGTTTGCTGACGGCAGAAGAATCCATAACTATCGCTTACAGTGTTTGAATTTACCGCGACCGTCTTCTTCCTGCATCAAAACTGCGGATGTAGTGTCATTTGACGTCACATCCGCAGGGCAGTGCGAAAATTCGGACACAGAATTGCAGCGCATTTTGCAGCACACAGCCTGTTCCAGGCAACGGAGAGAAACATGGGTGGAAACGTTATTTTTGGCATTTAGCACTTCATCACCCATTAGTATTAAAAAAAATGGACATGCATGTTTGGGGTTTTTTTACTTTTCTGCCTCAAGTCCCTTTAAAAGTAGCGTTAGTCTGGAGCAAAAAAAAAAGCTAAAAAATTACAGATGTGATTAAATCTCTAAAAACAGAAAGCATCTGGTTTCAGAGATTTTTGGAACAAGTTCCAGTTACTTGATGCAACAAATGAAAAAGACATTTGTCCAAAGCGAGACTTTGTTTTGGGGATGTGTAGCTTGATACGATGGGAAGAGCGCGTCGTACTACAGAAGCTGATTTACTGTAGATATGCAGGTGAATGACCTTCGGGTGTTTCAGATAAGAGTGAACTAATAAAATTGTGATAAGTGCGAGTAAGGCCATTCAACCTGAGAGTAAAGCGAACAGTGATGAGTCCTGAATGAAGCATTTGTTATAGCTTGAATAGCAGAGTTGTATGTGGGTGGTAGACAGGGCAGCCATGCCTTTTCTTAGTCCTTACTTTTCAGGCTCCATCTTTTATCTTCATTCTGTGGTTACATCTTTATTTCCTCCACCTGTTCTGAATTTATCCTTCCCTTGTTTGTTTTTTCTTCATTCTGTGTACCATTGCAGTCAGAAACTGCAAACTCAGTGTTTTTGTACAATGACAAATGTAAAAGAACATCACCTCCACGTTGGCATGTTTGCTTTGCTGCTTGTCAACAGGGAAGATGTTCCTCTGAGGAGATAAAGGAGCGGAAATCTGTGAGTGTGTTTCATCTTTTCACAAAGCAGGAGTGATAAAAGGTTTCAGGTTTAAATGGTTATACAAGTTAAGAAAATGCTGATTAAGAACTCGGGTACTGTAAGGCTTGTTGGAAAAGAGAAATTAAGAGCCTTTATTAAATGAAGTGTGAAAGGAAACTATTTTATTTATTCATCTATTCATTCTTAGCTCAGGTTGTGTGAAGTTGTAATAAAATGTTAAGTACTCACTTTTATTTTGTTTTGTTTATTTTGGAGTTTATTTCATGCTACTGAACACAAACAGAAAGTGTCACATATTTAAGTAAATAATCATGCTCGACTGTTATATTCGAAATGCAAAAAGTCCACAAGTCAGATTGAAAATGAGTCGTTTATCCTTGTTTATTAGTTTTCTTTTCTTTTTTTTTAAATTACATGATTATGGTTAAGTATTTAAAAGTATTTTGTTCAGATTAAGGGTAAATATTAGTGGTTGCATCCTGTCTTTTCTCTGATATTGACTCTTGTCTTTTATTTGCTTCACTTCCTCCGTTGACGTCCTCTGAGTTTCTCTCCTGAATCAGCCATGGAGGACGTCCAAAATGCCCAGTGTGTTGCGATCCAGCTGCTGTGATGCAGTGCCATAAAGCAAAACACTGCTGTCACATGATGCTCCAGGCTGAAACACAAGATGGTGAAATGTGTCTTTTCAGGATGCTGCTAAGCAACAATGGCCCCAGGAATAATGAAAATCAGTGTAGCCTACCAACTAAACAACCCATAGGCACAGAGTTTTAGGGTCAAAAACTTCAAAAAAATAAATGTTATTAGCAGGAAATATCATGGCTTGTATTAAATCTTCCGCTGTAACAAACTAACATATAAATTTAGACTCTTTCTGGAGTACTGAGGAAGTTTCTCTTGTCTAAACTCCCAACCCGTGCTGCCTTCATTAACTCAACATCCTGTTGAACTTTGGAAGTCAGGCTAGATGGCAGACAAAACTTCTTTCATCCTCATCAATGCAATTACATCATTTTCTGTCATGTGACGATTTTGTAATTTTCTGTGAGCCTGGGAGTACTGTATATTCAAAGCACGAGCAATCAGTTACGGTCAGAGTTCTCTCAGTTTGGGGATTTGTGGTGAAGTTGATGGGGAGGAGAGCTAGAAACTGTTGTTGAGACCCCAGTTAGTCCAGGAGAACAAGAGGTGGCAGCATTAACAAACCTGAAACGGATCATGTATGAAAAAGGTTTATTTAAAAGCTACAAAATGCACAAAACAATGAACAAAAGGCGAAAGTGTAAGAACCATGTAAAATAACTCAAAACTAAAATTAATGGCATTTTGAACTAAATAACATTTCCACAGCATCACATTTATTGCACAGTGTTTTTTTTATATCGTGGTGGCCCAATAGTTCTTATTCCTAACCTTGCTCTAAAAACCTCTGACTGATTTTCTTTGGGTCACACTTTGAATCATCCATAAGTGTGTAATTAAGGTAAATCATAATAAGATGCAATCAAATTAGTCTGTAAAATAAATAAAGAATATTTTCATATGAACGTAAACAGTTTGTGGGGGAAAAAGTGTGATATACTTTGCTCATTTTTATCTTAGGTCTGAATAAGTCAATTACTCCAAGAGAGGAGAGTTAATGTAGTGAGAGCACAATCTATCACTATGTGACAACATGACATCTACATTCAGCATCACGCTCTAATATGCAGCATCCTCTAGTTATAAAATCAACTCACCCTGAGGAAACAAAAGCAAGCAGAATTGATTTGAGGACCAACACGGTGCTCTGTCATTATCGACTGACCCTGCTATCAGCGGGAAAAAAAAAGACAAGCTATTTACTGGGAACAAAAGAAAACTTGAAATCTAGCCATCAAAAGCTGACAGACTGACCTCATTCACAGAAGAGTTTCACACAGATGTCACACAGATGTGTAGTTTTAGCTGTTATTTCCAGATTCACTTTTATTTGAAGTTATAAACAGAAAAAATAAAAATGAATAAGAATGCACAGTAAATTCTTTTTGTTGTTTTGTTGTTTTTGTTGTTTATGAAGTCCATGTTTTTCAAGAAATGATGGACACACTTCAGATAAACAGAATTATTGATGGTCAATCAGGCTTTGAGAAGTTCCCATAGCTGCATAATAATATAAACCGTAAAATAATCTCTTGTTTATTGCCATTGAGAGATGAATAAAGACTCTGTCGGCCATGCAGCACATGAAAGACTTTCCATTACTTTGATAAACACCAAAAAGCCAGTGTAAATGGCCTGAACAGGCGGTTCATGCAGACTGGTGAGAGCAGGGCTCTGCCTGACACAGCCCTGCTGTGAAATTGTATATAAAAACATTTCTTTCTCATGAATAGATGAAAAATAAAGAAAGTGTGGAGAATAAACTGTTGCAGATTCTAGTACACATCATGAAATCAAGTAGGCAGCGAGACGAGAAGCCAGACACAAAACCCACACATCCAAAGAAGCAAACGGCAGATGCACTGGGCCTGAGTGTGTAACGGGTCAGCAAACAGTTGCACATTCACACGCCCAGCATTTACATCAGCTTTACACTAATCATGTTACCACATAAATGTGAATTAATTCCCTTTATTTAATGCAAAAAGAATTAGATATTGTTGCAATGTTTTTATGTTCTCAGTGTTTAGCTTTTGTCTCGATTCTGTTTTGTTTTGCATTTTGTATAATGATGGGGCTGAATGTCCAGAAAGAAATAAGTAGTGCACTTTAAATTACCCACAATGCATCTTTAAAACTAGTGAGCTTCGATGGTCCCTAGACGAGTAGGGTCTATCTGCGGCTCGCAAGACAGAGGTGTGACGTAAAGTGGGCGTGTTGTAGAGTGACGTCACTTTACGACAGACCGCCGTTTCTTAGGGTGACATTTCTGTACATGTGTAATTAGAACAGATGAAATTCGGGCTATTTTCTTAATAATATCGAGGAAATCTGGAAAGATGTGCACATTTCTTGGTTGTTGGAACAGCAGTGGAAAACTTTAGTGGAAGTACAGTGTGTCCTTGAATTCATAATCTAATTTATTTACAAATGTAGCATCAAATGAAATGAGATGAATGAAATGAAATTAAATGAAATGAAATGAAAAATACTTTATTCATCCCAGAAGGGAAATTCAGTATTGTAAAAGCTCACTTTTTTTTCTTTCAAATGAAGAAAAAAAAAATAATTAGATGCAAAAAAGCATTACAAATTGCAATAATCTGTATTATTATGGCCACAACAATTGAATCAACATATTATAAATCGCCATAACCGAAAAATCGTGGGTCCCATAATCGTAATCGAGTTGTGAAGTAATCTAGATGTTTTTTTATAACTCATCTGTTTAGATGTGATCTTATCTTGAAATTACACATAATGTCCTTTAGATTGACATGCGCACCGGTGGCTAACAGTTAGCTCCTTGTTTGCTCATAGTAAGGTCTCAGTTTGTAGCAGAGTCGCACAACGGCGGTTTTTAGTCAGATAATAGCAAGTCTAAGCGTGTCTTTCCTTTACATCGCTGCTTAGGGGGCTTATCTTTGTTAGCTCCATTTAGTTCCAGTTAGCTTGGTTAGTGTTTAGCACAGAGTACGTCAGCTGTCAATCATTTGCCAAGCAGCTCGGAGCGGCCTTGCCTTTGCCCATTTTAGTATTTTCAGGGAGTGATGACACACTTGACACGGCAAGATGGCAACGGTAGGACACGCCCAACTGGCTTCACTTTTAGCTCTTCAGAAACCAACGGGTCACGTGAGCGGGAGGTTCGTCCTTCTCTATTAACGGTCTCTGGTATGAACTGTACACGGCTCTGAGGTGACCCGCATGCGCAGAGGAAGACGTAACGTCAAACGGGGCACGCTGTGTTTAAAAAGCTTAATATTTGGGGTGCAACGATACAAAAAATTCACAGCTTGGTTTGGTTCCATACTTTAGTGTCACGATCAATATTTTTTGATATAAAAATATTCAGGCCTCTTTTTTTTTTTAACCATTGTGCTTTTGTCCACAATGGCGTGGGCCATGCTTAACATGAACACCGAAGTAGTTCCAAATGCCAGATCTGAATGTAGCCGAACACAGATCCATTGGGTTTTAACACAGAGGTCATTGTCAGACCATCTGATCAAATGTTTAAAATTCTGTATTGTTCGATATTCGATACACGGTGGTCACGGTTTGATACACACCTGTATTGAACGGTTCGATACAAATACATATTGTTGCACCCCTACTACTGTAAATACTGTATGGATGCTACTGTAAACTTGTGAGCATCAGTTCGCAAGTTGTCATGCCATCAGAGCCAAACAAAACAAAGATCTAATGTTGTTTCATTTGCTGTTTACATTCAGTTTTACCGTAACCCATTCCTCCAGTACAGAAATAAGATATCTGTCTCACTTTTGTGACATCAAAGTTGAATGAAATGTGACGTGGCCGTTCAGACTGCAGTCGCTTTGACACAGATCGGATTTGTATCCGATTTGAGGCCACATATGAAAGTGGACTGGGTCAGATTTGAACAAATCAGATTTGTGTCTTTCAGATGGGCATTAAAAAAAACTGATGAGTCATAAGTATAGGGCAAAAAATCTGTATTGAGCTGGAGTGTGAATGTTGCCTCAGATCAGCCTTTGACACCTGCGAGTGGAGTCACATGTGGAATGCAGTGATCACTGATATGCATAGTTTTAAATGTGTACTTATATATTTTACGCTTGGTTTTAGCTATAGTTGTTGTGAAGCACTTTGCAAATAAAATTTGACTGATTGATTAATATAAACACATATGGCTCCTCTGTAAAGTTATGCTACTTCAGTCTGCTGCTCTGCTCCTGAAATGAGACTGCATGTCCCATTATTTCAGTGCCCACACTGAAATAATGTTTGATCTGTTTCATATTCATATGTTGGTTTACCTGCCTTGGAGACAATGCGAACAACATGTAAAACTATGATAATAAGTTCCGGCCTTGCCAACATCTTCTTGTTATTGTTTCCTAATCCTTTGTTGAGCTGTTTTGTGGGTTTTGTTTTTCTGTTCGGCCATGGCCAAGCAGCCAGCTCAAGGTTAGCCCAGGGTAATGAATATCATGTTAGTGTGCAACCCGCTGCCATGGGGAGGCTGCGATTTTCCTGGGGGGAGAGCCCCACTGTTTTCCTCCAATTAGGGCCACCAAGCCGCTGCAGACTCATGCTGGTCCTCCAATTTGCAGCAGCTTCTGTCATCATGACAGACTGCATGTCCTAAAGCTGGCATGGAGAAGATGTAGCAGACAAGAATGGTAATCTTTTCTGTCCATCAGAAAAGCTTTCAAGTTCCTATTCTTACTGTAGGAGGGATGAGACCTGTTTGGTGCACATTATGGCTGCGCATGTGCAAGATATTTCAAAGAAGTTTTTTATCTCTATGTTGATATGTTGCTATGCTACACTTTGATGCACCTCTTTTCTCCAACTGAAGAGCTCTTCACATTCATGGTTTGCAGGGTTTCATAACATGACTAATGGGAACTCTGAGCACTCAAGAGCCGGATGTCTTTCAGAACCAGAAAGCATTCGTATTTTCCTGATATTATAGGAGCACAAGCTTTGTGTGGAAAATGTTAGACATGGTTTGAGAGGTTTGTTCTGACACATTAATGTGCTTGAATTATATGTTACATTTGTGAAATTATAATTATATAATGGCAAAGTCCAAAATGTTGCTTTGGTGTGAGAAAAATCCTGTCAGAGACATTAGCCAGCTCACATAAAGGGCTTCTGATGGGAAACGTTTGATTTTTTTTGTGTAAAATCGTCAGTAAATATAAGATAACTTATTTTTAATGATAAAAAAAAGAGAAAAAATGTTTCACAACACTGAAATGGTCATCTAAAAAAGTCTCATGAAACAGGCCTGCTTTTAATTTCAGTTACTAAAATTGCAAATTGAAAAGCCACTGCATGAGTTTGAGCGCTACATTAACAACCAGAGGGGATGATTTTCATTTTATCATGAAATAGTTGTACCTAAACAAGCCAACCCGATTTATTTCATCCCAAACAGGAGATTTTTGCTTCTACATATAGTAACAAAAGCAAAAAATTCACATATTTAAAAAGTTTAAACTCTAAAGTTTTGTTTTCCCTTAAGGTAGCTATAGGGTGTACAAAAGCCTTTTTTTTTTTTTTTTTCTTCCCCTTCCACTTCTTCTTTTCCCCCTCAAGAATACCCCCTGATTTTTCAGTTTCCTCTTTTTTTTTTTTTCAATTTCCAAATTTTGATTTAAATTTTGAAAACAAAATTACGGGGAAAAAAGTTATTAAAATCTCATTATTATGAGATAGTATCTCATAATTATGACTTAAAACTATCTCATTATTTTATGAGATACTATCTCATAATTTTTTAATGGAAAATATTCAGATATAAAATGTATAGTAATATTATACATCTTATAAATAATGAGATAAACTGCATTAAAGCACTAAAAGATACCAAAACATCACCAAACCGAGCAGCAACACACTAAGGCACCACCCTCACAAAGCAAATCTGGCTCTAACAATTCACCAAAACCCAAGGAAAACAATGCATTACTACACCTAAAGACACAGAGCACTACAAATAAACTAGGCACGAAACAATTACTTTAGTACAGCAAGAACGAAATAGGGATGGGAGGAGCAGGTTCCCCACAGCCAATAAAACACATAGGATATGACTGCCCATTTACCTAACACCACTTCCACCTCACCTCACAATGTCTTGGCACATAAAACCCCCTGACCAAGCTTCAAAACACAAAATACAACCAGAAACTAGCACATTGAAAAAAAAAATGAAACATCCATCAATATTAAACCACATTCTACCACACCCACAAATAAACAATCCAAACACCAAATTCACTACCCCTACCCTTTAGCGCAATGCTTTTTTTTTTTTTTAAGAAACCAACCATTATAATTTACAGGCGTATTCACCACCATTTTTCTGGCTGATCGATATGCCCATCCCTCTAAGGACAATTTTTGTTCAGGAGTGAGCCAGGGTCCTACTTATCACTGGAGACAGTTTCATCTTATTCAATCTCATATTCTTCTTACCAGTGGTCCCCGATGCTAATGCTAGCATAAGCAAAGAATCTCACCTTCATAAAACAATCATATCCACCCACACACCTAAAAACAGAAACACAAACTAAAACATTCCAACAACACCTACACATTTAACCAAAGTGCCACACAACCATTTACTATTTCCGAACATCTCCTTACGACCAAACAAAAATCTTACAGTCGCGCACGAAAAATAACTCTAAACCTTCCACCTATCAACAACACGACGTGGCGCCCTTTTTTGAACCCATCGCTCTCCTGTCTGACCACCTGGAAGCACCGTATCATTCCACTGCTGGTGAGAAACTAGTTCCTCAAAATGTAATGTGTAATTTGTGATGCAAGGTAAGTTTTATGTGTAACATTATTTTGTTAACATTTACACAGATAGTCTTCTTGCCTCGGGTGTTTTGTGGAGCGGATACGATTGTTATTAATGACAGGCTAGCAGATTCCTACTGACTTATGCTAGCATTAGCATCGGGAACCACCAGTAACAAGAATATGCTATGAAATAGGATGAGACCGTCTCCAGTGATTAAGTAGGAGCCTGGCTCACTCAAAAATGAGGCCCTATGTGAAAAATCCTGAACTTCCCCTTTAAGCCCCGTGTCAGTATGTGTTACTGGTGAAGATCAACTCAAGGTGGCACATAGTACAGAAAAAGGTTTGAGGCGGTTTAGAATTAGCAGAGGTGTCCATACAATTATCGGTAAAATGTCCAGGTAATTTTCTCTGGTTTCTTGTGGAAAATAAACTGGGAGTGCAGATGATAGAGCACCATGCTAACACGATGAACACATTTACCAGTTATCCGCTTCAGTAACAGTCTTGTTTCTAAACATTAATAATTAAACTAAAATACACTTTCGGTCTCATTTTGTGAATTTTGAGGGTCTAAAATTTGATCATCAGTTGAAAATAAGCATCATGTTTTATCTGTATGTAATTGAAATTTTATACTTTTTACATGTCTGTCTTCCTTTGAATTTTTATAACAGTGACAGACGGGATTTCATCATTGTTCCATTTTTCTCTTGGAGAACCTGCCATTGTGAGATTTACACTTTCCACCAGTTGCCACCGCTTTGGACTGCGTAGCTGTTGCTAAGCTAAGTCCTCCAACTAGCACCATACTTAGTTTCACAGACATGAAAGAGATATTTATCTATTCATCCAACTTAACAAGAAGGATGGATGTGTCAAAATATTCCATTGAGCTCAAAAGGATCGTCCTCTTTTTAGTCAGTAGTTAAAGCACTCACTCTGCTTTGTGAATAAAATAACCTTAGCCTTTGATGCGTTAATGTAGCTCATGAAAGCAGTCAAGGAGGAAAGAAAGAGCAAAAGTGTGGCTCCATCAATCTCTGTCTGTCTCTGAACCTTGGGCAGATGGTGCTTTCTTAAAGAGGCTTACATGCACAGATGCAGTGCATAAAAACTATTCATGGTCAAGGGTACAGAGGTTCAAAGAGCTTCTCCGTTGGGCCGGGGGAATACGTATCCTTGGATCCTTCACCTGTTAATCCCCACAAATCCACAAGCCTTCTTGTGCAAATTTTCTAATTCACATTATTATCAAATTTCTGACCTACTTTTCATTTTAAAAGAGAGCGCACTGTGCTTTTGCAGGAAGTGTTGTAAGGACCCATGTGTGAACAAATGTGATACCTGAATGATAAATATGAATAATGATTACATTTAAATATTCATACAGGCAAAATATCTGCGGCTCTGCTTATCCGTGTGTAGATATCAATGGAACATCTTTGATCATTGCTCATTACCACAGCAATTTCTAAAAACAATACAAGCCTGCGTATAAGCATAAACAATATAAATCACTGAAGCATTGTGATTGATTTTAAATCAGCTTGTGCACACTTTTCATCATTGATTGAATTTTCAAGTTTTAAAGCAACAAGAAAACCAGCAAAATGAAGCGTTATATTGTTATTATCGTATTGCCTGATATACGCTGTCATAAGATCAGCCTTTCTTACAAAGTGAAAAAGAAATGTCGGTTTAAAGAGTTTATTCTCATCAGACATCACCACTTCGCCCAAACAGGGTCATTTAAATTTACTATAAAATAGCAAATTTGGCTTCATAAAACAGTCTAAACCCAAAAACTGTTTAGTCTGAAATTTAAAATTCTAGCTGAAATATTATAAGACAAATCTGATTTAAATGCATCAACAGCATGTTGCATAATGAGTCTGTTATTCATCATTCATTGCGACCTTATAGTTGGAATATTCTCCTCCTCTGTTTCACTTCACCAATTCTACACATAAAAACTGATGCTAGGTCATTTAGTGTTAACGTAATGGTGTTTCCTTCAGTTTCCCAGATAGAGTGATGACAGTGGCATATTCACAATCCTGAGATTATAAGGAATCCACTGACGCTAAATATGTCACAACTGATCGATGGGAAAGGACTAAAATATTGATATAAAATGGAACTGTTTACCATGAGGACCACAATGTGTAAGTGATGATAATAACTTTTAATTTCTTAATGAACCCTGCTGATGACAGTTCACACTGAATGCTGCTCTCCTCGAAGACATGAAGCAGCTGCTGCTGCTTCTCTCTTTATTTTCTCTTCCTTTTCTTTTTGGTGGCCTGATTTTTATTTCTTGGGGAAAGATGCAGCTTCATCCTGCACCCATCCCCTCTCTCCTCACTCTAAACATCAGCCACATAACTCAGTTGAAACAACTTGAGCAGGTGTGGACTTCAGGGGGCGTCCGTAACTATTGTTAATGGAAAATTCAGAGCAAACTGGGGGTGTATTTTCTGAAACTGCTTTATTTGGCTTCTCAGACTAGTCTAGGATAACTGTCGTCTGTCCGTGTTACTGTTACATCACTTCATCTCTCTGCTGGATGGTTAACCCCTGCGGTGATACCATAGGCGATGCCAGGGAGGGGCTTCGGTGTGCTCTATTAACCCCTGGGTTTGTCAAAGCACCCTCCAAAATTTCATGTTTCAACTTCTTTTAAAAATATATAACCTAATTCAAACTCAATTCAAAATATAAATGTAAAAATATGTTTTTAAAAAAAAACAGTTTGCTAAAATTAGGAAAGTTCAATATTGGCTTTATTACCGATATCCAATATATATTGTTCAACTCTTAATTTCTAATATCTGATATTAGAGATGCACGATAATTATCAGGTCGATAATTATCGAGCTGATCGAGTTTCCACTTCACAAAGATTGAAAATGAAACAATTTCATCTTCATCTTTCTTGTCTTTTTCATGGCATTTAAATCCTCCTCCGTACGTTTCACAGTGTGATGGAGTATCAAAAAACAGCTTCAATCACATCTTTAAATGATTTTTTACATTATTATTGATCATTGAGATACTTAAAATCTGACAGTGATTAAATCAACATCTTTGTAGTGTATCGTCTTCTGTATGTCATCATTTTCTCAGATATTAAAATCAGCAGAAGCCCGGTGAAAAATGCTTCAGTCTGGCAGTTAACAGCAGACCATCTTGAGGTAACTCCAACAGCAGGTAGGGAAATGCTGGTTTTTACAGCTTGCGGCAGCATTATGCCTGTGAGAAACTAAGAAATGAGAGCAGCAGCTGTGTGACAAAATCAGATGTACTGTAGGAGCAGCATGCCAGGTAAAAGTCATTCCTAATAGCAGTCAGGCAAACTGGCCATCTGCCTGTCCTATAAAAGTTAGGAATGGCCGCCCATTCTCCAGCCGTCAGCTTGCCTGGCTTCATGGTTCATCACATCAGTGCCTTGAACATGCAGTTAGTGTGATGCTGACAGTCAGCCACAGAGGGCACTAACACAGTGCACAGCATAAACAAACCCACTCAAACAACTGACAAGGAAAATTACTTTGTTTCTGTGCTTTTGCTTCGGTGTCAAGACCAGCTAGAAACTACAGGACAAAGATGGATGAGAAGTATCGTTGACAGCTGATGGGTCAAAATGTAAAAAAGCAAATCAGCTTTTTGGCTTCAGATTCGTAACATCAAAGTTTTTGATGCTTCATTCGCAGTTATTTCTCTTTGGAGGTAGATTTTATTTTCTAGAGCCATACCAAAACCTATTTACTATATTCTTAATGAGCTCCCCTATTTATAAACACTCCATGTGCCCATTTTTTAAAGCCCAACTACTGAACTTTTCCCACTGAGGTGCACCTTAATATAATAATAATAATAATTCTGCATTTATTTTGCATCCTGTCACCTGTAAATAAAAGTTAGTTTGATGTTGACTTGCACTATCTTTGGTCTGTAGGTATCTTTGCTGATTCAGCCATGGCGTGTATTCAAAAAAGTCATGTGTGTTGATGTCATGTGTGTTGATGTCCAGTTGCTGGCATGTGATGTGGAGCCACGAAGTAAAATGTTGCTGTGAAGTGATGCTTCAGGGCAGAAAGAAAAAGTTGGGAAGTTTTCTCAGCCTTGGGACGCTGCAGGGCAACAATGGCTCCAAGAATGTACATAATGGGCATTTTAGGTGACAAAATCAATTAGTTGTGAAGTCATTGTGATGTCATCAATAATGAATGCAAAATTTTAGCACACTTGAAGGCCCAAGTGCATATGAGGGTGTATCCCAACACGTGTCCACGAATTCAAAGAATGGCTCCTGCTGAGCATGATACAGCAGGAACCTTTATTTGAATTTGATGCCACCAATAATGATAAAAGAAACACGAAACACGTCTTTTTATAAAGCAGTGTTTTGCATCTGTTTTTTTTTTTGTTGTTGTTGTTTTTTATCATTGTGTGGGCTGAAAGACACACAACGGAACTTTTAGCAGTTTTCTCAGTAACGCACCCCCTATCGGCAGCTAAACTTCATCCATCTTGGATCGTACCTGTACTGTGATTCACTCCAGCCAGTAAAAGACAGTATTATCTCGACTCTTGTTCTGTCGCTTCCTGTCTTTTTTGTCCTCTCTTCCTCCGGTAGTTTCCTTGCGTTTCTTTACCAAATCCAACATGATTTGCGTCCAAAACCCCCGCAGTGTTCATACCTGGTTCACATCCGTCAGTCGGCTGCAACATCACAGTTGCATCCTGAATGGGAATCTTACATACTGCAGTTTCTGAGCCCCGGGACGCCTCTGGGCAGTGACGACTCAAAAATGTGCATGATGAATGTTGGTGTGCCATCAAAACGAGTCAGGAAAGCATATTTTTAAGCTCTAAAAGTTGCGTTTGTGTAAGGGATCCTGGAAAAACGGTTTAAGCAAGCTACATTTTAAAAAAATACACCTACCCGAAACCACACCTCCAGAGCACAGGAACATGTCCGCCGATGGTTGTCTGCAGAGATAACTGAGAACAGCTAAGTGGCTAGCTTGTTAGCTTCCCAGTAAACAGCAGAGGAACCACGTTTCCTAAAAGTGGTAATTATCTCACCTCCAACTTCTTCTGCAGTGTAAAACATCCGCACTGCAAACACCAACACCTCCATGACTTGATCCACATCTGTTTCTTTTTCTTTTTCGGTGGATTTTAAGAGCAAACCGCTGCTTAGCAGCGAGCAGCCACATTCCTGTGCACGGTGAGATGCTCACGGTGAGTTGCGAGTGCGAGTGCACGCACGCGTGTGCAGGGAGGGTGAGAGGGCAACAAACGGCAGTCGAGTTTGATGGACATCTAATCATTCAATCAATAAGCATGGGCCGTTACAAGTTCACTGGATGAGTTTTTTTTTTTTCAGTCCTGTCCGTTCCACAGGTGATTCATTTTTTAAATTGTTGTGTCAGAACATTTAATTAATTGGCAATAATCAGGGTGTGAAGAAGACTTTAAGCAGTATAGTAAAAAATGCTCCTGGAAAACATCATCCACCCTGTCTTTAAATGTGCTTTATAGTGCCGTCAATGAATGAGAAAGTGTCAGGGAGTCGTCTGATTGAACTTGAGCTGGCTGCGCTTATATGGCGGCTGCTATGCTTGCAGCATAGCGCAGCTAGTAAAGTCAAGGGACAAAGGATGGGAATTAGCTTTGCTATAATCCTGCATATTTACATTTTATATTCATTAATATGCACTGTCAAAAGCGTTCAGCAACGACAAACCAGTTATTTTCTGTTGTCTTCCAGTCTGGTCTTTTTGCTCCTGAAGCATTATTTCTATGAGGGTTTAATAACTGTGCTGTTCTGGTCTGTTGACCTCCGCTACGGTAAAAGCTCCAACATCTATTAAACTTTCCTGCGGCGGAGGCGAGGTGATACTCCTGGGTTAACTGGTGCTGCGTCCCAAATCGCATACTTGCATACTCTATACTCAAAATCCCAAATTGAGTACACTAACCATTAGGATGTATATCGACTAGCCCAACCCCACCCGGATTACTCCTATACAACACAAAAAAAACATTACATGACACCAGCGGAATTCTGTAGGAAGCCTGACAAAAAGTGGGTGAGGACAGCTGGAGAATAAGGAACTGTGTCTGTCTTAGCCACATTTTATTTCTGTGACCTGTTAGGAACAAAAAGACAGAGACGTAGCACCGGACCCTCGAAATTAACCGACCACGACCGGACCGAACATCCCACAACCATACTATGTACTCAGTGGCTTAGTATGTGACTTTCAAGTATGCTGTGCTGTCCCAAATCGCAAACTCCCATGTGGAGTACTCACCGGAAATGAAAGGCCGGTGTCAACTTCTTCTTCTATGGAAATTTTTGACCGTCGTGTACAGCCACAGCGAAATTCAATCTATTGTTGATATGAGTGCAGCTGACCGAGCCGACAGTGAAAGCACCACAGCGCGCCACCAAAGTTAAAATACTTCAATAATTTGGACGGAACAATGCTATTATAACAGTGTATTATTGGCCGTGCACTCTCTGGCCCATGGCGATCGTTTACCGACACCGGTTATTTTTATTCGCCTGGTTATTGTGGGTAATGTAACCCGGCAGCTAATAGCTAACTAGCATTAGCATTTGCACCACCGTTCCCATTTAAAATAAACATCGGTACACCACAGATACGCTGAAAATGACCACAGCTGGTGGTTCTTCATGGTAAAAGGCATTTTGAGAAAAACAACACACATTTACATTTGTAAAGAGCTGCCGTGTTCACTGTGGACTCATACGAAGAACCGCTTTCCACTGCCATCTTTCCACTGGTGAGTGTCCACAGTCGCGTACTCAAAATCTTGACTGGTCTGAGTACGTCAACCGGGTACTTTTGCATACTTAATTTTCACATACTTTGCATACTGCTTTTCATTTAGATGGAGTATAATCAAAATTTTGAGTATTAAGTATGGAAGTATGCGATTTGAGACACAGCATGGGTTTACCCATCTGTGGAGAAGCAGACACGGGACTCTATAAAAGGAAAGACCTAGAAGAGCTGTGTGATGTTTGTCGTGTGTGCTGCTTGCTCGTAGCAAAAACATTAGCCACAAAAGAGACAGTTTCCCACGGCTAACTTCCTCTGTTCAAACATCTCTACCCCGCTCCACTCTACCTCATGCTGTCTCAGATTAGCTGATGTGCGTCATCCCTGCTTCGTAAAATGGCTACGCTTGTTTTAACAGCGCCGTAAACATCCCCATGTCTCTGTGCATTACGGTTGACTTTTTAGAAAAGATGCCGACTATGCTTACCATTTTCATTGATTATTTGTGCACATCCCTTGTACATAATAATTGTCTGTTTGGCATCAAGATGAGTCAGCAGTACAGAGTTTTAAGGTTGGATAGTTATAAGACAGTGTAGGCATGTGGATTTTTTTTGTTTCAAATGGAAGTATATTTGCATAAGTCTTAAACGCATTTGTTTTGAGCATAACAAACCTGTGACACATAGTAATGTTACTTTTGTGTTGTGCAAAGATGTGGTGGGTACAATTTTATTTATTTATTCTTTTATCCCAGCTACAGTCATCCTCAAAATTATTTATTGTCTCCAAATAAAGAAAAGGCTAAACTCACAATAGTAATAAAGACAAGAAACTAATGATAAAAAAATAATAATAAATCACAAAATTATAATTTAGTGAAATGAGATATTGCTTTTGAATTGTGGTTGGAAATAATATAAAAACAAACAAACAAAACTGTCATAGACACATTAAATCACCTTTCCCATGAACAGTGGACCAAAACACCTGCCAACAGGTGTAGAAGTTTTTATGAACATTACAGAAAACACCTGATTGCAGTGGTTGTCTCAAAGTGTTGCTCAACAAAATCTTTAGCTTTGGAGCCCCATCATGCTTGTTTACTTGTTTTATTTTTTGTGTGTTTGTTTTTAATATTTCTTTCAAAACACAATTCAAAATCAATGTCATGATTTTCATAGAATTTCTTTATTATAACTTTGGCAATTTCAACTTATTTCACTGACAACTGTTTTTTTATTATTTATTATTTTAAGGGTATGAATAAATTTGAAGATGACTGCATATCAGCACATAAGTAAATCACTTATACAAAGCATTTTATGAATTCAGGTTCTTCGTCAGCATGTCTATCGGTCGCACAAAGCACTCAAGAGCAGGTGTCCTTAAATAGAATAAAATATACAAGCATAATAGCCTTTTTTGTGTGTATTTTTTCATTAAGTTGATGGACATGGTGTTTAAATCAAATCAAATCAAATCAAACTTTATTTATAAAGCGCTTTTCCTGCCAAAGGCAACCCAAAGTGCTTTTCAAGAAAATAAAAACAAACACATTTTTAAAATAAAAACAGCCCTTCACACACCCAAGCACAAAACACAGCACACAAAACTATAAACATTTGCACACACACACACACACACACACACACACACACACACACACACACACACCCACACTAAGACTAATAAACATCTGGCTTGACCTACTGTGAGGAAGCGATATCTTGGGGATCCGTTCACTCCAGGAGCCAGACACGGTCCTAGAGGGCGCTCCTGCAGGAGCCAACCAGATCAGGGCAGGCCGGGGTCCACACCACAGTGATAGGGCTGCAGTGCGGGGCCCCAGCCACCAGGACAAGGGCAGCCCCCCACCAGCTCCCTCCAGACCATGTAGGCAAAGCTCCCAGAGTGAAGGATCCCCATGAGGAAACACTGGTGTTAAAATGTTAAAACAGATAAAACAAGTGAACAGATAAGAGCAACATAGAAAAATAAATAGGTATTCATAAAATTATGTGCTAAACAAGTCAATAAAATCTAAAATAACTTAAAGATAACATAAAAATAAATAAATAATAAAGTAAAATAAGTAAAATGAAATAAAATCAAAAAGCTAAGCTAAAAAGGTAGGTCTTGAGCCTCTTCTTAAAAACATCAACAGTCTCTGCAGCCCTAGGTTCTCTGGCAGGCTGTTCCACAGACGAGGACCGTAGTGGTGGAATGAGGCCTCGCCGTGAGTTTTAGTTCTCACCTGGGGAACAATTAAAAGGCCGGTACCAGAGGACCTCAGGGTCCGCGAGGGTTCATAGTTTAAAAGCAGGTCAGAAAATAAGAGGGCCCAAGACCATTAAGACATTTATAAACCACTAAGAGAACCTTAAAGTCCTTAAAGTTTATTGTGCTTTTGCTGCTGTTCTTCGTCACCACAGAAATTACTCCAAGAAATATAGATTGACTGTAATGAAAATAATATTATTCCACTAAAAAACTAATTAAGCTCGCTTTGCAACTATAATCAATATCTTTGTATTGACAATTTATTGCATTGCAGTTTCTCTGTGGCAGGAGATGCTGATTGAGATGATTCACACAGAGAATTATTGTCTCCTGCAGGTCTCTTCAGCTTGCAAGAGCATCTTAATAGCATCTTTATCACCTCTGCTGATAGGCTTCGCTCTGATTGCACTTATCAGTGTTGTTTTCAGGCAGAGCAGGAAGGTGTTTGCAAAAAATCCACAACACTCATCCTAAAAAACAACAGATACACTCCCATGTAGCGGCTTTGATCACAAATTTTATTTTAAAAAAGTGCTAAAGGAAAGCAAGTATTCAATTTCATGACACAAATAGTTTTTTCTATCTGCTGAATGTGCACAGAGACATCTTTCAGCTATCATAAAATAATGTTAATTGACAATATATAGGTTTGTGTAACTCCTACTGGTCAAATTAAAAATCGCAAGCAATAATAGATGACAGTAGATCACAGGTAAATAATTTTCTTTATAATAAATAACGCTTAGCCTTAGAATCTCACCAGAAAACACAGTTTGATGGTAGAGTTATAAAATGCAGTAACAAAGAGGGTTTGGAAGTCTGAACAGTCTCAGTCTCAAGAGAGGTCAGCAGCGCTGAGATTGAATCACCAGTAGCAGAGTCAGTTTTCTGTAATGCATTATTGATGTGCTTATTGTAAGATGAATAATTAAACTGCTTCCAAATCGGCTCCAAAATCAATGGAATGTATGGCATGTTTGAAACTGTCATACATTTGCTGATTTTTTAAGAATATTGAATAGAAAGGACCACATTACCCGGTAACACTGAGGGCTCTAACTTCATACGTCTTGTTTTAACAATCTGATGCATATTTTTGTTACTATTTTTAAAATAAGCAATCTAAAATGATCATTTTAGAATAATGTTACGCTTCTTTTTGTTGCGTCAGAACTAGCGAAGGGTTTGGAAGCAGGTCAGCCTTAATGTGGCTGAAGTATTTATACTATTCATCTTGCAGCAAAAATTCAACAAAAGAGGGAAATGCACGATATCCCTGAGGGATTAGAGGTGTGCTTGTACTGCTAAGAGTGCTTCTCCAGGCTTGAGAAGCATTTCCGTATACAGCTGCCAAATCCTGGTGGAGAGACCGAATGAGGAGGAAGAGGATACAACAGCTTTAAGTTTTGGCCGAAGCTTTCACTCTGAGGGAAATCATGAGTTGGGTTGGTGTGTATGGAGGACACAACAGAAAACACATCGTCCTAACAGATTTGGTTTCATTACGTAAACGTGTCATTTATAAATGAATTTGTTGTGCTGGGAAATCAGATAATATATCGATAATAGATGAGGTGCTGACACAGGCTGAGGCGACTCCATCATTTATTCAGAGTGAGTTGGTGCAGATATGAGTCTGTGGTCATCACATGAAGCAGGACATGTTCACATCCTAACGGGAAGCGCATGAAAAAGCAGGTCAAAGTCACGCAGAGAGCTCACAGACACGTATGGACTGAGATGTGCTGCAGCTCTTCCACGCTCTTCTGTTTTAAAGAGGATCATGTTTAAAGAAAGATTTTAATAACAGATCCTGAGTCAGTGTGCTGGAGGTAAGAAGAGACGACTTCTTATAGAAATAAAACAAACATCTTTTACTGGCAGCATCTGCACAGAATGCAAGTTTCAAGACAAAACACAAATGAAATATTTAAACCATCTTTGCAGTGCAGGACAGTGAACTGGAACATTTTCAGTTGTACTCCTTGATGTAAACAGTAAGTAGTTGGTTATGATGTTCTCTCTTTTCACAAAGTTTTAAACCTGAATAGCCCTAACTGTTATTTTTTGGTGGTGGGAAACGGTTTAGTGAAATCTCAGAGGAAAATGAGTTTGTGCGTACAAAGTCATCATGGTTGACTTTCTTCCCTTACAGAAAAAACACATGAACCACATGCGGTCATGTGTGGTTCATGTGCAAGAACATGTTGTCCACATGTGAAAACATGTGGATCACATGATAATGTTCAAAACCACATGTGAATCATAGTTTTTATAGTAAAAATTTTGCAAAACCATGTTTGGACATGCGGATCACATGTAGTTCATGTAATCCACGTGGTCACATGTGGATCACGTGCATGATTATGTGGTCCACAGGTTTTCCCACTGATCACAAGATAATGTTTTAAACCCACATGTGGTTCACATGTACATGAACATGTGCTTCAAATCCAGCACAGGTTTTCACATGTGGACATGTGATAATGTTTCGAGTACATGATAATAATTTTCCACAACCCCTGTGACAGACTGGCCACCTGTCCAGAGTGTACCTGCCTCTCGCCTGATAATAGCTGGGACACGCTCCAGCAACCCCCATGACCCTGAACCATGTGTTTGGCACATGTGAACCACATGGGAATCACATTTGCACATGTGAATTATCACATGGCAATGTTTTAAAAGCACTTGCGGTTCACATGTACATGAACATGTGCTTTGCACGAGCTTTACAAATTTCCACTTGTAGATCGCATGATAATGTTCCAAAATCACTTTTTTTTTCCCCATGTGGTTCATATGTGAATCACGTGTTTCACATATATTCACATCACCTGATTTTATAGTAATAATCCTCCATATCCATATTTGCACATACAAATCACATGTGCTTAACACATTTTCTCATGTTGGTCACATGAAAATGTGGCAAATCCACATATGGTTCACATGCACATGAACATGTGCTCCACATTCACCACACATTTTCACATGTGGACCACATGGTAATGTTCCAAAACCACATGTTGGTCTGTTACAGCCACCATGTTTTTATAATAATAATTTAACAAAACCACATGTTCACACATGTGAATCACATGATAATATTTTAAAAGCTCATATGGTTCACATGTAGATGAACATGTGCTTCACATACAGTATGCTTCACACATTTTCACTTGTAGATCGCATGATTATGTTCCAAAACCACATTTTTGCCCGTGTGGTTCACATGTGCTTCACATATTTTCACATGTTGATCATCTGATTTTATAGTAATATCCGAAATTTCATATCCATGTTTGCACATACAAATCACATGTGCCTCACACATTTTCACATATTGGTCACATGAAAATGTTGCAAATCCACGTTTCACAGACACATGAACATGTACTCAACATATTCATCACACGTTTGCACATGTGAATCACATGATAATGTTTTAAAAGCACATGTGGTTCACTTGTACATGAACATGTGCTTCACATGTGCTTTACACATTTTTTAACTTGTAGATCACATGATAATGTTCCAAAACCACATTTTTCACATACTGTAGGGTCCATGTTTGCTTTACAGGTTTTCACATGTTGTTCACATAATATTCCAAAGCTACTTTTTTTCTCCATGTGCTTCACATGTGAACCAAATGTGGACCACTTGTGTTTTTTCTTTAAAGGTCACTTTCTCCCATTTTAGTCCGAACAGCAAACAAACATGTTGCACGCGGTTGCCGCCTGAGTCGCTGTCAGGAGCTCTGCTTCAACCTTGAATCCTTCCCACTCCGCCTCCTGTTTTCCCTCCCAGTACAAAATATCTCAGATCAAGCAGCACGCCGAGAGGTGACCCATTCTCCCAACACTCCCCAGAGACACTCACCACAGTAGCCTGCTGGTGATTCAAACTGGCTGATGTGTTGAGTATCCACAGAGAAACTCCACCCCCCGACTCCACCGATGCTGCCTCCCACTGCTCCACATCTTACAGCCGCCTTTGAAGCGCAAGCCTTTCAGCAGAAATGGCCTGTTTTGTTCCTTTTTCACTGACATTTTTCTCAGTGTGAAACTCTCAGGGGAAAAACAGCTTCAGCTCAGTGTGCTGTGTAAAACTTTTTAATAGAGGTTGGTTTTCATACCACAGATGAAACTCTCCTCTTCTCTCTGCCTGTCATTCTCCTCTCCGACCATCTCTGTTACATCTCGTGTGTCTTCATTTGCCTTGCGTTAAATCATACAACACACACGCCCTCAAACACTGCTCCGCTGGAGCTCAACACCTAGTCACCTACTAAAAATAGACTGAAGTGTAATCTGATGTTCTTGATCGAAAGCACCTCTATAAAAAAAATCATTATTTAATAGATTTCTTTTAACTGTAATCTGCAAAACTTCTGACATTAAAAGCAATAAGTTTACCAGTAAAATGTCCCCTAATTAAACAGATAATCAGCGTCCTCAACATGTATTCTTCTTTTCTAATATTATATAGGATAAAATGGATTACATGGACCTTTCTCTTTCAGTTTAAAATTGGAAGCAAGTATCAATAAACATATGTGACCCAGTTTGCTGCGACATGGCACAACCTGCCTGTATGTCTGCATCATCTGGGGAAATGCATATGCAGCTGCACATAAAGGCTGCTGCATAATTGTGTGAATATTGATCTTCCTGTGCATTTCCACTCTTTAATGAGAAAAAAAAAACCTCCTCTGATTCAGGCATCATTGATGCTTGATATCAACTTAATTTGCTCCTTTATATGGATGTCCAGACTTTATTTGAACAGTTAAAACACAACGTATGTTGGCATCCTTTTGGCTTTAATGTTGCCAGCACTTTGCATTTCCCAGTTTTCATGAATTGATTTGATTTATTCAAACTTCACTCAGCAAAATCAGAACAAAACAAATAAAAAAGAGGAAAAAAATGAGTGTATTCTTGTTTCATGTTAATATTAATCTTTGTTAACAAAATATGAGCAAAGGATTAATTGTGTATTGAGAGATATGCTTATATTAACAAAGCAGTTGTTCTGTTGAGCATATTACTGAAGTCACTCTTGCAAGGAGCTTTATTTCTCAGAAGCATATTAATTGGTTAATTTGCATAAATGGAGAAATGAGTTTTACTAATACAAGAATAGCTAAGAGACACCATTGTGTAATTAAAGTTATCACTTTCCTCTGACAGTGAAATGTATCTTTTAATCAGTCTCTGAATACAAGCTTCAGCTCCAGCACATTGTTTAATTATTATTTCATTCTCCCTATTGCATTCAGTAATAATTAAAAGGAGGAAAATCAATTCAGCATGGCTCATTGTTTTGATCTGTATTAATCAAAGAGTAAATTCTCTAAATAAATTATGCTTTGTGGAAGGGTTTCTCCTGGCACCCTGCCCTGCATATTTGTCGACAGAGCCAAAGTCACTTTTTTCTCACACCAAGCAGGATAAGCAATCTTTTCCCAGTAAAACTTGATGTGGGGCTACTTCATGCTTTTTGATGTGGATATTTGGGTGAAAGTGAACTCACAAAAACATCTGGTGTATAGTAGTAACAGCTCCCTCTACTGGTTATAATGATTATTACAGGGAGGAAGCAAACATTACAGTTTTTCTCAATTGCTAAAACTCTAAATCTCGTTTTCATAACTAATTTTTCAGAAGCCTAAACCAAGTATCAAATCAGTGCCCTTTGATCAAAACCAAAGCATTTTCACATCACTAGACACTCTGGCAAACACATTTGCATTGTGGTTCACTTCTTGCAAAATGGTGAACACATGCTGCACACTTTGATCACAACTAAGACACAGGTGTCAGGAGGAAAACACGGTGACTCAAAATTGATTTCACCTTTGGCTTATGAGGGAACCAATATAACCCAGTTGAGGAAGCTGTGGGAGGCAAGATTTTCGATGAATAGAGGAAACCAGAGAGGAAGAGTACGCATAAGAGGGGCAAGGGGGCATAAGGGGCAAAATCAGGTCCGACGCAGAGCCTTCATTTCAGGTGAAATCTGTGCAACTGTGATCTGCCATGTTACGGTATTACCTCCACCAAGGAGGTTATGTTTTTGATGCATTGGTTTGTTTATCTGTCTGTCAGCAACTTTACGGAAAAGTTCTGGACGGATTGACCTAAATTTTCACCAGTCATGAGCCTCACCCCAAGAACAAACCCATTATATTTTGTGGTGATTCAGATCATCTTCTGGATCCATGTTTTTTTAAGGATTCTTTATCATTGCGAGTTCTCTTGGCAGAGATCTGCGCTCTAGTACTTTATGTTATGAGTTCTCTGTGTTGTGACATGATGCATTTGGCCTGATGTAAATAAAAAACATACATTTTACAGCATGATGTTCTGAGAACTCTTTTTCCTTTTTTCCTTCTATGTTTCCTGATTGCTCTTGTGTTCTACATTTTGCTGTGCTTGGGGCATGATTTGACAATAGTGTCTCTTTTTGAGGCCAGGTGATGCTGTTTTGAGTCAGTAACTTCCTTTTGCAGCAAGAAAAAGGGTTTTGGGAAAGTAGTTTGAGTTTGGGGTTTAGTGTTTAAAGTTTGAAAAACTGAGGGGACATTTCAAAAATTGTGTTTTAGCAATTGAGAAAAACTGTAATACCCTGCGGCGCTATGGCACTTCCCAGTTACTTCTTATTTCTTTCTTATCCTTTTTATTAATTTTCTGTTTTATGTATCGATGTACTTTTATGGCTTAATTGTGAAGCACTTTGAGTACCATTCTGTTATTGTAAAGGGCTATACAAATAAAAGTTGATTGATTGAAATCAGAGAGGAAGAGTACGCATAAGAGGTGGTCACAGAGGTAGTCGAGGATAAGGGGAGAGTAAGGGGCCAAAATCAGGTCCGACGCAGAGCCTTGATTTCAGGTGAAATCCGTGCAACTGTGATCTACCATGTTACAGTATTACCTCCACCAAGGAGGTGATGTTTTTGGAAGCGTTGGTTTGTTTGTCTGTCTGTCAGCAACTTTACGGAAAAAGTTCTGGACGGTTACCTGAAATTTTCACCAGCCATAACTTCAGCCAACGAACCCGTTACATTTTGGTGGTGTTCCAGATCACCTTCTAGATCTAGGAATTTCATGAAGGATTCTTTATCATTGCGAATCTGCTTGGTGGTGTCTGCGCTCTCCATGCTTTTCTTTACTTTATGTTATAGTTTTCTATGTTTATATGATGCATTTGCCTTGTAAATTAAAAAAAAAAAAAAATTGACAGCATAATGTTCTGAGAACTTTGTTTTCCTTTTTCCTTCTAGTGTTTCCTATTGCTCTGTAGTGTTCTACATTTTGCTGTGCTTGGGCCATGATTTGACAATAGTGTTGCTTTTTGAGGCCAGGTGATGCTGTTTTGAGTCAATAAGTTCCTTTTGCAGCAAGAAGCAGAGGTTTGGAAAGTAGTTTAGTTATGGAATTAGTGTTTAAAAATGTAAAAAAGTGAGGGGACATCTAAAAAAATAGTGTTTTAGCAATTCAGAAAAACTATAATTCCTCCCCTCTTCATCAGCTTATCAAACTCCTGATTAGTGAATTCCCAGTGTTTCCCACTGATTACACCAAAATGAAGCAGAAAGATTTTTTTTCATTGTTTTTCATCACCTTATTAGTAACGTGAATGATTTATCAATTGATAAATAAAAAGATTTATTATTAATCAACCAAAATTGTACCGTCTCCAGTACAGAGCAAGCAAAGTTTAAAGAAGCATTACATAACTTTCCAACGTCAAAAACTGTATTCTTGACTTGTTTCATGGTATAGTGACATCCATAATGCACGTTTGTGGATCCATCATCGGGTCGTCCAGGTTGGGCTCAGAGCAGAACTGCTTCTCCATATGGAGAGGAGCCAGAGGTGGGGATGGATGGATGGATGGATGGATGGATGGATGGATGGATGGATGGATGGATGGATGGATGGATGGATGAATGAAATGCTGCCCAGCAGCATCCCAAGACGAAGAAACTGCACTTCACAACTTTTCTTCTGGGATGCCGCATGACATTGCAGCTGAGTTTTGCTTTATGCACTCCATCACACACTAGCAAGATATAAACATGTCAGCCCATTTGAACGCTCATCGTGGCTGATTAAGCAAAGAAACATAAAGACATTAACAAAGGAAGATTGGAAAAAGAAGAAAACGGACAGAGCAAGAAAGATACTACACTTAATTACGAGATTGGGAGCACCCTCTGAAGGAAGGACTGTTTGGACATGTCTTTTTTAAACGAGAAAAAGAGAAGAAATGCTGGAAATGGGGAGTTATCATTGTCTCGGTTGACAAGAGACACACATCCTGAGAAACTGCAAGCTCCCTGAATCTCATATCTCCCACACATCCAACTTGCAAACATATCATAGTTTCAGACAGTCAAGGCCAGTGCAGTAAGAACACCTGGCACCTTATTTTTAACTCAACATCTCAAAAAGAGAATCAGACATCCTGTTATTGCAACAACACACTCATGTTTTTATTTTTGTGCAGAAGTAATAACTCATATATTGAAGGCATGCATTGTGAAGGGTTTAGAATATGTAATGTATGTGATCATGTGCATATGAGTGCGATCATAAAATTTCCTATGACAAAGACAAAAGTCATAAGACCATCTTTTACTTGAGAGATCTCAGCACAGGTATGGTGAAGATAATGCTGGAACAGCCGTAGATAGAGGGCGCATCACTGAGAAAATCAGGAAAAGATCTGCAGTTGGTCTTTAAATAATATTTCATAAGTTTTGAATTCCACATCTCAGTTTCTTGTTTTGTTTTGCGGCAAATGAATACAGCATATTTATCTGCATTGAGATAAAATAGTTTCATGGTATATACATAAAAAAATCCATTATAACAGGAAAAGAAATAACTTTAAATCCTGAATGTCGCCAGCACGTCCATGTGGGGCCCATAAGGGTTAAATTTTGGCTGCATATGAGGGACCCAAGTGGGTTTGTCCACGGTTTCCATGGTGCAGATCTCGTAGTTTCAGTGACATGAGCCCCATATGTATAAACCCACAAGGGCAAACAGGTGGGGCCCACCATGGAAACCGTGGACAAACCCTCATGGGTCCCTCATATGCAGCCAAAATTTAACCCTTATGGGCCCCACATGCTGGCTGGATTTGCAGGGAATTTCTTACTTTATCACTAATGTTCAGTTTTTTTATCTATCAAATGAGCAGTTTTTGGCTCTTATATGGCAGAGCTTTTCTCCCTCCTTTCTTCCTTCTCTCTCCTCTATTCCCTTCCCCCTCTTTTCCTTTTTTTTCATTTTCTCTTTACTTTTTTTCTTTCTCTTTCTCTCTTCTTTTCCCCTCCTTTTTCATACCCATTCTACCCACTTTTAATTACTCACCCCCCCAACTTCTCTTTTCCCCTTTCCTCCCACTCTAATTACCCTTATCTCTCATCTTTAAAATTTTTCTAATTCACTTTCAAAATCTTTTCCATTTCTAATTTTCACACAATTTCACTCATCCTTCTAACTCTTAAATGACTTAATTATTTCTCCATATTTTATTATCATTTTTTATATTTTTATTTCTTATTACTCTTCTTTTATTCTTTTACTTTTACTACTCTTTCCCATTCTTTACCTCCTATACTCCTCAATCCTTCACTTCACTACTCCCTCCAATCTTTTTATCCTACTCCTCTCTATTCTTCTCTCTTCTTTCCCCCCCATCCATCACTCTTCTCTCACTCCTCCCCCCCCCACTCACCTTTCTTCCCTTTCTCCACCCTCTCCTTTCCTCCTATCTTTTTTCCCTTATCTTATTTTCTCATACATTTCTTTTCTATTATATTTTTCCTCTCCATACTATACTTATCTTTTCCTTTTTCCCCCCCTTTCTTTTTCCCCATTTTTACCCCCTTTTTATTTTCCTTTTTTTTATTAAAATTTTTCCTTTTATCTTTTTTTTTCTCCCTCATTTTTTTTCTCTCCCCCTCTCCCCCCCTTCTCCTCTCTCTTCCTCACCTCCTCTTTTTTCCTCCTCCTTTCATTATTTTCTTTTTTTTTATCTTTAAATTTCCTTAATTCTTCTTATTTTTAATCACAATTTTCCTTTTTTTCCTTTCATCCTTTTTTCTTCTTAAATTTCCTTTAAATTTTATCATTTTTTTCCTTTTTCTCTTTTTTATCTCTTTTCTTCTTCTCTTTTTCTCTTTTCTTCCTTTTTTTTTCTCCCTCTCTCTCCTCCTACTCTCCTCCACCTCTTCTCCCCCTTTCTCCCCTCCTCCCCCCCCTTCCCCTCTCCCCCCTCCTCCTTCCTCCCCTCCCCCCTCCCTTTCTCTTCCCTCTCTTTTTCATTCTTTTCTTATCCCTTTCCTCCTTCCTCTCCTTTCTCCCCTCCCTCCCCTTTTTCCTCCCCCTCTCCCCCCCCCTCCCCCTTCCTCCTCCTCCCTCCTTTTCCTTTTTGTTCTTATATACATTTCCTTCCATTCCTATCCTCCTCCTTCCCCCCCCCCCCCCCCCCTCCCCCCCTCCCCTTCTCCCCCCTTCTCACACTCCTTTTTTTCTTCCCCATCCCCTCCTCTTCCCTGCCTTCCCTTCTTCTTCTTTTTTTCTTTCTCTTTTTTTTTTTTTTTTTTTTTTTCTCTTTTTTTTTTTTTTTTTTTTTTTTGTTTTTTTCCCCTTTTTTTTTTTTTCCCCCCCTTTATAAACCTTTTTGCCTTCCACCTGGATTTAGAAATACTGCTATATAAATAAATGAAATGAGAGCAACTACATGACAAAAAGGAAAACTAGTATGGCTTTAAGTCATACCCATGATGAACACTAATCCTGAAGTGGATCAAAACAAAACTTTGAGTTACTGCTTCTAATCGCAACACAATGAACTAAACTACCTGTCTCAGCACTTTCTTGTTTTCTTTGTAATCAGTACTAGATTGCTTCTTCGTTAACAAGGAATCAATGTGAAGTAAATGCCTCTTTTCCCAAAAGTGGCATGCAGAGCAAATTTAAAGTCAGTATATATTTATTTTCTATCTTACTGTTTCCTTGACTGATTAAAACCTGCTTAAGCTTTGTCGTCTTTCACATGAACAAATGGAGAAATAAAAGTTTGACCCTGAAACCACATTTAACCCTCTATGGTACCATTTGTGCTCTGTCACATCTTCACAATGCATCCCTTTAATCTGATTTTTGACACTGATGTAAAGCCTCAGTTTTTCTCTCCTTTTAGTTCGGAAACATGAATGAGGATTGAGTGGCAGTTGTGGAGTTTTGTGTCCACCGTCGTGCTTCACTGATCTTAACCCCCATTCATCCAGGGAAGTCCTGCTTTCAAAAAAACAAGCACAGGGAGGTCTGACTCAAGGTCTAACAGCAAACCCGTAAGTGTGTCTCAATCTTGAATGGTATCTATTCTCTGTCAGTAGCAGCAGAACCATTTACCACTTGGAGAGGAAGTACTTTATTGTCTCATCCATCGGGATGCTCGTCAAGGCTGTCAGGGAACTGTTATGCAAATTTTTCTCAGAGAAGTGTGAGATCTTTTATTAAAGGTTAAGATTGATACAAATAAATGCAGTAAAGTGCTGATCCTCTGACCTCTGCTGCAGAGACTCCTGCTTGCTTCTCTTTACAGCAGCATCTTTTCCAAACATGGTCTTGTTTGCATTCATTTGCTCGTGGCTCGGGCCAGCTTCATGCAAAGCTTCAAAAAGCAGAACACACCTGAAATGATTCACATATCAGCAGAGCTCAGAAGGCCTGGGCCTCACAGATCTCAGAGGTCAAAGGTGAGACTCAAGTCCAACACAGACTCAACCCCACCCATGCAGAAAGCAAACTCACATTACAACAGGCAATAATGAGGGAGATTTTTTTTATTCTTAAAGGAGCAGAAGAAAGATGCTTTACGATATCCTGCTTTATTTGTATTTACTCATTATCCTGAAGATAGTGAATTACTGCAAATTAAAAAGATTCATGCAATATTCTGTTGGATCAATCAGAACTGTAATTCTGCAAAACCTGAGAATAAAACACGCTGGTGCACAACTAAACTACAGATGCAATAGTTTAGAATACACTGTGAGAAAAATCGGTTTGAATAATCTCTGTACCCTTTAATATTTGCCCCCATCTTTTTGCATAATGATCAGTCTTCCTGTCTTATTTTAAATATTTAATGTATTATTTCAGTTTTCTTGAAACAGAAATTTTGTAATACATAGTCTTATCACATTTACATATATAAATTATTATAAAACTTTCTCTTACAATGATTTCTTTAGGCACATTCTTTGTTTCTCAGTGCATGTTCACTCAAGAGTTTTACCCACTTTTCTTTACATTTGTAATAATCTTTCGGCTTGTCTCTGGCCAACATTCATTTTCCAGAAACTTAACCACAAATTGATCAAAGCTTAAACAAAAAAAAGCAGTTTTTTGTCTCCTAAAACATGATTTAATGATTTTATCACAAATGTGAACTTCTCTAAATCTGTGCATCATGAATAACACTGGCTGAACAACAGGGGGCGCTACAGGACTATTTTCACCTTCAGCTTGCTGTCAACCTCAGCTCTTTTATCATTTTTTATCATGAGGAATAATATGAATTAATATTACATCACACAAATGTCTTTATTGCCTAAATTGACTAGTTAAAGCTTTTTCTGTTTGCTTGTGGTCTCGTCCTTTTTAGTAAAATCACACTTGTATAATTCAACTGTCTTCTATCGAGAGACAAATGAATGATTTATAATTGAAACAAAATTCTGAGAAGTGAAAATTTGACTTTTTCGAAGACCTTGTTCGACATCAACTTCTTTCTTTCAGGAAAAAGTGTTTTCAGGCTTTTAGAGGATAAAAATATTTGTCATTACAGCAGTTTCATGGCTGATAAATCCAGACTGCAGGGAAAATTTACAGCAAGTTCTCGCTTTACTTGAGCGTTTCTCTCAACTGATACCACACAGATGATGAGCTCATTCAGGATAACAGTGCTTCTTATCAAGGAATGCACTTCTTTGGGGGGGGGGCTGAGTAATGTGAATTGTGGCTGTCTGGACTCATCAGGAGGGAAGCGTAGGAGTGAAGGAAGGGGGAGAAAATTTACGGCATTTGTCCACACAGGTTACACAAGAAACTTTAACCAAAATACTTTGGAATCATCAAGGGGGAGCATAGCAGATTACCAGTCTGTCTAGTTCTTAAAAATACATGGATATATTCCAAGGGGGGGGGGTCTGGGTTTTCAGATTTTACGCGAGACCTTTGCCCTCAACGCATCCATTACTGTGTAGTAGATTTGTCTCAGTTTTCTGGGCTTCAGTTTGTTACATTTTCACCCCACCCCCCGCTACCACTCACCCATCCACCCCAGTTTCTCCCCGGACGCCAAAGGCAAAGGTCACGTGCCAACTTAGTCAGACAAAAAGGTTTTTTGTTTTTAAACTAATGTCTTTTCCCTTCGTGCATGCTGTTGATCACAGACAAAACATTTGGTGAAAGGCTTGTTGATGGGAATTAGTTTTAACGAGAGACAAAGTCAATTAGTTGGTGGTTCTTATTTTCTTATTTAATGAGACACTAAAGCTTCAGACATGCCTTGAACATATTGTCTGGACAGCCTTTATTTTCTGGTCTGCAATTGGATTTAAATAAATTGAGGTTATTGATTTTAATCTTTAGAAGCTCTGAGGTTTTCCTAAAATATAGCACCTGTCAACGGAGCTCAAATCTGAGGTCTACAGGAGCCAGTCCCCACCCAGCATGATCCCAGGTCAGATTTACCTACAGGCCAGCAGAGACTTTGATGGCAGATTGAGCATAAGAAAATGAGTTATAAATCACAGAAAGGTATTACATATATCGTTGTGTATAACAAATGAGTAAAAACATGTAATTGTTGATTGTTAATCAAGGGATTGCTGACAATATGTAAAGTCAGAATGAAGGAGACTGCTAAACACAGGGAAAGGTGGTTACAAGTTCCTAACCCCGCCCTGCAAAGTATTGAAGCAGATCATAGAAATATGATTGAAATAATGAAATGATGTGTGATGAATGTAATCAATTGTCTGAAATGTAAGAAGAATATAAAAGTCAGAGTGACTAAGCATATCCCGAGGTCAGATTTGAAAAACAACAGCTTGAGGAAATTGGACACACCCTAGCTCTCTGCAGCGACAGAGAAAGACGACCTTGGAAACCCCCTAACTCGTGACAGTGAACAACATGACATTAGGTCAAGATCAATTGGTCAAGCCAATCAAATGGACTAAGACCGGGCCTTGTGATCACCCTTCAACCAAGGGGATAAAAGATCCCTCTAAAGTGCGATTATAGCATTACGTCTCAGTGGATCTGAAGAGGCAGGATGCGTCCTCACCATCTGAGGGAGTCGGACAGACAGCTAATTTTTCAGTTGGACTTTTAACACCAGATCTGATCGTAATCTCAGCCAACTTTCAACTGAAAAGGATTTTTAGCTTCTGGACTGGTAGCATTGGCCTTGTGCTTCTAACAGTGGCAGTTTGGACCCTCAGGACGGGGGGGTCCAGAATAGCTGTCACTGGGGCACACAAGTGGATTTGAGGTACGATCCGGGGCCCCGGATTCTGGACTTTGGACCACTCTCCTAAATCTTTAATGGGTTATCAGCTTTGAGTTTCCAAAGGACTTTCAACATTTAAAGGTAGACTGAGAGATAATTAGGCTAAATTTGTGAGACATTTTACACAGAATGGAGAAGTTAGGATGTTGGATTGTGATGAAATTATTCTGATTAATTTGGGAATTGTTGGATTTTCTTTGATTATTGGATTTTCTATTACCGGATTTAATTTCAGTTATCCCATTTTTGATAATTTTACGGAATCGGAACCCACAATTAGATCAAGGTGTTGGAGGCAGATGATTATTTCATTTATACTGGGATTTATAAATTGTTACCTGATTGTACTTTTGTTGATTTTAAGCTGTTTATACCTTTTTACCCCCTGCTAAATTGCTTCAATAAATTTAACCTGCATGAAGAATAATTAGTGATTATTTCACGTTTTCACAGTTCGATGGTTGCTACCCTCATTGAGGAAAGTAAAGTGGTCTAGGTAATTTCCTGCCTAATTTTTAACGACTTTAATGGTCCTAACAGGTTGGTTCTAGCCAAATTAACATGTCCTGACATCCTGTAGTTTCCTGGATGTTAAATATTCCGGATCTGAACAAGTGCTCGGAAAACGTTTAGGGGACAAGCTGTCGATGAGATAAGGTAGCTGAAGAGGGGGTCCGGGATAAAAGGTTGTTCGCCCGAAAGAGACTCGCAGCTGTAAAGGGCAGACCCTATCGAACTAAGGCAGTTAGTTGGCCGGACGAATTGTCCCCGCCACTAGCTTAGACTGGCTTATGAGTCAAACCCACTGAGGTTAATAACCCTTGGGGACTTTTAGCTGCTAAACCCGTTACTGGAGAGCTGGTTTTTCCGATTTATACCATCCACGGATCGAGGGTTTTCAGACACACCATAACCTCAACTCTGGAGGGGAAACTCCGGAGAAGTTTTTGACCAGAACTTGCCGTTTAATTCACAAGTTAAATAGCTGCCATATTTTTTTCTTTTTTTAATGGAATATTACCAAAAATCAGAAGCATTTTGTCCACAAAGCAGAGCTGAAAAACTGATTCGTTCATCATATTTAGGTTGGATTAATTCGATCTGGATGGTCAAACAAGTCACTTAAAGCATCTTTGTGACAATCTGACACTGTGCAGGAGGAAACACAGTTCTTAAAGGGACTTGAGACTCGCGACTGGCGCTTCAGGTAACTGCAGCCACGAGCCAAGCCGTCACGGGAGCACAAACTGAAGCTATAATGTTGTTCTCTTCTTTTTTCTTTTCTTTTTTTTTTTTTTTTATCTTTTCTGCAGATCCATCCTTTCCTTTCTTTTATATTTTATTTCCTCTTCCTCCTTATTCGGATGCGGATGCAGCGTCATTTGACGTCACATCCGCAGGGCAGGAAATTCGGCCACCGAATTGCAGCATTTTATGCAGCACACAGACTGTTCAAGGCAACGGAGAGAGACGTGGGTGAAAACGTTCTTTTTGGTTTTTAACGCTTCATCACCCAAAAGTATTTCTAAAAATGGGCATGCTTGTTCATTCTTTTGTAATTCCTGCCTCAAGTCCCTTTAAATGGCCAGCTGCCACCTGACCAGGGGAATGAATGAGTCCCAGGTGTGGAGGCCTCCCCAGCAGGCACGACAATAGACCTTTTTGCTCTTATTTGCAGTAGATTTTAGCTCATTTTCCCCACTTACAGAAGTAAATTCAGACATGGGGCTGTTTGTTTTTGGAACTCAGAAAACTTGTGAGGTTCAACTCTGGTGAAAATTTTTGTTTCATTTTCTTTCAGGCACAGTTTTGTTATTGATCATTTGTTACTGATCAGCTGAGATTGGTAACTGAGATTCAGGCTCAGACCCCAAAATCAAAATAACAAAAGCTACAAAAATGTCATTTAAACTTAATCATACTTAGCTGTTCACAGGTTTATTTTTCTTCAAACAGCAACTAATATCTGGACCTATTCTGAACACTTGCCAGTGCTGTAACTGAGCTGTAAGTGCCCAAAATAGCTCAGATTAGGCACAAACATGTTTGCCATCTGGGCTGTCACTTTGCCATTTTCTTAATCCACACATATGGTATCAATTAATAAGATTGAGTTCACAAGTGCACACACTCACAGCTTAAATTACATTATTTTCATGTCCAGTAAGTCTATTAAAAATTATTACCTTGCGTACACATCTCTCCCAGATCTTTCCCACATAACTATTTCTCCAAAACTGGTTTTCTGACAGGCTTTTTTCCAACGGGAGCTGGTTTCACAGGACTGGAGCTTTGCATCCAGTTCTAGACTCTAAACCAGATTATCACCAACTCCAGACGAACACACCTGACTCAAGTTAATGGGACATTTCGAGGCCTAATGCAGAACTTTAATTACAGTGAGGCGTGTTGGTCAGCGACACATCCAACCTGCAGGACAGTGGACCCTGAGGCCCAGAGATGGAGATCGCTCCTTTTCTTTTCTTTTAAAAACCATAAATTAATGTTTTTGCTTTCTTTTCCAGAATGTCCTGGTAATCTTTATTTTTATTCTATTTTATTTCCTTGTGACAATATATATAGTTCACATATATATAGTTCACATATATATATATACAGTGGGTACGGAAAGTATTCAGACCCCTTTAAACTTTTCACTCTTTGTTTCATTGCAGCCATTTGCCAAAATCAAAAAAGTTAATTCTAATTCTCATTGATGTACACTGAGCACCCCATCTTGACGGAAAAAAAAACTAAAAACGTAGACATTTTTGCAAATTCATTAAAAAAGAAAAACTGAAATATCACATGGTCATAAGTATTCAGACCCTTTGCTCAGTACTGAGTAGAAATACCCTTTTGAGCTACTACAGCCATGAGTCTTCCTGGGAATGATGCAACAAGTGTTTCACACCTGGTTTTGGGGATCGTCTGCCATTCTTCCTTGCAAATCATCTCCAGTTCTGTCAGGTTGGATGATGAATGTTGGTGTTCAGCCATTTTCAGGTCTCTCCAGAGATGCTCAGTTGGGTTTAAGTCAGAGTTCTGGCTGGGCCGGTCAAGAATGGTCACAGAGTTGTTGTGAAGCCACTCCTTTGTTATTTTAGCTGTGTGCTGAATCATTGTCTTATTGGAAGGCAAATCTTTGGCCCAGTCTGAGGTCCTCAGCACTCTGGAAGAGGTTTTCTTCCAGGATCTCTCTTTAATTGGTCGCATTCATCTTTCCTTCAATTGCAACCAGTCTTCCTGTCCCTGCAGCTGAAAAAAAAAAAACATAGCATGATGCTGCCACCACCATGTTTCACTGTTGGGATGGTATTAAGATTGTGATGAGCAGTGCCTGGTTTTCTCCACACATACCGCTTAGAATTAACTCCAAAAAGTTCAGTCTTGGTCTCATTAAACCAGAGAATCTTATTTCTCACAGTCTGGGAGTCCTTCATGTGTTTTTTGGCAAACTGTATGCAGGCTTTCATATGTCTGCACTGACTCTGCCATAAAGCCCTGACTGGTGGAGGCTGCAGTGATAGTTGACTTTGTGGAACTTTCTCCATCTCACTACTGCATCTCTGGAGCTCAGCCACAGTGATCTTTGTGTTCTTCTTTATCTCTCTCTCCAAGACTTTTCTCCCATGATTGCTCGGTTTGGCTGGACGGCCGGGTCTAGGAAGAGTTCTAGTCATCCCAAACTTCTTCCATTTAAGGACTATGGAGGCCACGGTGCTCTTAGGAGCCTTTAGTGCTGCAAAAAAATTGTGTAGCCTTGTCCAGATCTGTGCCTTGCCACAATTCTGTCTCTGAGCTCCTTGGACAGTTCCTTCCACCTTGTGATCCTCATTTGCTCTGACATGCACTGTGACCTGTAAGGTCTTATATAGACAGGTGTGTGTCTTTCCTAATCACATCCAATCAGTTTAATTAAACACAGCTGGACTCCAATGAAGGAGTAGAACCATCTCAAAGAGGATCAGAAGAAATGGACAGCATATGAGTTTAATATGAGTGTCACTGCAAAGGGTCTGAATACTTATGACCATGTAATTTTTCAGTTTTTCTTTTTTAATAAATTTGCAAAAATTTCTACATTTATAGTTTTTTCTGTCAAGATGGTGTGCTGAGTGTACATTAATGAGAATTAGAATTAACTTTTTTGATTTTGGCAAATGGCTGCAATGAAACAAAAAGTGAAGGGGGCTGAATACTTTCCGTACCAACTGTATATATATATATATATATATATATATATACTATATCATATTATATTATATTACATTTTATTTAAAGCGTCTTTCACAAAACCCAAGGTCGCTTTACAGACAAATAAAATACAAAAAATAAAGTAAGCAGTGTAAGTGCATTGTAGAGGAGGAGAAAAAACATTAAAAGACAGAAAACGATAATAAAAAACATTAAAATCATTTAAGATGTAGCAAAGAGGTGTAGTGAAAATAATGAAGGGTTTAAGGCAAATTTGAACAGGCGAGTTTTGAGATAGTGCTAGAAGGAGAAGGAAGGAGTGAATATTGCGGTGGTCAGGAGGAAGTGAAATCCAGAGTCTGGGAGCGGAGCAGCTGAAAACTCTGCTTCCTTGGTAACAAGCCGGGGGGTTGAGAGAGTGAGATGGAGAGAGGATCTGAGGGAACGAGGGGGGTTGTGATGTGGACCAGAGGGGACAGGTACGGAGCTGTGAGATGGTGAATGGCTTTAAAAGTAAAAAGGAGCATTTTAAAGATGATAACGGAGTTAATAGGGAGCCACTGAAGCTGCTGTGGAATAGGGGTGATGTGTGAGGAGGGGGTTTCACTTTAAAAACTTCAAGACTTTACATACTAAACATTTTTCTTTGTTGGTTAATTCAGGCCTTAAACCTGAACATTATGTTGGAGTTTCAAATAAATCTCTACAAGGTGTACTAATGCTGAAGTTAAGTGATTAATCCAAGAGTTCATGAAAATTCTTTTTTTTCTCATGATTTAGTGGCTGAAAAAGGAACTAACTACCATGGCTGGTCCTGTTTGGATCATTCTGCGAGGGGGGATGGTGTTGCATACCAACTTGGAGACTTTCAAACCCCCCTCTCGAAATGATCGTCATTCAGCCCCCCCACTGATCTCAGATCCTTAAGGACACTTATCACTTTGAGTATGCGGACGACATCTTCCCGAATGCCTTCTCTCTGGAATAACTTGTAAATCTCAGATGTGGCGTCACCTTTTTGACCCTTGCTGTCATCAACCGTTTCAAAACACAGACACTCGTTTAATGGGGTCTGGTACATTCCTGCCCCCATCTTCTTCCAAAAACTGGTCTCAAACTGTTTATTTAGATGGTGCTTTAAAATGCTGGAGAATGTTTTTTATTCTTATGTAAGCTAATTTCAATATCTTGAATCAGACTTTTCTTTTAAAAGTTAAATCAATGAAGAGATCAAAAAAATCTATCGATGAGAACTGGGGAAGATTTACAGATTAGATGTAGGAAAAGACTGACGTAATACTTTGCTATTAATCCACTTTCATGTTAATGTGCTTGTTCCCTGTTTTTCAGTGATTTAGTGTGTATCATTATTAATCAGCCACATAGCAAGCAGGGTTGTGGAGGTTTTTTAAATGAAGACATGATGAAGGGAAGTAAAAAGGGTGAAAAAAAAGTCTTAATTTCTCTTCAGACGGGCAGCAATAAGCAGAGAAAGCTGCTTTTTATATGACTATCAACATGAACAGAATTTAGCAGAAGTGTAGGTGCCCAGCTCGTCCTTATTTAGCCTTCATCCTGAGGAGTGCCACCTTCATCAGATAAGCCATAATGACACAATCGATGTTGACAGGTTTTATCTTCCATTTCTGAGGTTTTGAATCATGACGCATCTGATTGCATCACTGACACCGAGTCTATCATTGAACATTTTTTATGTAGATATTTGATACCTGTTTGATAATTCCTACTCTGGAAAAGTGTGATTTTTGGACACTTCCATATTTATTATGCACAGCTTTTGGTCATGTGTACAATGAGAACATTTATATCTGTTAAAGTTGTTTGCACTCTCTTCTGACCTTGATTTAATCTCTGTTCAGTTGCCCTCTGCTCATCATTGTTTACTTTACAGCCTCCTGCTCTCCCACGCCAGATCCTTCGCATGCCAACAGTTGAACAGCACTGTGTATGTCAAGGATGGTTCTGGAAAGACAGGCCTTCGCCAGCAGGTAGAGGTTAAAACAATAACTTTGTTAAAGGAATAAAATAAGAATAATAAAATAATGAAAAGTCCAAATGAATAACCTAAAAGTGATCAATTGAAAAGTCAAAAGAAAAGGACTAAAAAGGCTAAAAGGGCTCTTGGTGGCTCTTCTTGGCTGCATCTGGGCTCCATCCTGGCCCCGTGGAGGCTGCACTCCATGGCAGCTCCTCCTGGGACGCCACAGTCGCTCCTTTGGCCCGAGCAGCCGCTCCTCCCTGCGGTCGTACCTCTGGCTGTAGGCCTCTTCATGGTCTGCGACCGCCCTCCGGCTCCCAACCCACTCCTCCGCCGTCACCATTACCTGGGCCCCCCAGCCTGCGCCCACCCCGGCTTCGCCTCCTGTGCCCAGTCCACTCTGCGCTCTCTAGTCTCTGTCCGTACACAGTCTTTTAATCCTGCTGCTCCAATTAAGTCAGGGGAGGAGTCCTCTCCAGGTGCTGCCAATCAGTTCATTAAAAGCTCCCACTAGCTTGGAGATAAAAAACAAAGTTAAAACCACACAAAACCATAAAAAAGCATGCTAAAAACCAAGCTAGTGGGCAGAAGTCCAGTCTCTGGCAGTCCAGTCTCCTTCAACTTAAAGCGTGATTTAAAGAAAAAAAACTTGGTGTAAAATATGAGGCATGTGAAACAAGCACGACAATAAATTAACAGTAAAATGTCAACCTGAAAGAAAGACAAACTCATCTCCTCCATCTGAATGCAGTCTTGCACTCTTGCCTCACCAATAAATTGGGAGCTGACAGTTGTTTACACCATGTGACATCAAGGTGCTCTTCACACTGCTGATAATAAAGGGCAGCCATAAATCCCCGAGCAGAGCTGGAGGAGTCCTGTTCCACGGCACAGCAGTCAGATCTGCATTCTTTCATGACTGGCGGGAAGCTGCATATCAGGACTGATCTAAACAAGAAGAAGCCGTCAGAGCCAACTTCACTTTATAATACAGTTGACCAAAGTGCTCAACACTGAGAAAACCTTAAAGGATAAGTTTCTTTTTTCAACCTAAAGCTTATTTCTAGGAGTATATACGTGCATTTACTCACCAGTAAAGTTTCTGCATCACTTTGACTTCTTGGGAAGATATTACATTGAGATGCCTTTCAGTGTACATCATGCTATAATGGCGGAGATGGGGCAGCCTCTCTATAAGGCATTATCTGCAGCAAAACTCCTCGATTTCACCAATGCTTTAAGTAAAATGAATGAACGAACGAGTACTATTGTCCTGTAAGTTTAGAGTTTTGCAAATTGTGTTTTTGTTGTTGTCTGGGTAGCAAACTGCCCTTCTCAGCTGTACTTTGGAAGCGCGCATCATGAACGCGCAGCCCCGAAAAGTGAATAGAACACCCTGATAACTAACGGAAAGCTAAATCTGAACAGGACAATTTTGTTCATATATTCTACTCAAAGTACTGGCGAAAATCAAGAATTTTTCCTGCAGATCATGCCTTCTATAGTGACCTGTCCCCGCCATTATACTGGATGTACACAGAAGGGCGACTCAACGTAATATCTTCTGAAAGACTCAAAGTGATGCAGAAATTTTAGCAGTGAGTAAATGCACGTATATACTCCTATAAGGTGGAGGTTGAAAAAAAAAGAAGTTATCCTTTAAAGGACATAAAAGAGATTTTGCAATATTACATAAAACTATGTAATCTAAAATAAAATCTCGATCATACAAATTCTCTGTTTTTACAATCAAAATTTTTTAAACTTCAGGACCTGGTTCATTGTCATACAGCACAGATTATGTTTAAAGCTAGCAAGTAATTACGACATGTCGAAAATCTTTTCAGTCATGTGCACCTTAACTTTTTTAGGCTCTACACTGGCTCTACTTAAAAAAGTAGAGCCAGTGTATTATTTATTTCTTAGTGCTCCAGTGCGCATCAGTCCCTTTTGTCTCAGTTGCAGCCGGTCCAAAATGCTGCTGCCCAGCTGTTGACTATTGGCAATCGGCAAGCAGCTTGGTGAAAAGGCAGCAACTGTTGGTGCAATTATTAGAAAATGGAAGAAGTTCAAGATGACGTTCAGTCGTCCTCAGTCTGGGGCTCCATGCAAGATCTCACCCTGTGGAGCATCAATGTTCATGAGAACGGTAAAGTGTAGAATATTACTGAATATTATCCATGTTTTCATGCAAAATGACTTATACATCAGATGAAGATTTTAGGATAGAACCAGGACAGCCTTTTTCCTGTGTTTTCCTGTGGCAGTTGCAAAAACTCATCAGAGGTGGTTTAGTGGGGCTATTTAGCAATTACTACCTAGAGTAGCAAATCATTTAGGCAGTTTATGACCTGGGGACCCTGAGAAAATCCTGCTAAGAGGAAAAGGTCTTTTCCATATGGCTTATCATGTGAAATTCTGAGACAGGGGACAAGCGCGAATGATTAGTAGTTTTGCATTGTTGTGCTCCCCATTTTTTCTGTATTTTTCCATCCTTTCAAACTCTCAGGGGATCAAGGAGCCAGGAGATGCCAGGATGTCTGCTTAGCTGTCCTGTACGGGGGTGGAGCCCCTGACTCTTCAAGACTCTACCTACATTTGACACTATATAAGAGAGCAGGGACATTTAGGAGGGGTCAGACTTCTGACTTCTGTAATAAACTGTTAACTTTTATTCTGCATTGTTTGGTTTTCTTTCCTGATGCAAAAGGTCCCGCTGAGAATGGGTAAAGAAGGTTACAGCAGGTTTAATGTTTAGAAGGTATCTTAAACACCCATTTTCTTACAAAAGGGATCTGCCCAGAATTACACAGCAGGACCTGTTCAACGACCTGAAGAGCTGGGACAGAAAACGATCAATAACACACTGCACCGTCATGGATGTTCGTGGACCATCTGGATGATCCATAGGAGGAATGGGAGAAGGGACAAAAATAGAGCCTTTTGGTCTAAATTTGACCCGTCTTACTTTGGAGGAAAAAGAAGGATGAGTACAATCCCAAGAACACCGTGCCAACCGTGAAGCACGGAGGTGGCAATATCATTCTGTGGGGTTGCTATTCTGCAAAGGGGACAAGACAATTGCATTGTTGAGGGGAGGATGGATGGGGCCATGTGTCACGAGATCTTGGCCAACAATCTCTTAGAGTGTTTTCACACAGGACCCATTCAGGTCGACCTAACTGAGTTTTGGTACCGAACATGGCGCGACGACCGGGTCTGTGTGAACGCTCGTAGTCAACATAACTCACCCGCTCTCGGACCAGCTGAACGGGGTGGTTTCGTAATGGCATTGACCTGAAATCCACCACGAGTGATGTGTGAACGCGCAGCAACTTTAACTCAACCAAAATCCCAGATACTCCACCTTTTCTAACTAAACAGGTATCCATAGGCTGCTTGACAGTGATATCTATGGTTATACTACATAATCGGGTCAATTTAAACTGTACACAGTCGTACAACAAATAAAGTACTACATAATATATCAATCATATATTTTAACTGATATATTGTTGTGGATCATTTTAACACCATTTCTAAGGAGTTCCATAGTCTCACTCCATCAACGGGGGGTTCACAAACACTGGACAAATTACCAACAAGGGCTAGCAGGCTGAGCGTTAATGCTCATGTTTACAACTCACCGGTACCTGGCTGTTCGCCGACAATATCTGCGTATGGTCAGGACTTCATGGATCAACAGAATCAATCTGGGCCTTGCTCTGGCTTGTCTGGAAATCCGCCGCCTCCAGGGCATGATCACATTGTTCTCTATGCGAAACTGTGACTCATCTTCAACACCCTCCATCATTCACAAGTGTTTTGTTTACAACACAGACACGCTGTACAGCTGGAAGGCATCTACTTACATCTGGTTGCCATGGATACACAACACTCCAGTCTGCAGAGCGACTGCTGGACGCGGTGATTAAAAAGCAGATGTGAAACGGAGCCGTATTAGTTGAAAATTGAAACATTGCATCCTTTTCACTGCTGCGGCAGCACCTGGCTCCACCCAAATATATGTGAAAACAACTTTGAGAGGACTGAAGATGGGTCATGGCTGGGTCTCCCAGCATGACATTAACCTAAGGTCTATATTACCCCACGACAGCTCCAAAACCTAAGGGATCTGGAAAAGATCTGTATGGAGAAGTGGACCAAAATCCCTGCTGCAATGTGTGCAAACCTGGTCAAGAACTACAGGAAACATCTAATCTCTGTATTTGCAAACAAAGGTTTCTGTACCAAATATTAAGTTCTGTTTTCCCTGACGTATCAAATACTTATGTAATGCAATAACATGCTGATTAATGACTTAAAAATCATACAATGTGATAGAAATTACAGATTTCTACATGCTTTGTAAGTGGGAAAACTTGTAAAATCAGCATTGTAGAAATACTTATTCTTCTCACTATACTGTAGTTGTGTAGCCAGTTGTGGTATCGCCAAGTTTGTTCACTCCTTTGTCAGTTCAACCAGGTTTTACATGAAACTTACGCATACATTTCTTTTCTCAGCAAAAGGTCTTGCTGAGAATGAGTAAAAAAGATGACAGCAGGTTTAATGTTTAGAAGGTATTTTAAACACCCATTTTCTTACAGTACCAAAGAGACACCAGACAAATCTGCTGCACTTCCACAAAAACAACAAAGCATTCGTTCAGGCATCATTCTTGCATCTTAAAAGCTTCAGCTCTTGTGAAGTATTTAGCACCGGGATAGTTTTAATTAAATTCAGGTCACCACAGCATCATACAAGGCTCATAGAGGATAAAAATCACAGAATCATCAGCATCTTTCTCTTTAATGACACATTAACTTGTGTCATCTCTGTGTGCATTAACCTCTGTATAACCTCCATGTTGGTTAGAATATCCATATATTTATTGTGTGCTTGAGGTGATTGAGAGGAAATGGTGACCTGTAGATGACTGAACTAATGAGGAGGAAGCGTGAAGAGGAAAAATAGGATGGACCGATGGACAGGTACTAATTTTGATTTATAATGGGGTAAGATAAAGAAGATGCTTTAGGAAAATACAAACAGACTGAACAACTGTTTTTAAGGATCTTTGGAGCCTGAAATTGATGCTGACATTAACGTGAGTTAACATTAATGTTAAAGGAGTACAGTGTAAGTTCCCGCTTTTTTCCAGAAGTTCGCCACCTCTGGCGACAAGTGGAAGTGATGCTAATGTCGTGCACACACGTGTTGGTCTTTAGTTTAACCCACATTACACTCAGTCTGAGCCCAGAGTTAGAGTCACAATGTCTACTGAGGTAATGAAGTTATAAATCTGCAAGTTGTTTACGGTTTGATTGTTGAGTAAACTAACTGTATGCTAACGGTAACAACAGGCTAACGCTGGCTTGTAGATCAAATATCCAAATTCAGAGGCTGAGACCACGTTTACCTTATAAAATTACTGCATCAACTAAATTTGACAAGTGGCTGGAGTATATCTCTTCCCCAGGAACAGTCATATGGCTGCCATACTGCTACATTTACATGCTAAAAACTTAGCATTGCAATATTATGCACCCGTATTTCTGTCATACATCACATTTACCGTGTTAGCGAGAAGAAAGCCAACTGTGGGTCCCATTTTATTCCCAGACTGCATCGGAGCTCCCTCCAATTAAAAAAGAAAGTAAAACAGCTGCTCGGGTGTTTACTCCAGCACCGGTCAGACTCCAGTTTGGTTCTCTTCGTCTCACAAGACAAAACTTTTCTTCTTTGTCTTACTGGAGTCTGAGTTGGGGTTTGAGAGGCACCTGTTCTCCATCTTTTAGCAGCAGTTAGTGTTGTCTCGACATGCGCGGACCTGCGGTGGCGGAATACACGACACCGGTGCAGCCAGACGAATGAGAGCGCGCAGCTCGTCTCCCCCACAAGCGCCCCCTTGAGGCTTTGCACTCGAAACTCTCACGTTGGGCAGAATGAGTGTTAGAAACCACCACAGTGAAGAAAGTTCAGCTCATTCTACACATCAGGCAGTTGTAAGAGCATGTGGAAGAAAGAAAAGGATAGTATTGAACATTTAAAATTGTGCAATGCACCTTTAAAGTTCCCAACCTTGAACCGATCATGCCACATCTAAACACACCCTACACTCTTCTGCAGCAGCTTTCTGCCAACATGATGTGTACACAGTTTACTTTGACATTTACTGGTTGTTCCAGGACGCTGACCTGGTCATCATGACCTTTACTTTACTGCCTCCTACATGTGAACATGTGGTTTACATACTGAAAAATGCGAAACTGTTTCTGCTGTCAACCAAAAGTGCAAAATATATTCTTTGCATTACAGTGTGTAGAAGCAGGCTGAACTCATGGTGGGACTGTCGTTGCGCTACGTCTTCGCGATCTGATCAGAAGTGCTGTTTGTTTAGGTATAATGATAAGAGAAGCTAATGTTGTCTTATGAGTCAGAGTACAGACCTGAACTATGGATTTCAGCAGCGTGTTGTTTTTAGTCAGGCACTTCGTTGGTCAGCCGGTCAGCTGAGGCTGAGCGGAGCATAGACATCATATACGTAGACACCTCATGGACTGGTGCCGCCTATTGGAGCTGACGTCTCAGCGGGGCCGCCATCTTGGATGGGTCGCCCATATGATCCCAGTGCATTCATTTGTATTGAGGAAGGTGCATTTCCACCTACATTTATCATAGATCCCCCAATTTTTACCTAATTTTCACACGGCTTGGTTTATTACAAATATTACAATTACACTAAGAAATATATATAAAAAGATATATATATATATATATATATATTTATAAATATTTCTTTTTTTATTTCAGTCCATACATGACCAAACGAGAAAAAATACCAAAACAAAGTAACCAAAACAATATCATAAATGCACCAAAAATAATAATAAATACAAAAGATAATGATAATAATAAAAAAAAGAATACAATAAAAAAAAGAAAATAGATAAGTAAAGACATCAAAAATTATGTACATTTATTATTTCATGTACGAAAAGGAGTGGGAAGAAGTACAAAAACTTATTCAATCCCAACCTTTTTCAAAAAAGAAAAAAATAAACAACCATTTACATAGATCACAGTCTATATATGCACACACACTATATACACACATATGCTGTTCAATCCTGTGATGGGCAATCCCCCATAACTGCTGTAGGGATGCACGATATAATCGGCCCCCCATTGGTATCGGCCTATATCGGCCATCAAACTGAATATCGGTCATCGGCCACCCCACCAATATTTAACCAATCAGCCCCCCCCCCCCCCCGAAAAAAAAAATATCGTGTGTCGAAAAAATATCGACACACTGAAATATCACGATATATATCACATTTAAAAACACGGTATGGATTTCTTTTGCTTCCGAAATCTTGCGATATTTCATCATTCTACAGCAAAATCTCGCGAGAATTCATGAAATATTGAGAGTTTGTAGCAGAACGATGAAATCTCATGAGATTTTTTAAGTTAAATAGATCAACACCGCGTTTTAAAATATCGATATCGCAATATTTCAGTGTATCAAAATTTTTCCCACCCCTACTTTTCAAAATGTTGGAAACAGATAGCAAAACTGCAATTTGCAATGACTGCTTATTTTTTTTTAGCTTTAATATCAGTATCGATATCGGTTATTGGCCACATGAGTTTTAAAATATTGGCATATTGGATATCGGCCAAAATTCCAATATTGTGCATCCCTAATCTACTGTCAATAGATTTTGCAAGTGAGGGGGGCACAAAGCATTTTTATTTAAGAGGACACCGAACCAGTTTCCTTATTGTTGGCAGCAGGTAACTTCTTCATTTAACCTTTGTTTAAACTGCAATATGGTGAGAAGTTGCTGTGTTGTGAACTGCTATAACCATTCTCATGACCACAGATGTGATCATATAAACCCAGGAATAAATGATCAGTTTTTACACACCGAAGGAATATGGACACCATAGATGTGGCAGAGACGTCTTATGGCCATGGATTGCAGCTGTAACCAAACATCACCTCCAATCAGAATATCTCCCCACATATAATAATAATACCAGAATGGATTGATTTGCTGTATAATGGTGAATGAATCAGACATATAAAATAAACTGTTATTATTACTCACTAATAATAATAATAATAGCAACAACGATGATAATAAAGTAAATGATAATTATCATTATTATGTTATGTACAAGTGCCTTTGGAGGCCCACAAGGACACTTTACAACATTAAAAATACAATAACAACATACAATATCCACTACGACCTACACAGACAACAGTCCAGGTAGGACAGGTGAGATAAAAGGCAGAGTGTTTGTGATTGAGGTCCAACAGGTGGAAGTCTGGATCTGAAGATGGAAACAGGGACAGAGTTCTGGATGTTCTGGAACAGAGATGCAGGTCTGGGGAGGTTATAACCTCCTGAGGAGGTATATATAAGTTATGACTCCCATTAATATGAGGATGTGGTGACGGTGCTGCAGTGGATCACAACACAACCATAAACACTTTGTATAAAGAGCTGACAGTAACGTTGAGGAATTCCTGTTTTACATAGTTTACATGAAATTGTGCATTATTTTATTACAATACAGTGAGTTGATCAAACTGAAGAGAAAGCAAACAATAATTAACATAGATGCAGTCGATCTGATAATGTTACCCGTGCATAAAAGTAGCCGCTAACATTAGCATAGCTCCTGGTTCACGTTTCTGTAGAAGCTTGGCTATAAATTCATGTCAGATATTCACTCCTGGTGTAATGGGGGTCCAGCTCTTCAGCTCAGCATGTTTTCTTTGTGTATCTGTAGTTGCATTTTTGTTGACTTTTTTTGGCCGGTTATTGCAACTGTAAGCTTCACAAAACACGAGCATAGTCGCTCGCTCTGTTTTACTCTGGTGAGTGAACGACCCAACCAATATGGCGGCGACGCACGACGCGATCCAGCACGTAATGAGGGGTCTACGTATATAGGTCTGTGGAGCGGAGACCGGGAGGCGGCGGTGAAGAACCACAGACACGTCTCTTAAAGGTTGAATATGGAACAGTTTTATTAAAAGCTATATTTTTTCAAAAATAATACCTCCACAGGTCGTTTGGGGGTGTACAGAATGAAAGTACAACATTTCCCAGAAAAATTATATTTAGCCTAAAAATAATTATAAAATCATTTTTTACGGGTTCGATAATGGCATTTTATTTACGTCTATAAGCCAATACACGCCGCCATTGCAGGTTGCCAAATACGATCTCTGTGTGGAAACAATATTTCGGTCATAGTCAGGCTTGTACAGGGGAAAACCGTAGAGACGACCAGTGAAGCAGCTGCTTCAGAGCCCTGGAGATATGATCTTTTTCTGAGGAGGAGTGACCTGAGAAGAGCAAAACCTGGAGTAAATTTAGGTGAAGACTTCACTAAATGGACCCACATAAACGTTTCCCACGGAGTCAAAACACGGAAATGGTGACTTTCCTGCTGGATCGATAAGCTAGCTTGTTTGCTAACATGGCTAACATTAGCTGTCAGTTATAAACTCCTCTGCGTTTCTTGTTGGACATGCTGCAGACTGTTGGTCACTTGCGTTTCGGCAGTGAGCCTGGCATCCCAGCGGCTGGAGTTGTTTTTCTGCTGTTGCAACTACAAACTAGACACACGAGATGTCGCTGTTCTGTCCGTATTCCATATTCAACCTTTAAGGTTACACGTTTATTACAATATAACTGGCAAACTACGGCAGAGGACTGTGTCGTCAGATCCTGTACGTGTCTCAGCGGTCAGTAACGAAGTTCGGCCTGGTCAGCTGTCTGTCGTCTTCCGGACCCACACTTCTGTCTCCCTGTTTCTGTGACGCTTAAAAGGTCCCTCTGTGTCAAAACCCCTCCCCTTCTGTCTCCTGTCTGTGAATGACACGTCAGCCCATCTTGAAATTTAGGTTCATAACTTGTCACGTCGCCCTAACTTTATCAGTTGTCCTTGTCCTTGCCATAACTTTAACAGTATATATCTGTTGAGTCAGACTGTGGTCAAAAAAATTAAAAACACTGTAACATAAGTTGAAATTTGGTGGACTTAGATGCTGATTCAATGGCAAATAAAGCTTCTGATTCTGATTCACAGTTGGAGCTGCTAGTTAAATTACTTCAAATGACACTTTAATTTTAGGTCCGTTCAGTTTTTGCCAAGGATATTTTCTATTTCTTTATCTGCTATTTTATTCAAGTTGAAAAACAAGTGAATGCATTTTTCAGTCAATAATAGAGCATGAGTGTATTAATGTCTATGTCTTGTCTAATTTTAGAGTTAGTCATTCACTAAAATCTATTTAAATAAAAAAAAATCTTACTTTGTCTTGCCATCTTTGTTATGTGATTAAAATCCATTTAATTTATTAATCTTGATAGATATTGAATCAAGATTAATTCATTTCAAAGCCTTGCATTAATTAGATACATTTTTAAATGGAGACCCACCCCTAATCTGAACCCATCTAATTAGGGGCAGTTTCTAGCTACAACTTGCCTGCTTATGGACACAGAAAACATCAGAGGAAGTACATCAGTTGTGTCCATGTGGACTTTTCTTTCAGCTGCACTCTCTGACCAATCTGGGTGAATCCAATCAAGACAATCTTCAACAATAATTTCATGAGCTGACTCTGAACAGGTTTATTTTCAACATTACATAGTAATTTTGCACACTCAACGACATTGTTTCTTCTCTTTACCAGTATTGTGCAGGACAGCATGCTTGCAGAGTCCTCTCTGAAGCGAGGGAGGGGATAGTGTCAGAAGTGGAGTGGCGCTAGTTAATGAGGTGTAGAAGTGGACGGTTTTCCAGACTGGAGTGACCAGCCAGCGACGTATGAATGAAATGCAGAAGTCAGGCCGATCATAGAAAATGCTTAATTTAAAAGACTTAAAGACTCTTAATAACTACAAAGTTGTTTTTTATGGGCATTTTTAGTCTCTTTGTAAGTTAAAACACCCCAGAAGACCGTTTCAAGCACTTAGAAAAGTCATTATGTATAAAATGGGCCCTTTAAAGTTGTAGAAGTGCTCAATCAGTAGACTGTGTCTTTGCTTGGCTGATGCAAGTTGTCGTCTGGCCATGTCTGGGTCAGACTCGGATCTGACCGGCCCCCACTTGTCAATGCTGCGCTTCAGGGTAGAAACAGTTTTTGGTGGCCAGTTTTATATCAGACGGCTTTTTCTTGAGCTGTAGGCTAAAGAATTGTGACATTGTTACCAGATATCATCATTAAACTTAATAACTAATAAAACAGATAAATCATATAAACTTGCCCTACTGATTGAGACTTTTTTTTTTTCTTTTAATTAACTCTTTCTAAAATTCATTTGTATGATAAGATTGGTCAGGATTGTTTCATAAATCACACGTGGATCAAATGTAAGATAATTTTTACGATCAGTTGTGCTTTCTCCACGCTCATTTGTAAATGAGGGCTGTTATCCTCATTGTGGAAAACTACTCTGGCAGCAGGAGAATCACTCCAGGTTAATTTTGTATACAAGTACTATCTTTTTTTTTTTTAGGAAGTGTCACACTCTTTCTCTCCTGTAGGTCCCAGATGTCCCTGGGCGAGAGCATACTGTATTCTTATCTTACAGTATTCTTAGCTCCAGCCCGTCTTCCAGGATTTCCAAATGTCATCTCAGTCAGATATAACATCACTTTAATCCACTCCAGATACAAAACAAGCACACCTGTCTTCTTCACTCAATCCCCACAACAACCCAGGGAGTTCAGTTACAGTGTGGAATAACTGAGCAATGACATGGAAGCAGGCATTTGAAAGCTTTTAGAAATTATATTTTGTTAAAAAAGAAAAAGGATGGAAAACCATCGTAGACCATTTGTTCTGTCCTTGATTTCTTGTTTGAGAATCATGACTTTTTGACTACAAATTACTTGTTACTGCATGAGTGCAGGTAATGCTTATTTAGTTTATTACATAGCCTACTTTTGTGCAATACTTTAAATACTCATTTATAGTGATTATGATATACGTGCAGTAGGGCTGTGCAATTAATCAAAATTTGATTAAGATTTCAATTTTTGTGTCAATCTCCAAACTTGTATAATAGAGTTGAAACTTTTTTTTTTTTTTTTCCATTTTTCTTGGCACAATTTCTAAAAGTTACTCTGAGGTTATCCCAGGCAATTTGTTGGATGTCATTAACAAAAATGTTAGATTTGGAATGTTCTAGCATTGCACTAAAGCTCAACAAAGGTTACTTTTAATATTCTTTATATAAATAAATATATTTATTTTATTTTTCAAAATATAGAGAAATTTCAGAACAGCTGGATACACCATTTATTTTGGATATATTTATGTTTTTCGCATTAATTTAACATTCAAAGTGTATTTGTTTTATTGCTCAATGTTTTATACATTGCAAAACAGCTGCAAGGTACATATTTGTGATCTATATTTATTTTCAGTGCTAGAAACCTTAAAAATAAATGCTAAATGAATGCATTGTGTAACTAGGAAATAATCTTTTAAATAATTGTGATTTTAATATTGGCCAAAATAATCATGATAATGATTTTTTCCATAATCGGGCAGCCCTAACGTACAGTTCACAGGTTTACAACTCTTAACGCTTTAAAAAAAAAAAAAATCAAGCCCCTGTAGCCTTGACTTTAATAGCAGCCAAAGTAATAGATCAAATCAAACTTCATCTATAAAGCTCTTTTTATACATTAAAAACGGAACACAAACCCCCTGGGCTGGAATGTCCCCTGATTTGAACATGACTGTTTTCCTTCTGTGTGTAATTTAATAAGCTGTACTGCATGTGTGTGTAGCTGACTGGGTCCAGTTACCTTAAATGACCTTTAGTTAAGACAGAACAGCTGCTAATGTTTCCTCGAATAGCAAGTGGCAATAATAGAAGCTATAATAAAATACAGAGGTGAATGTTGGAAGAGAGAGAGAGAGAGAGAGAGAGAGAGAGAAACCATATACTGGCAAGAAAACAGTTCCCAGATAATTTGACTCACACCCCAGTTTTAGACACAGAAGTTTACTATTTTAAGCGGCTGAGAGAACAACAGCAGTCCATGATGGATCTCAACAGACCAGTGCAGCCAAAAGAAACATCCCCTGCAATATTAAACTGTGGAAATCATACTGTAGATTATCAACTCATAAATTATACAGAGTTCATGCAGAAAGATGCCCAAGGGTCCCACAGGTGGAGAGAAATTAAATCTTTCGTTGTTTGTGCATTGGTCAGTCTCATGGTGAAGGATTTCAAGTATGCAGGTGAGAAAGTTAAGGTGTTTGCACAAAATACGGTGAGCTCCATCTCCAAATGGTTTGAGGTTTTGTTAAAGGAGTAATAATCTTTGTGTGCACTGGCCTATTTATGATCTTTGTCACCTCTTGGGAAGTAGTGCATCTCGGATTGAAATGATTCTGTATCCCAGCTAAACCTACAAATCTGAAAAGGCCAAAGGTCCTCACAAATTTTGGAGTGTGGAGCTGTGTATGCTGCAGCCTGCAGCTCTCAGCATCTGAACACTGATAAGGGCCAGAGGGAGACATGCTTCTATGAAAGACACTTTAATCTGGCAGTTTATGTCTGTGAGACTCACCCAAGGTCATTCTCTGTTGTGCAGGAAGCAGTGAGATGTGAACATACCCAACAGAAAGATAATTCATGCAAAAAATGCTCACAGTCTCTCTCTCACACAAGCACACACAGTGGGAATAAGTTTTGAGGAAAACAGCACATTTAATGTCAGGGGGTGGTTTTCTTGAGGCTCTCAAGTTACAATTGTTGGCCTCTAACAGCTGGCCTCCAAAACAGTTACTCTGATGGAGAGGCTTGCACTTCTGAGCGAGTCTTGCTGATCAGATGTGGTATCCTGCTGTTTCTGCTTAGACTCACCTGGTAACCTCATAATCTCAGAAAAAAACATGATTGGATCAAGCTGGAGAACCCAACTCTAAACATGGAATAGAAGTGCAAGAATTTGATTTTAGAGAAAGAGAGGCAAATATCCAATTATTCTACTTTGATTCAGATTTTTTGGCCCATATGTATGTATGTATATATGTATACAAACACCAAATACAGTTTTTAAATGAAGATTTTTATTTTTAAGCTGGGAAAACAAATCCAAACCCACATGGCCCTGTGTGAAAAAGTGATCTTCCCCTAAACCTAATAACTGGCTGTTCCACCTTAGCAGCAACAACTGCAATCAAGCGTTTGTAATAACTGGCAGTGAGTCTTCTACAGCGCTGTGGAGGAATTTTGTTCCACTCATCTTTGCAGAATTGTTGTAATTCAGCCACATTGGAGGCTTTTCCAGCATGAACCGCCTTTTTAAGCTCATGCCACAGCATCTCAATCAGATTCAGGTGGGGACTTTGACTAGGCCACTCCAAAGTCTTCATGTTGATGTTCTTAAGCCATTCAGAGGTGGACTTGCTGGTGTGTTCTGGATCATTGTTCTGCTGCAGAACCCAAGTGCGCTTCAGCTTGAGGTCACCAACAGATGGACGGACGTTCTCCTTCAGGATTTTTTGGTAGACAGCCGAATTCATGGTTCCATTTACCACAGCAAGTCTTCCAGGTCCTGAAGCAGCAAAACAGCCCCAGACCATCACACTACCACCACCATATTTTACTGTTGCTATGATGTTCCTTTTTTGAAATGCCATGTTACTTTTACGCCAGATGTAATGGGACCTACACCTTCCAAAAAGTTCAACTTTTGTCTCGTCAGTCCACAGAATATTTTCCCTAAAGTCTTGGGGATCATCAAGATGCTTTCTGGCTTAACTGAGACGAGCCTTTATGTTCTTTTTGCTCAGCAGTGGTTTTGGTCTTGGAACTCTGCCATGCAGCCATTTTTGCCCCCCAGTTTCTTTCACAACTATATATGTGTATATACTGTATATATAAATATATATATATATATACAGTATATATATTTACGCACACACACAGAAACAAACATACCATAGTGTCAGAGTTTTATCTTTTTCCGATACTTAAAATTAATTTTCATGCCTTTTTTAACCCAATGTCCTTATGTCAGCTTACCATCAAGGTCATACTTAACAGGAAAACCAAAGTAACGGGCTCTATGTACAACTCCTCTACTTCATGAGCTGAAGCTAGCTCTTTAATTTTCTGTCTTTCATTACTGGACAAACTGATTAATTCAGGTGTGTCTGGCCTATGTCGTTGTGATTACTGAGGTCAGGCACACCTGGATTATTTAGTTCGTCCAGTAATGAAAGACAGGAAGCAAATGAGTTACCTTTAGTTCAGGAAGTAGTGGAGTTGTGCATAGAGCCCATTCCAAATGCCAGATCTGAATGTAGTTGAACACAGATCCACCAAGTTTTCAACAGAGCTCATCGTCAGAACACAAGTTGATAAAATAAATCAACTCTTGTTCAATATTCGATACATTGTCCACACGGTTCAGTACACATTCATACGGTTCGGTTCAATATGAATACATTGTTACAATCCTTATATTATGTTATGAATTATTAATACATACATACAAGGAGACCAGGGGTAGCTATCGCTATTTCCACCAGTAGAAAAATAGGGGTCAGATGATCATTTTAGTGTCTGCCCACTTCATCAATCTCACATGGGGATTATCAAGGCTGAAAACACATGTATGCCAATTTCATTGAGAAAAAAATATTTTGAAGAAAGAAAGTTTTTTTTTTTTCAACACAATGTTTTTGTAGCTATGACTGAAAATAAAACCAAAATGAAATTATTGTCTTTAAGGCAAAATGTGCATTGCACCCCCGCTAATTTCCCCCCACTATGCTTATGCAGTTAGGTAGACTATGGCTGACAGGTTTGGGGTGGATTGAAACATTTATTTTGAAGGTGCTGCAGCCATCACCTTACTTAAAACATATTTTTATTGTATTCATTTTAAAAGCATGCCTATGCAATGGAAAAGAAAGACGCCTTACACTTCTTAATTCTGCACACAATTCCACACATAGCTTATTTTCATGCTTTTGTGAGCTACTTCTCTCTATAAATCAGTTTTTTTCCTCTCTTTTTTAACTGAATTTATTCAAACTTGCTGCTCCTCCCTTCATTTCCCACTGAAGCTCTTGTGCAGCGTGGCCTCCCTCCTCTTGACCTAGCTGCTCCCTCTCATCTCCCCGCCCTCTGTGGTCTCTTTGCAGGTCCTCCTTCAGTGGCTCTGTGTGCCGTGTCAGCCTGTGAAGCTGTGAAGGAAGCATGTGCATCATCACTTCCAGCTGCCTGCAGGTTCGGCTGGCTCAGTCTGGTGAGTGATCCCCTGCCAGGAAACTGGGGTTTGCCTCCACGTGAGCCGTCCTTCTCCAAATCATTTGCCAGGAGAAAGAGGTAGGGAGGCAGGAGAAAGAGAGGTGCATGTTGGATTGTGAGCTCTACCTTGACTGCCCTGCCTTAGGGGGGGCTCTTTGGTGCCCTCCTCAGATCACTATAGATTGCTCTTCAGTTCCCAAGAACAAAGACTCTGCTCATGGAGGGATGTGTAAGGAGGCACCAGGTGGGGTGATGATTCAAGTACCTAATCCTGTATGGCATATAAATGTCATGGCTATTACTGAGGTATAGTTGAAGAGTCTCTGGGGCATTGCTTCAAATTAAAATCTCTTTGATTTATTTTTTGAAGGAGAAACCTAATAACGGAGACATAAATATCAAATTAGAGATATTGCTAGTAACCTTTGTTGAGGCAATTCACTGGTCACCCTCATTCTGACATACACTAAGGTTTCTGTGACCCGCTCTTATGATAAACATTGTTATTGTTATTATTACATCAGACATTCGTAAATGTTGCCAGCACTCACTGGCTGGCCTGATAACAAGCACATTGCTGATGACAAAGAACTTCACGGACCCACATGCAGCCTGCCAAGAGGCCTCCAGGAATGAACTTACAATAAACGGTGCGTGTTCTGACGTGGACTTCAGAGTCCTTTGCCGACGCCGACATCCCATCCATGGATCTTCTACACCGGACTCACCAGTTGTAGCGGGCTTCCTACTACAACTGTACCAACCTCTTTTTTCTGTCATCTCCTCTTGAATTAATTCATTATTTATTAACTACATAGATAAATATATTTTGATAATAAAACAGCTTAAAAAATCTCAACTCACCTGGCTGATTAATAGGGGATTATCACATTTCCGCGTTCCGGTTTCCGGAAGTTGAAACATTTGGCACTTCCTCTTCCGGGCCATGTTAACGACAGCCGTTCCTGCTCTGTTATACTGTTTAAATCGGATAAACTCCAAACATATTTAAGTTTTCATTCTAGACTGAAGTGATACTGGATCAAAAGCTGGATCAAAGCGATCGATTTGCCGCGGTGAAGGGCCGAACTTTATAATAAAACACACGTTTGTTTGTCCCCAGTGGGGCACAACACCGGCACTTCACAGCATGCTAGCATTGGCCAGCTAACGTTTACTGACGTGCTTAACATTGTGCGTCTTAAAACACACAAACATCTGAAAATCGGGTCTGTACCTCCCCGTTTCCAGTGGAACAACTGGGGACTGCCAAGAAAGGAGACGCTTTCAGATGCTTGTGTGTTTTCAACCGCACAAAGTTAGGCACGTCATCAAGCTGGCTAATGCTAACCTGCTAACAAAAGTCCGCCAGCTACTACTCTGTTAAACTTTGTAAATCGGATAAACGCCAATGCCAAGTTTTCATTCCAGACTGAAGTGATGCTAAGGAAGAAGTGGATTAAAACGACCGATTCGCCGCGGTGAAGGACCGAACTTTATAATAAAACGACACACGTTTGTTTGTGGCCGGCAGTCTGCGCAGTCGTGTTAGCAGGTTAGCATTAGCCAGCTCGATAACGTGCCTAACTTTGTGCGGCTGAAAACACAATCATCTGAAAGCGTCTCCTTTCTTGGCAGTCCCCAGTTGTTCCACTGGAAACGGGGAGGTACAGACCCGATTTTCAGATGTTTGTGTGTTTTAAGACGCACGATGTTAAGCACGTCAGTAAACGCTAGCTGGCTAATGCTAGCATGCTGTGAAGTGCCGGTGTTGTGCCCCACCGGGGACAAACAAACGTGTGTTTTATTATAAAGTTCGGCCCTTCACCGCGGGGAATCCATCGCTTTGATCCAGCTTTTGATCCAGTATCACTTCAGTCTAGAATGAAAACTTAAATATGTTTGGAGTTTATCCGATTTAAACAGTATAACAGCAGGAACGGCTGTCGTTAACATGGCCCGAAAGAGGAAGTGTCAAAAGCCGGCAACTTCCGGTAAGCGTGATAATCCCCTATTGTCCTCTTTTCTGCAACAACACCTTCATCTTTTCCTTCCCCAACCTCCATCCTGAGATGGTTACGAAAGCAAAAATGGGACGGAAATTCAAATGAACCACAGAATCACTGGAGTTTTACTGGATTATCAGACACATAAAATCCCTTCAAACCACCTTCAATTGTTCTATGGAAAAACAACAAGAAACAAACATTCAAAAAAATCTCAATAATGTGTCATATTAAATAAGTTACAATAATTTTATGTTATCAGATGTTTTTTTCAAAAAGTCCAAAATTATTATTGTGAATAATTGAATGAATCAATGAACCAATAACTCCAAATGTTTTGATAAATCTTTTGAAACTGGCAAGTGTGACTTAACTTTTGGCTGCTATAGAGAAAAGTTACACCAACTTCTACTCTAACATGTTTTATTATATCATCTTTTCACATTTGCTCCTGATAGAAATCAATCATCAGTTTGTTCCTTCCTCTTTTTCTTCTTAGCTTAGAAATGCGGTTTTCTTTTTCCACGTGAGAGGCATTGAATGTGTTTTACCCAAGCACCTTTTTTATAAATCGCAATTAGACCGCTCTCTGCAAAATAGCAGCTGATCTGCATGGTTTTCTGTTTATTGCTGTGATAATTCTGCCTCATAAATCATATCAGTGCAGCTCAGGGGAGACAGTTTAGCCAGATTGTTTCTTTGCCATTTTCTCTGTTATTGATATCCATTTTCTGAAAATGCTGCAACTGTCACGGATCGGGTAGAGAGGAAGACTCCCACACGCAGGACGAGGCAGGTTCAAGAACAAAAGGCTTATTTTAGGGATAACAAAACTAAACAGGAGAACTCATAAGACACCAGGGAACCACAAAGAGATACAGGGAAGGTATGTCAATGTCAATGTCAATGTCAGGTTTATTTATATAGCACATTTTTAAAAGGCCAGTGGCCAACCAAAGTGCTTTACAGAATAAAAGACAGCAATGAATAAAGTAAATGCAACACAATAAAAACAGTAAAAAAAAAAAAAAATCTGCAGGTGGAGATTTTTATGACAACAAAAAACAACCGAAAACCAGGAGTATAAATACACAGAGGGACTAATAAGAAATGAGGAACAGGTGGTGCAGATTACTGAATGAAACCAGGTGAGTCAGAGAACAGGAAGTAAAGCAAACAGAATACACAAGGAAAAAAACTCTAAACAAGACGGGACTAAGGCAATGCAAAAACTAACTGAAACTGCACAGGTCATGACATCAACTGCATTAACTGAGGAATAAAGGAACACAGGAAATTACATATATATATATATATATATATATATATATATATATATATATATAATCTTTTTCTGGACATTTGTCTTTTTGCCTCTGGGCCATTCTGTTGTGACAAAGCTGCAGCTAACTGACCTCTAACCTCGCTGACAGCACAACAATAGAGACAGTCATGAATTATAACGGCACTAAGGTTTTACAGAGGCAGACATCAAGATGAGACGTTGAACTCAGAAAGAAAAAGAAAGAAACTACATAATTTAAGAATTACCTGTCAAGTTTTACATGTTCATGTTTATCTTTTACTCTCATCTGAGGTTTTCCACCTTAGAAAGAGTCCTTAACTTTGGCTTTCAACCTTTAAGTCACCACACACCCAAATTTTACCTTTATCACAGGCGCCCAAGGCCAGGAGGAGGGAAGAGGAGTGGCGAACCAAGGTTTTCAGTTGTGGAAAATGCAGACTTTTCTTTTCTGCAAAGAAAGACAAGAGGACATGAGAAAGGGGGAATGGTTTGTGTGAAATATAAGTTGCTTCCATTTTAAATAGATTTTAGTTTATTGAGATGCGTTGGCCATAACAGATGGTGGACCTCAGCATCTGTAAAATCTACGCCCCTGTGTTCACCAGGCACTTATTCACAGAGCATACACATAGCCTACGGTGCCACATGTAAACATTTAATGTAGCTTTCATTTTGACAAATGAAAGAAGATACAACTCTTCATTTTGAGCCCACCACATTCAGCGAAGTCAAGAAATAAGTTAGTTTTCTTGATATAACAAGTTTAATTATTCCGTCATCACAAGAGAGCAGTCCACGGTTTTAGCTTTTGTGAAATTTGACTAAGGATTGATTTAAAAAAAGAGCTATAAATCATATTTTAGGATAGAAAAATATTTTTGAAAAAAAATACGATGGTAAATACTGCAAAGATATGATTGACGGAAAAAATGTAGATATAAAAACAAAACGATAGTAAAATAATAATACTATCATAATACTTAATCGTAAAAATATAGACTAATTTAATCACTAAAAAAGGGGGGAAAGTCGCATAGGAATGTTTAAAGCAGAACGAATGTCGTGGCTTTCGTTTTCAGCAGGATGGTTGAACGTTTGTCCGACAGTGTTTTGAATCCGGGTGGAAACTAGCAGAACTTGAGCTGAATGAGACCTCCTCCTCCTCTTCTTTCTCTCGTGTGAAAATGTGAATGCAGACACGTGTGACGCTTTAACGTGTTTTTATAAACACTAACAGAGATGTTAAACGCAGCCAGGAGCTAACGCCACCTGCAGCTGACGCAAAGTGAGTTTAGTTGAGAGGAAGTTGTTAAAGCATCATGTCGGGACTTTTCTCCCCCAGAAAATGTTCCCGTTATGTCAAAGAGTTTTTTAAACTGCGCATAGTGTCAAACAGACGCATCTCAGATTCAGATGTTAGGAGATTTATAACAGAGAACACGCAGATAACTGGAGGTCAGAGTCTGACTCCGGAGGTCAAACTCAGACTTTTCACTCCTGACTGTCGCTTCTGGAGAGAAAGACCTGAGCTGTGGCCGTTTGACGACCCTTACTGGGCCATTTACTGGCCAGGAGGACAGGCGCTGGCGAGGTCAGGTGAAACCCGAACCAGAAACAAAAGATTATCGTGATTTTAAGCCACATGCTGATTCATGGCTCCCCCCCCTTCCCTTCTGTCAGGTTCATCCTGGATAACCCTGCGGTGTGTCGGGGTAGACGGGTCCTGGATCTGGGGAGCGGCTGCGGAGCTTCAGCCATCGCTGCTAAACTTAGTGGGGCTGCTCATGTGGTGGCCAATGACATTGACGCTGGTATGCATCTTCATAACCTATTTATATCATTTTCATTTGAATATTTCCCTCAAGAAATTCAATAATACAAACAGTCATTTAACCAGATAAGAACCTGCTGCGATGATAACCTGGCTGAGGTCTGCAGCACGCATCTGTTTAAAACCAGAAAGTAAAATCAGATGATACTCAAACATATATGCAATCAGGAGATAAGAATATTAAGTTAGAAATGGAAAACATTCTGCTATTCTCTCACGTTGTTTTGTGTAAAGGAAAGCTAAAAGAACCAAATGTAAAGAGACCAGACAGCTCCAGCAGCAGCAAACTGAAAGCTCAGCATGCACGTGAGGCAAGACAAGTTTATTTGTATAGAAAATTTCATGTACAAAAACATTTAAAGTGCTTTACATCAGAAAAAAAGAAAGCATTAAAAAATAAAAGAATAAAAGCATGATTTAAAATTAAAACAAAAAGAGTCTTAAAAGAGGTCGTACAGGTTTGGACTCCTGAATAAAATCCATTGTTGCAGAAAAAAATGACAATTAGGAGCCAAACTTGTACAAAATCTTTACTCGTCATGGCTCATATTTGTCATTTTATTCTGTCATGACAAAATGCTGCTGAGAACAGGCGGGTCTTTAGCCTGGATGTAAATAAACTGAGTGTTTCAGCTGATCTGAGGCTTTCTGGGAGTTTGTTCATGTGGAGCATAGAAACTGAACGTAGCTTCTCCACATCTGGTTCTGACTCTGGGAACTGATAAAAGACCAGATCCAGATGACCTGGGGGGTCTGCTAGGTTAATACTGGGTCAGTAGGTCACTGATGTATTTTAGTCTTAAACCATTCAGAGCTTTATAGACCAGCAACAGGACTGGAGAAGAAGAATATGAAGTAATTACTATCGATATGGACGTGAAAAAGAGGATAATATGAAATTATTATACTTTATGTAAAACTGGTGTGGTGGAAATTCTAAGAAAGACCCAGATGAGGTGATCTTTGCAGAGTATAAAGTTTATTGTACAACCAGGTTGGAGAAGATACACGCAATCAGATTGTGAGCACCTTCTGAAGGAGTACGGAAGGAACCAGTGTTTTTATCCAGTGACAGAGAAGAAAAAAAAGCTGGATCAGGGAACTGTTGCTGTCACAGTTGACATGAATCACACATCCTTATCTGAAGCTGTATGTGCTATGTGCCTCACACATCATACTTCAGACAGTTGAGGCCAGTTCTCAAGGAGAACACCTGCAATTTTATCATTAGCTAAACCCTGAAAAGAGAACATCATACTCATATTTCATATTGGTGCAGAAACGATAACCCATTCGGTGAAGGTCTGCGTTGCAATTAGAACTTAAAAATACACAAATATACTTGCTTAGGTGCATAAACTCAATGTGCTCATACCAAGCTCAGTGTGATCATAAAAATTCCATTACACTGGTTATATAAATGGAAAATCAAATGATCATGTTTGATAGAAAACTGGTTATATAAAATAATAACATATGGTAATATATAAAAGGATAATATAAAGTAGTTGAGACATATAAAACACTTGTATATTTATAAACGGCATCTCCAAGCTGAGCTAAGTATTCTTTAAGCAACATTACACATATAAAATGAAGTAGGCCTGAGATTTCTACACCTAAAAATGCATTCAACAATTTCATATCTCAATAATTTTCTTATAGTTAATTGCTCTATGAAGTTTTAAACACAGTTTTAAACATATTACTCTTATTTGTTCAATTCTTTTTCATTTTTAGTGTTTGCCTCATGGGGATCCTTCATGCTGTGAGCTATGGAGCTTGCAGGGTTGTTGCCATGGTGACGGCTCTTGTCTGTGTGGTCCTTGCACTGCAGCCTGATGGCTGTGGTCTGGACCCCGGCCTGGGCCGTTCCTGTGGCGGCATCCTGTGTGGTCATGGGTTGGGTGGACCTCCAGGATATCACTTCCTAACATCAGCGTCAGGATCCATGTTCATTTTTATTTGTATTTTTACATTTAAATTCAGTTAAAGAGAGAAAATTTGTTTAGGACGTGTGCTATGCAGAGTGGGATTTTGGGGGTGGGGGAGAGAAAGAGTATGATCAAGTGTATGTCTAGATAAAGATGATCATATGAACATAATTTTGACGTGAACGCGATGCAAAAAATTCTGGAATGCGCTGCTAGGTAGCTGCAATTTGTGAAAGCTCTCCCTTAACTTTTGTGTTTTTTTCTAATATAGTTGTCTTTTTTATCGACATTATTCGTCAGATTAGGTTTTTCTTGGAGGATTTTTTATGCTGGTTTCAACGGTGTGCAATTCGGGAGATTTTTTCCTCGTATATTGGCTTTTTTTCACTGCTTGTTATGATGTGTATCCATAGCAACGGAAAAATTGTTTACCACCGTGATCAACTGTTAAAACTCTCCCAAATCAAGATTTTCAGCGAAATAACACGTCAAATCCCAGTGGAGTTAAGGAGAAAGACAAGAGGATGCAGGGCAGGGGTAAGGCAGAGAGAAAAAACGGTGGAGATTTAAACCGTTTCTTCCAACTGTTGTGATGGGTAACGTGAGATCGCTAGCTAACAAGATGGACGAGCTCGAAGTGCTAACAAGGTCTCAGAAAGAGTACAGAGAATGCAGTATCATGTGTTTCACAGAGACTTGGCTGCATGAACACATCCCGGACTGTAATGCGTCTGTACACGGCTTCAAGACGGTCCGTGCGGACCGAAATATACAGCTCAGCGGGAAGCGGAAGGGAGGCGGAATTGCAGTGCTGGTCAGTCAGCGCTGGTGTCATCCAGGACACGTCACTGTCAAGGAGAAGATCTGCACAAGAGACATTGAACTGTTAGCTGTGAGTTTCCGTCCATATTATTTACCCAGAGAGTTTGCCTGTGTTATTCTGGTAGCGGTTTATATAATACCAGGTACCGCACCAGAGACAGCCTGTGATGTCATCAGCTCCGTCGTGGCTAAACTACAAACACAGCATCCAAACTCATTCATAGCGATCTCTGGAGACTTCAACAACGTCTCCCTCTCTGCTACGTTGCCAACTTTCCAGCAGTTTGTCAGCTGCTCCACCAGAGAAAATAAGATGTTGGACTTATTTTATGCAAATACAAAGAATGCATACAGCTCCTCTGCCCTGCCTCCTTTAGGAAGATCTGATCATAATCTGGTTCTTCTCACCTCCACCTACAAGCCCATCGTTCAGCAGCAACCAGTCATTAGGAGGATGATTAAAACCTGGTCTACTGAGGCTGAAGATGCTCTGAGAGGGTGCTTTGAGGCCACAGACTGGAATGTCCTCTGTGAACCTCATGGAGATGACATCAACACCATGACTGAGTGTGTGACAGATTACATAAACTTCTGTGTGGACAGCATCGTTCCAACAAGAACAGTGAGGTGCTTCCCCAATAACAAACCCTGGATCACCAGTGACCTGAAAAAGCTGCTGAACATCAAAAAGAAAGCTTTCAGGGATGGCGACAGGGAGTTACTGAAGACCACACAAAAACAACTGAAAACACAGACTAAGAAGTGCAAGGAGGACTACAGGAAGAAGTTGGAGAGCCAGCTCCAGCAGAACAACGTGAGGGATGTGTGGTCGGGAATGAAGAAAATCACTGGCTTCAAGCCAAAGGGGGACCAGACTGACGGAGGTCTGGACAGAGCTAACGAACTGAACATGTTCTTCAATAGGTTCAGTTCCCCCCTGCCGACAACCCAACATTCCACACACCCTCCATGAGCTCACAGCTTTCCTGTCCCACCTCCACTCTGTCACCCTGCACCTCAGTCATGGACCTGAACACAGCCTCATCTCCCTCCACATCAGGACAACCTGAGACCTCTTTTGCCTCCACCTCCAGCCTGACTGTCTCATGTGACCAGGTCAAGAAACAACTAGAAAAACTGAACCGGAACAAGGCTGCAGGTCCAGATGGTGTCAGTCCCAGAGTTCTCAAGACCTGCTCAGAACAACTATGTCCGGTTCTCCAGCACCTTTTTAACACCAGCCTGAGACAGAACAGAGTTCCTGTGCTGTGGAAAACATCCTGTCTTGTTCCAGTCCCTAAAAAACCACAACCAGCTGAACCTAATGACTACAGACCAGTTGCTTTGACATCTCACATCATGAAAGTCCTGGAGAGACTCTTACTGGCTCACCTCAACAAGCAAGTGAACACCTTTCAGGACCCATTACAGTTCGCATATCGTAATGGGCTTGGGGTTGAAGACGCCATCATCTTCTTGCTTCAGAGAGCCCACTCTCATCTGGACCAGTCAGGCAGCACTTTGAGGGTCATGTTCTTTGATTTTTCAAGTGCATTTAATACTATTCAGCCTGCTTTGCTATGTGAGAAGCTCCATAACTTCAAGGTGGATCCCTCCACAACCACCTGGATTTACGACTACCTCACAAACAGACCACAGTTTGTGAGACTGAAAGGTTGTGTGTCTGAGATGGTGGTCAGCAGCACTGGAGCACCACAAGGGACTGTACTCTCACCATTCCTCTTTACACTGTACACCTCAGACTTCCAGTACAACTCTGAGTCCTGTCATCTGCAGAAATATTCTGATGACTCTGCTGTTGTGGGGTGTATTAGTGATGGACAAGAAGCCGAATACAGGGAACTTGTCAATCAGTTTGTGAAATGGTGCAGTAACAATCAGCTCATCTTAAATACCAGCAAGACTAAAGAGATGATTGTTGACTTCAGGAGGAGCAAGAATAAGCAGCATAGTCCTGTCTACATCCTGGAAGAGGAGGTGGAGGTGGTAGAGAACTACAAATACCTTGGAGTTCAGCTGGACAACAGACTTGATTGGAAATGCAACTGTGACTACATCTACAAGAAAGGTATGAGCAGACTCTTCTTCTTAAGGAAGCTAAAATCATTTAATGTCTGCAAAAAGATGTTGCATATCTTCTATAAGTCTGTGGTAGAAAGTGCAATTAGCTTTGCAGCCATCTGCTGGGGCAGCAGCATCAGAACCAGAGACTTGAAGAAACTAAACAAGCTGATCAAGAAAGCTGGTTCTGTGCTGGGGATAACTCTGGAGCCGCTGGAGCTGATCGTTCAAAAAAGAATGCTTCACAAGCTGATGAAGATAATGGAGGACACTTCCCATCCTCTCCACAACACGGTGAAGAATCAACAGAGTGTGTTCAGTGGGAGGCTGCGTCAAGTTCGCTGTAGGACGGAGAGATACAGGAATTCATTCCTGCCAGCAACCATCACCCTAAAGAACAAGACTAACTGACTTTTTGTTTATTTATAAAAAAAAAAAAAAAAAAAAAAAAAAAAAAAAAAAAAAAAAAGTGAGCTTTTACAATACTGAATTTCCCTTCGGGGATGAATAAAGTATTTTTCATTTCATTTTTCATTTCATGCGCCGACGAGCTCCGAGGACCACAGACACTTCTGTACCACTCAGATAATATTCCATCTTTTTCTGTCTCAACAATTCTTCCCAGATCAAAGCTTACGTCAGGTTAGAAACTGCAGGTCTGTCACTCAGTCGAAGTGTCTTATAGTCTTGTATGTCTTATAGGAGCAGGAAAATCAGAGATTTCAACACCACCTTTGTTTCTCAATGGACCCAGAACCACCTTAAACAAATTTCCTTGTCATTTCTGTGAGCTGCCTTCAGGAATTGTTCTTAGTTTCTTTAAGAAAATTTCAAAGCTTTTTTTTATATTGCTGCCTTTTGATCAGTTATCTTCCAAGCTGATGGCACACCCTAAGGAGGATTTGTCCCTCCAGAAGTCCTGTTTTACAGGTTTTTGCTCCAGTTCTCGTATCATTTGATATCTTTCCATGCTTCCGTTCCTTATGAACGACTTCTTGTTAAACACATTGCACTTTATGCTGAGACATGCCAAGTTTTCAGCTTTTTATGAATCACCTTATTCATACGAAATTACCGTCATATGTTTGTGTAACGCCTTTAATGTTTGGCCCTTATTGTAAATGATAATCAAGCTCATAAATGGGAACAAGGATGTGTTTTAGTTGTGTTTATTTGCTTGAATGATTCGTAGGTCAGTGTTGAGTATCGATATAAAACAAAAACAAAAAAGAATGTGAGAAGTCTAAACTAAAATTGAGTGAAAAGGAAGCTATTGTCTGAAAAGAAAATTAAAGGAGCTTCAGAAAAACAGGAGAATTGTTGCTCGAGACCTCTTAAGTCCAAAATATGAAGATGGAGGCTCAAGTTGTGCACAGTACAGCATGTTAAAGTTTTTGTGTGTTTGTGTTGCAGTTGCATCGGTTGCGGTCCACATGAACTCGGAGTTGAACGGCGTGGAGCCCCCCGCTTGTGTGACCGACAACATGATCGGCTCAGAGCCTGGAGACTTCGACTTGATCCTTTTGGGTGACATGTTTTACGACGAGGCCCTCGCTACCAGCCTCCACAGCTGGCTGGACCGCTGCATCAGAACTCACGGCACCAGAGTCCTGATCGGGGATCCTGGGCGAGCCCAGTTTGAAGGACACACCATCCGAGGACTCCTGCAGCATCTGGCTCAGTTTGAGCTGCCTCGGTGTGTCCAGGAGGAGAACTACGGTCTCACCTCCAGCAGTGTTTGGTTGTATCATCCTGACCTCTGAGCAGCACGAACTGGACTCATTATATGAACACAGCTCATAAACATTCAGGCATTTTCATGAAATCCGAATGATGACATACTAGGAACATCCCACATGACCTGTTATAGATGCTCTGATCCAAAAGTCAAGACATCTTTTTTATTGTCACTTAAACTCATTTTAAATGCAGGCTTGCCCATTTTTTTTTTATCCTTTTTGATGCATCAGCTTCTATAACTGACTCTTTACTTCCTGCAAACTATACCCTACACCTTAATATGACCATTTGTTGCAAGGCAATGAAGTTATTTATTTCATATTTTTAGATATGAAGTTGTGGCTAACAGGTTGACCAGGGGCCTCATTTATAAATCCTGTGCGTAAGATCCGTACTAAAAGTGTACTTTTAGTACGCCAAAAAATATTCAGATTTATAAAACGGTGCGTACGCACAGATTCAAGCAATTTCCCCTTTATAAATCACACTCTTCCTGGAAGTTTGCGCAGGTGAATTTGGCTCATTTGCCGCCCCCTACACACCCACATTCTTCCATAAATAGTAATGCAAAGTACCTCATGGATGTTTCTGCATATAAATGAGCCACCTGACCCGAGGCATTAAAAGCTTAATTGTGGCGACCGAAAATCAAATCAAATCAAATTTATTTATATAGCCCTTTACAGTACCCATTGGACACACAAAGTGCTTTACAGCAGGGTAACAGAAAAAGAGACAACAATGCAAAACATAAAAATGCAAACTTAAATACTAGGAAAAGTGAAGAACAAAAAAGAGTTAAGAGTGAAAACAACCAACAGAGAATCAGAACAGGCTACTCGGGAGGAGTGCAGGGTGTACCTAAGAGAGAGTAAAAACCTTTAATAAATAAACTAGTTAGAATTAAAAGCTAGACTAAAAAAATAAGTCTTTAACTTAGATTTAAAAGAGCCCAGTTCAGTCGTGAGACGAATGTCAGGGGGCAGTGAGTTCCACAATCTGGGGAAAAGACAGTAAAACATATTTTCTGTAAATATTTCACCCTGATGATCATTGGGTAGAGGAAGATGATGGTAAGAAAACTTTGATGAAAAGTTGATTTAACATATAAGTTTGCTTACGGACCTTTTTATTTTTTTGAAAGGTTCTTATAGTTTCAGCTCACCTGTGCAGCATAAATAACGCTGCTGGTTTGAATCCTGTAAAGTCAGTCTGTGATAATAATTAGATATGAAGGGGGGAATTAAATATTTGAGAATGACAGGACATACGGAGAGCCTGCACGGAGCTCCATCCCCACCCAGAGGAAAATTTTACTTCTCAAAAGTATCGCTTTTGCATCTCAGGAGACAAAAAGGAGATCTCATCCCAGCTTCATTCAGGTTTCAAATCGTTCTCATGAATGTCTCTTTTGTTTCTCCTAAAATTCACCAGGAGAAATCGTCTTCTTTGAGGCTTAATGCAGACATCCTGAGAATTATCTGAGAAATGACTGAGATCTCCTTTGGAACTGGAAGTGAGACTAGGTTGAGATTTTGTGAAACATTTCCATCTGGAGACGAGGTTGAGAAACAGGAGAAATGAGCCGATGTCTCATTTAGCTCTCATGTGGATCTCACATTTGTCTAGAAGTAAATGAGACCTTTCTGAGATCTCCTTTCCAAAATTATTTTCCCTTCTGGGCGTCTCAAAAATGTGCGTAAGCAAAGTCTGTAGTTTGCTTAAAGTTACGCACATTTCTAAGCTAGTTTTTTTTCTATAAATCCCAACTCTTGCGTCAAGAAGTTGCTCACGCACGTCCTAGCCGAGTTTTGTGTGTAAGCAAGCTTTATAAATGAGGCCCCCAAATATTTCCTTATATGTGGTTTTTAATCGCAAGTAGCATAATTTTATAATCTTATTTTTACTTAACCTGCATTTAAACTGGGAGTCCCATTGAGACGCGCTTTTGTTTACAGGAGTAACCTGTTTTAGACAAATAAAACAACAATTAGTACAGTAAGAGGCAGTTGTAACAATACAGAATAGAAATTATAAAATTTTTTAAATTAAATTATTTAGTTTGTTGAAAGGCAAAAAAACAGGTTAGATCTGGAAATAATTAATTTATTAATTAAAGCACACTAAAAACCACACCAATTCAAAGAGGCTTTTTCCAGTCCCCTCAGAATAACTTAAACGTCTCATGATGGGATGAAGCTGGGCATCTTTTGGTAGCATCATTTTGCTAAGTTCAGTACAAACTGAGGGAACGCTGAAAGTAAAACAATCCTGAGAGCGTAGGTTTTATCTGTTCTGTCTACGCAGCATCTAGGAGGTTAAATATGATGGCAGCAGCCAAAGGATGGATTTATGAATCGTGGAAGAATCCATGGATAAATTAATCACAATGCAGTATCTAATCTATAAGCTCATATTTAGGCAATATATATATCAAAACTTTTTTTTCCAAAACTGCTTTTTTTGTTTTTTTTCCTTCGCTGTTATTGCATGTGTGGTTGAATTCCCTATTGACCTTTATTTCATCTGACTCCTTTTACAGAGGCTGGCATTCGTTAAGCCATACCAGGTGTTAATGTCTATGTAATCACTCTGAATGTCTTAACTCCCATTGCATGCCAGCTGCTCCATCGCCAGGAGGACAGGACAACACTCAGCAGTGGGTACACGCAGTTTATTTAACGGTTACAAACTTATACAAAGTAAGATCTGTCTGATATTCGCGGACCCAATCAGCCGTTTGCCACAGAGAGTTACTGCGGTCTCTTGTTTCCTTTCTGACTCTCATTCATCTACCCCACAGCTGGGTGTTTCCTAAATACTCAGCTGTCATGAAATGCATTCTGGGAGCTGTAGTTCCTAAACTTTGGGTCTGTCATTGAGACACAGACCACTCCTCAGCCTCTCTGACTACAATTAAGCTGGTCAATCAGAGCTTTCCCTCAGTAACTGCGTCAATCTAACATCTGTATCATCAACACGTTGTTATCCCTAATCCCTGCACAATCTACGGCATTGTCTAATTTCTAGAACTCTAAACATTCTCCTAACTCAGCACTCAGTTTCATAAACATCCTGTTCCCAAACCCAGCTTGTCCCACTAAAGCTCACTAAGACACTGGGCCTCTTTACCCTCATACTCTAAGTCACCACACATGAAGCTAAATAAAGAATTAAGTCCAGCTTATGTTTCCAATCTAATTAGCACTGTCGCTGGTGTATAGTGTTGAATATTGTATGAAAATAATTCAGCTCCACTTTAAATGTTGCGCCTGCAATGAATTGTGAGATTTTCTAAATAACGATTCAGTATTTACTTTATATACTAAGGAGCATAACAAAGAAATCTATTAAGCTTCTTAGCTAGCTTTTAGAGAATTTAACATGTTTTATTACAGCTGCCAGTTTACTAAAAATAGATCCACAGAAGGAAAAAATATCTAAACACAATATTCAACAATATAGACCAGAGATAACGCTAATTAGATAGTAAATAAATACTAACTGAACATACAATAGCACATACATGACAAAACAAGCATGCTGGACTTTATTCTTTATTAGTAACAGTGAAGGAAAATACAATCAAAGCAGTTTTGGAAAAATTATTTGGATCTATTTTATTCTACAAGTGGCAGTTATAATAAAATCTGGTCAAATTATCTAAAAGCTAGCTAGGAAGATTTATTTTTGTTACACTCTTTAGCATATAAAGTAAACACTGGGTCATTGTTTAGAGAGGTCACAATTCTTTGCAGCCACAATATTTAAAGTGCAGCAGAATTTTTCTCTTGTATTAATGTTATTAATATAGATAAAAGTGCATCTGCACCAACAATGTCTGCTTTCTGGCTTTCTTTGCTTTTTTAAATATAGAATATTAGTTTTTCAAATTAAGTTTTGACGATTATCATCAGTTTACAGAATAATATAAAGAGTGAAGTGATGTGTGAAGGTGGACCAGAGTTTCGGTTCCTACAGGGTCACTAAACTTCTGCAAGACTCTCAGCTCCTTGCAAGGGAGACACATCGCACTTTAATGTGCACAAGTAAAGATATACAAATGTTTTTATATTTCAAATATGCAATCAAAATAAGGCAGAAATTTGTTAGACTCTTAATCTGTAGCGTAAATAGACTGTTGAAAATAGGAAACACAAATGCATTTTGAAAACACCATTAAGAAATGAGAAGAAATAAATTAAAAAGTAAACTTAATCATACATATTCGAAAAGGAGTGAGTATAAGTGAGCTAGGCTTATTAAATCCCACCCAATTCTACAATTAAAAACAAAATGACTTATTCAACATCCCCAACTGCCTTCCACTACATTGTCTGAAAAACAGAAAATAACAACACAAAATTATGAATTATAAAGAAATAAAGGAAAACAAAAACGATATTGAAACATGCTAAAAGAAATCAAGTGCTCATCATTTAACCACCCTCTTCCTTGTGTCTTTTAAGAGTTATGTGTTAATACTTCATCTTGTACAAAAGTAATGTACACAGTTGTTCCCAGCGGCTCATTTATTTTTGCAGGTCACAGACAGAACTACAGACATATTTAACAAGGTACAGACACAATAAAGTAAAGTGTAAACCAGTCACAGCAAATATTGCTATCAGAGTGCATATTTCAGTTGCATAATGATGAAGAGAGATTAAAAAAAAAAACTTCAATATAAAACCAAATGCATGACCTACAGTACAATTCGCACGCAGAAATAAGCAAAGAATGCAGCACATACATTAACATTTATCATATGTGATGACGAAAAAAATGCTAAAGGAAAGCAGATGTTTGCAGTGCTAAAAATACCAAACACCAACCTTCATTCTACAAGTCACAATATGGTCTAAAAATCGGACTGCATGTTGTTTCTCTGAGTTCAGAAGGTAGAGGGGGAAGGTAGTACACATCTCTTGCAGGTAAGTCCCAACAGTTGGAATATTAAAAGGAAAATAAAATGATTGATGGGTCACATTAAAGATTCTTCTGCCCCAACTTGTCAGATGAATTTTCCATGGAATCATTACCCATACAACTGAATAAAATGAGGGAGGAAGTGGCTGGCTTAATCTGTTCCCTGGAACAGAAATAAGGGCTTTCTTTCTTTCTTTCTTTCTTTCTTTCTTTCTTTCTTTCTTTCTTTCTTTCTTTCTTTCTTTCTTTCTTTCTTTCTTTCTTTCTTTCTTTCTTTCTTTCTTTCTTTCTTTTTCTTTCTTTCTTTCTTTCTTTCTTTCTTTCTTTCTTTCTTTCTTTCTTTCTTTCTTTCTTTCTTTCTTTCTTTCGGGTTGTCATGTTGTGAAGAAACCAGAGTTATCAAGGCTCAGATTTTACAGCCTGGAGAATTCCATCATTTCAGTCTTCACACAGTCAAAGTAGCAAAACTCCAGGACTTCCAAGAAAAATACACTGTAACTCTGATCACTTTGATGTTTTAAATGTCCAAGTTAACTATTTATTTAGATTCTTATTCCAATCAAATCTTCTTTGTAAATGTTTGTTGTTTCATTTTTGTAAATCTTTCAAAGATATTTTGTATATTTTTTATAAGTTTTCTGTCATTTTTTTATGGTAGAAAGAAAGAAAGAAAGAAAGAAAGAAAGAAAGATTTGAAGAGCACTTTAAAAACAACACAGTTAACCAAAGTGTTGTGCACGGCAAAGGCAAAAAAAAACAACAACCTAAAGATAAGAAACTATAAATCAAAATAACTCCATAATAAATAATAAATACACATTAAGATATTGAGAAGTAACAATAAAGGCCGACATCTCATGCAGAGTTCAAAGCCAATGGAAAAAAAAAGTGTTTTAAAAAGGCTTGAAAGCTAGTCTGACGTGCAACAGAAGCTACTCTACAAATCTACAATTACAAGCAAAAAAATCTTGGTCACTTTTAAAGTAAGTCAAAAAAAAAATGTTTTTTGCTTATTACAAGCAATAAGATTTCTTGAAACAAGATGCATTGGCTTAAAACAAGTTCTTATATCTTACTGAAATGTTTTTCTTTAAGTTATTTTGTGTTGTTTTGAGTGTAATGAGATATTTTGACTAAAAATGAGAAAAATATACTTGGTAAGATATGAGTTTTTGCAGTGTAGTTGAAAACAATCATTCAAAAAATAAACCAACAAAACTGTCCCAGACATAAAAGATAACTCTGCTCATGGACAGTGGACCAAAATACCTGTCGACAGGTGCAGAAATCTTAATGAACATTAGACAAAACACCTGATAGCAGTGATTGCCTCAAATTGTTGCTCAGCAGCTTCGGATCCTCATCATGCTTGTTTACTTGTCTTATATTTTGTGTGTTTTTAATATTTCTTTTAAACCACAATTCAAATTCAATGTTATGATTTTCTTAGAATTTTTATTTATTATTACTTTTGTCTATTTTAACTTATTTCACTGACAGTTGATTTTTTTTCCATTTTTAATGGGAGGGTGTGAATAATTTTGAGGACGACTGTCTGTGCATAGGAGAGAGAGAAAAATCCAGGGTCAAATTACTTGTATGCTCACACATACTTGGTAAATTAGTGATTTCTGATTTTAATAAAGTTAAGTTTACTTTTTGTAAGGGAGAGTTTGTAGCAGCCAATGTCATGTTTATGATATGAGCATTAATCTACACTAAGAGCCAAGTCAACAGTAGATTGCAGCAATGAACCTCACAATCACTAAATTAAAAAAGAAAAAGATTTGGCAACGTTTATTTTATTTAACTTTGGCAGCCTTGTAACTAAAGCAGCTGGTGGTTTAACTTGCTGTTAGCTGCATTAATTAGCATTGTATCCAAACTTGCACCCAGCCATGATAATGCTTATCCAAGCATTCAAGGGTCACGAACTGAAGCATTTGAGGCAGACGATGCTTAGGTTCTTTGCCTTTTTGTAGGTTCTCCGCCTTTTTAAGGCAATGCATCTTGTTTCAAGATTGATTGACTCGCTACCACTGAGTCAGTGATAACGAACTGTTGAAGTCTCCGCCTTTTCCTTCACCACATTTTTTAACCTACACATCCTCCCCCATACTTGACTGGTTCTGACTGTTACTCTTTATAAGCAGCAGTCATCCTTTGTTCAAGGAGACTTCTTCATTGGCGTTAAAAGCTTCACAAATTGCAGATCAGTTTTTTTTTTTTTTTTTATGTTTGACCTTTTGTCTTTCTTCTCTTTGTATATAACATCAAGTCGGTAATGTCAGCGTCAAGCTGTTTTTCACATGACCAACCTTGTCCCAGAAGTAGAGATGGGTGTCTATGAACGCAGCAGTTCTTTTAAATGAACAATAAGATCCGAGTCACAGTTGCGAGTCGTTTTTTATGTCCAAATTGTCCACATGTTGCATGTGGCATCATCGGAGTCTGATGTCCAACGTCCTTCATTCATGTGGACGAAAATGTTCATTTATCAAAACCATTAACTTAAATTTGCATTGATGTTGCTCTAGTTTATCTTAATTAATATTCTTCCTGTACTTCTGGATTTTTTTCTGCATCTTTTTTAGAATCCTATATATTTTATATTGGCACATATATATTTTCATTAGCCTTTATTCTTATATAGTGTGAGTTTTTTGCATTGCAAAAATGTTCTTGTGTGGAAAAGTTTTAGAGTAAAGTTGTTTCACATGGAAGTTGCTTGTAGCCGGCTTAGTTTTTGTTGTGCCACAAGTTTTCTGCTGAAGAAAAATCCAAAATAGTGATCTCACTGTCAAATTACAGGGATATAAAGCCAATTTATAAAAATGGTGACAGTTGTAGAATATTATGCATGCTTTTGGAAAATGGTTAATGTAGAATGAGATCACGAGATCAGGGCTGTTTAATTTAGGGCCTGGGGGCCAAAGTTGGCCCGCGAGTGATTATTTTTGGCCCGCCGTCCATTGTCTGTTTTTTTTTAAAGAGAAAACATTTTTCCAGCAATGTGAAAAGTTCTTTTGATACTTATTCACTGTTGCATTTCCTTTCTGACCACAAATTAATATTTTATTACATTGTTGATCTGGAAGCCCATGATCAGAGAATAAGAGAAGATACTGTCCAAAATAAAACCTCCATACAAAGTAATGTGGAAAAAAACAATACTGAATACAATGAAGAATACTGTTATTCATTTTCCACATTACTTTAATGAGGTTTTATTTTGAACGCTCTGGACTAAGCGTATTTAATTTCTCACACCGTAACATGAATTTTTAGTCGGCCTGCGACCATCTACAGTCATTTTCGGCCCTCCAATTTTAAAAAAATTGGACATCTGCTCTAGATAGTGAGATGAAGTTTATGTGGCAACAGAGGGCCCAGGTAGGATTCAATCCTCCCAGGTGAGTCACGCACTGACCATTCAGCCAAAGGGACATCCCCTAGAAAAGTAGCCAGGGCACATGATCAATCGGAGGCATACGGTAGTGACAGAACCCCACATTTAGTTTGGACCTGAGAGATTAAGTTGAGTTCACTCCCTTTTTTTGTTCCCATAGCAGATGTGAAATCATTTAAATGTGACTTAGTTTATGTGTCCTAGTTTATCACCGAGCGTAGCAAATCCTTTAGGCAGTTTATGACCCGTAGACTCTAAAAAGATCATGTGTAGAGGAAGATATCTTTTACACCTGCTTGTCAAGTGACTTTAGATAGACAAGAGGCAAGCAGATGATTAGTAGATCTGTAATAAATTGTTAACTTTGATTCTGCAGTGTTTTGGTTTTCATTCAAAAGGTCCTGCTGAGAATGAGTAAAGAAGGTGACAGCAGGTTTAATATTTAGAAGGTATTTTAAATACCCATTTTCTTATACAATGAAAACACATGACAAATGTAATCAAAGTGTCCTGAGTGGGTAGCGTCCATAATTTACTGGAAACCACATCATTTAGTATATTTTTATAGCCTAAACAGTACCACATCTTACTTCCGCGAAGTGCACCCATGCGAGTTCTCGACACTACGGAAGCCGCTGCGTTCAGTGCCTACTCTGCCGACAATGCAAGCGTAGAAGAAATTGGCTGTGGACAAAACCCGGACAAACACAAGAGGGGTTGGCTTTTGATTAGAAAGAAAGAAAGAAGGAAAGAAAGAGAGAGAACGTGTAATCTCATCTGCCATGGCTTCCATAGCGTCGTGAATTCGCATGGGTGCACTTCGCGGAAGTAAGATGTGGTACTGTTTAGGCTATAAAAATATACTAAATGATGTCGTTTCTAGTAAATTATGGAATTATTACACCCACTCAAGACACTTGGATTGCATTGGATGAGCAGTATGGAGGAATATTGACACATTTTTATGGACCTGTCTGATCTCCGGCTGCATTTTAGATATTAAAGGAGCTGTACACCCGCGGCTTTAACACACAAACATGGATCTCATTTCCCCGGAGAAGGGCGACTGACTACCGCAGAGCCCACCAATCAGCCCCCTCTCCGCCCGAAAGACACTTATTCAGGTCACAGTGCGAGCACCGGCACCGGCAGCTCTCATGTGGATGTTAGAGAAACATTATGGAATACTCCTCACGGGAAAAACAGACCAGCCTGTTATGAGCTTATGCGCTCGACCCAAGCTATATGATTGAAGAACGCAGACCACAGAAACCACAGAGACCCCTGACAAGAAAATTAGCGAACAAATCAAGCAACAGAGCGCTGAGCGAGAGATGTGTTCCACCAGTGTTGTGCTGTCCATCGCGTTTTTATAGAGGACTGCGTCAGGTTTCAGAGTAATCCCAGAAAAAAAACACTTTACTCCCGAGATTCATGAAGTTGTCAGGGTGAAGTTCACACACGAAGTTGAGTTTCCCCCCTGCTCCTAAGTTAAAATCCAACCACTTCTGCAAGTCAATTCATCCAGTACAACAAATAAACTCCCACCTAACATAACCACCTAACGTAACTCATTTTCCCCAACTCTGTCCTCAACAAAAAAAAAAAAAAAAAAAGGAAGAAAATTCTCCTAACTCTAGCAAACGCTGTTAGCTGATGGCTGCTTGTCTCTAGGAATCTTCCTGCAGGTGTTAGTTTCTTCCTCAGAGAGTGTGTATAGATTCTCTGAGTTTCTGTTCACAGGCGTCTTGCTACATACTGAGCGTGCGCATTTGACTTTCGTGATTGGTGCCACGTTCATACGTAACGCGTGGGTAGTCAGCCGTTTGCAGGGAGGTAGCGCTTGGTTAAATATTCATGTAGATACTCAAATATGCATGAATGAAGAAAAAAACGATAAAAATTTCTTAAAGGAAAGACACACTGACATCAAAAGCCAAAAGCCATTTCATAGCCCTTAAAAAAATGCTCTAGAGTCTTGCTCAGCATGATGGTGAGTGCAAATTGAAGCACATCATTCTGTGGGTGTACTATTCCTTTAATGGGGATGTAAAACTGACTAATTCCGATCCAAATCTTACTTTATAAATTGATACCAGTGATTATTTCCCTGATAAAAGAAGTTACTTTTAATTGAATTCTGAAATGATAAATGAATAAAAAATAAGAACCAACCAGAGTTGAATGACTTAAAAAAGAACAGCTCTTTAAGATCCAGCTCCCTTCAAAGAGCCATAAATGCCATCATACTTCACTGTTTCAACACAAACAAGCTTTGTTTCACGGCAGAAACCCCCCACCCCTCATTTAATCATGATTCCTATCATTTACTCAGCACCACTTCCATTTATAACTGTCAACAAAACACTAAAGGTCTGTTTCTGCAACAGCATTCACTCTCTTCTGTTTTTGTGGCTGCACTCACTCAGAAAGTTGCAACTTTGCATTTCATGTTGCATCATCCAGGTCATCCAGCCATCCATGGGAATCAGCCTTTTCTTCGATACTTGGCAAAAACAAGCTGAATTCCTCGTGAGAAGTTAGAGAGAAATAAGCTGAATACGAGGTAAACCTCTAAGATAACACTGACTGTTATCTCACTGACTGTTAATGATTAGCATCTGGATCCTGTCATGAGGCAGCAGAGAGGAAGCAGACCTTGGCTCAGAGCCATTGCATGTTAATTTACCATGTGTGTTGTGTCGGCCAGTACCCCCCCCCCCCCCCCCCCCCTTCAATAATTTCCATGCAGGCATCTGTACAGGCAGCAGCTTTTATATACATACATATATATATAAAGTCATCCTCAAAAATATTCATACCTTCCAATTAAAGAAAAGGCTAAATTTACAAAAATGTACAAAATTAGAATTTTAGTGAAATAGAATATCGCTTTTGAATTGTGGTTGGAAATAATAATTTAAAAAACAAACAAACAAAACTGTCCCAGACACTTTAGACCATCTTTCCCATGAACAGTGGGCCAACATACCTGTCACCAGGTGCAGAAGTATTTTTGAACATCAGAGAAAACATCTGATTGCAGTGATTGTCTCAAAATGTTACTCAACAAAATTAGCTTTGTAGCCCCATCATGCTTGTTTACTTGTTTTATTTTTTGTATGTTTGTTTTTAACATTTCTTTCAAACCACAATTCAAAATCAATGTCATGATTTTCGTAGAATTTTTTTGTATTATTACTTATGTCAAGTAATAAGTAGTATGTCAAGTAAACTTATGTCAAGATTTTTTTTCCATTTTTTTATTGGATATATGATAATATTGGGTATATATATGTATACATATATATATATATACTGTATATATATATATAAATATATATATATAATTGCAACTATGTGTGTGTGTGTGTATATATACATATATATACATGCACATTACATGTTTAAAGGGATATTGTGTAAGTTCTCCTGTGTTTTATTCACAAAAACTGATTATTTGGTTCAAAAGTGTTTTTTCATTAATCAGTAATCACTCCCATCAACAAACTGAAGTGCTTCTCTAAGTTCTAAATTTGCCGTTGTATCATTCATTTACACATCGAGCGGGGCGGCTCGGTGGAGGCTGCCATGGCGTGTCCCCATGTTTTTGCGTTCGGGAGAAGCGTGACAGTAGGAAAACACAGAAACTCAGCGGACACACCGGAGTTTTCAGCTCAGTTCGAGGTAATGCCTTTTAAAAGTCACCGCGCTGCAGTGGGGAGAAACCAGCGTCTCACTGATGCTGCGTTCACGTGTAGTCGGGCAGACGGCCGTTGGTAACAAACCAGATGTCATTTTAATCAATGAAGCCGAGCGAAAGACGGTAAAACATGGGTCAGGGAAAACAATACGACATCGCCATGACAACAAATCAGATGTGGACTGATGTCACTGTAACTGACGGACCACATCTTCACATAGAGGCCGGTGATAACTTTACATGCATCGGCTGTCGTCGGTCTGCCCGGTTTCACGCGAATGCAGCTTGAAAAGTACGAAGGAGCTGCTCCCGATTACACAGTGTCCCTTTAAGGTTTCTTTTTGATATCATTACAAGTGCACTTTTCTTTTTTATATGTATCTATTTATTTGAACTGTTTTGCTTCTTTTTTCTTAATCTTAAAAAAGTTCTAAAAATTGTTTTCTTTGTATCCTTCATTATATTAATTTTGGGTTTAAATGCAGTATCGGCTCCAAATAGCAGCCTCAAATACCGGCAGGTTGTATCAGCTATCGGCTGAGGCTGATGAAAAAAATGTCAGTATAGCAATCTCCCCTTAAAAAAAATCCTCTGTATCAGTCAATCCCTAGTGGAGATGCATAAAGTACTTGGGATATTTATAACTGTAAGCAGATCCACTATCTACTAGTTGATCATCAACTAATTTAACCTGTCATTCACTTACATCAACTGTCTCTTGGAGCTCATTAAAAGGAAAATGTGTCTTTTTTTCCCTTTTTTGGTTGCAATTTAGATTCCCAAGAGTGGGTTTAGAGGAGGGATCTACAATTCTGTGATTTGTTTAGGAGGTTTCAGATGTTTCCCACAATGCATTTCTCTCTAATGAAATCCAATTCAATCTACTTTATAAACTCTACTACACTATAAAGTACATTTTAAATTATAACAAGTCTCCAAAGCACAGCACATAAGAAGAACAAGAAAAAGAAGAAGAAAACTTCATCAATAACAGTAAATAAAATAAAAGAATAAAATCAACACATTAAAATAGGTAAAATCAATAAACCAAATCAGATAGAATAAATGAAAAAATCAAAATAGAGACACAGAGGACCACACAACTCATGCAGAGAATAAAACTGGGTCTTTTGTGCAAGACTCAAAACTATCTGTTATATAACGTTGTGTTTGGCCAGATTTTTCAGCCCTTTCTGACTCTGTTTTTCTAAACCAGCTGCAACTTCCTCTGAGTTGCCGTCCTTTTCAAAGTTCACCCCAAGTTCACTCCTCTGGCATGGAAGGAACTGCACACTCCCCCCTCTCCTCTCCTAACACACATCTGGATGCACTGATGTGATACACACACACATTTTGGACACACAGTTACACGTAAACACAAAACAATGCACCGGTCCTCTTAGTTTATTGTCCTTAGTGAGCATCTGTCCTCTCTGGTGTTGCGCATGAGCCAGTTCAAAAAACATGTTCATTGAACACATTCGTTTTTCTGTGAAATGAACACGGTGTAACTCAGATTCTCCCAACTTCATCTTTGCGGAGGAGTCAGTCTCTTCCTCTGCTGTTCAGACCTGAATAAAACCATCCATACCTTCATCAGTTCACGCTTGAACGACTGCAACTCCTTCCATATAGTGCAATAAGTCAAGCTTCTCTGCAACTGTAGCAGAATGCAACTGCCCGACTCTTCACCAACACCCAGACCACGTCACTCCAGTTTTTTACAATCTCCACTGGCTGCCAGTTCAGTTCAAACTGAAACACTGCTTTAGAGTAAAGATAAACTAAAAAAAAAAAAAAAAAAGAGCTAGCAAAAAAATAGTTTTTGTTACACTGAAAAAGGTTAATTTTGTCCTCTGTCCCCACGTCTGCTCCACATGCAGATCTATTTTGTGTGACACAATTCAAGGTGGAGTAGAACTGATTTCATTGCAGTTAAAATACTTAAATTCCTTTTAGTTCTCAACTCCAGTCTTTCACGCTCACTACTGCTTGTTTCCCTGTCGTCCGGAGGGTTGGGAGGTTGGGAGGGAGGGGTGTCCTTCCAGTTCAGAAAGAGGAAGTGCCCTCCTCTCTACAGGACATGACTCACCTCCTGCAGCTGGAGATCCTCTGAAATCACTTTTTGAATAAAAAACATTCACTGGATTCTTAAAGGACACACAGTAAGTCATATACATTGATTAAATCATGCTGCATGTGTATTCAATCATTCTTAGCACGGCTGCCATCATCTTATATCATAGATACGTGTGATGCGTGGTTTTATTTCATTCTGTGTTTTAGATATTTATTCAGTAACTCTGTCCCTTTGACTGAGAGCTGTACAATGCATATACATCGTCATCACAGTCAAAACAATAATTAATGATGATGATGATGATAATGATGATGATGAAGCCTTTGCCATCAGTCTTCACAGCTGGCTTGGCCACATAGAGGAAACACAGTGGCTTCAAAGCTATAGACTTTAGAAAGAAAACAAGAATACTACTACTAATATGACTACTACTAATACTACCACTACTACTGTCATTTAGCAGATGCCTTTTTCCAAAGCAACTTACATCTGAGAGAACAACACAAGCAAGAAATCAAAGACACAGCATGGATAAGTGCTGGTCAGACTGTTGTGATCTTTAATATTCTAACAAAATGTGGACAAAATAATGAAACAAAAATAACGTTTTCCTTATATGTGGTGGATTCATTATCTTGTGATATATCAGAATTAATGCAGTGCAAAAGATGTCCACTAGGGGGCAGAAGACAAGTCCAAGATTACAGCAAGGTTTTAATTAAACCTTTACCATAATGTGATGAAAAGCTCTCAGACACAGTATTAAAGGGTTGATGTGCATGAATGTATGACTATGAATTAGAGAGAATGCTCCACTAAAAAGGATTTGTTTTCAGACTCTTTTTTTTTTTTTTTAACTTCTGCCTCTGGAAGCCACCGAGAATAAATCCTTCAAATATGGGGAGTGTGCACACTATCTTGAACTCAACTTTATTATGTCTCTCTCTCTTTTCCAGTGTTCTCATCTATCCTTTTATGGCAACCAAATAACAGCTGCCACTTGCTATTCTAGGAAACGCAGCTGCTCTGTCTAACTTGACAAAAGGTCATTTTAGGTAACTGGACACAGTCGACTTCTGCTGTATAATGTAAAGCACTTTGAATTGTCTTGCACATGAAATGTGCTTTACAAATAAACTTGCTTGGCCTAAATATTTCATGCTGGTTTCATAATGTATGATCAAGGTGTATTCCTTGACCTGTTTTTCAGCTTACTGAATAACACTGACCAAACTTCCAGCTTACCACAATCAGAAACTGAATATGAATGATGAAATATTTTTCGTGATGGAAATTTGACTCAGAACAGAAAACAAAGGTTTGTATGCAGAACTAAAACCCCGTTACAGTGAAACCATTCCATCCCACTTTTTTAAAAGTCTTTTCTTTTTGTTGCTGATTTTTTTGTTTTTTGGGGATTCAGGGTTTGTTTGTTTGTTTGTTTTTTTTCAAGCTTGTGTGTCTTTTTGTAGGTGCTCCTGATGATTATTGGCTTTGTTTTTCTTGAAGATGTTGCAGATGGTTTTCTACTTCCTTACAGGTGCAGCAGCTGTTTCGACTGGATTCTGTGAAGAAACCACCATGCCCACTCGGCCTTGGATTTACCAGCAATCTTAAGGTAGTTCTCAACAAGAAAAACAGAGTTTTCAATCAAGAGATCAAGAGGAGAAAAGGAAGGTACAGCAGGAACTCGGAGGACATTAAGAGGGAGAGAGGCCAAGTACCAGGGGAAGTTGAAGGCCAAACTCCAGCAGAACAATGTGAGGAACGTGTGAGTGGGGATGAAGATCACTGGTTGTAAGACCAACAAGCAGCTGGGAGAGAGCCAATGAACTGAACTGTTTTTCCATCAGGTGCAGTTTTCAGCTTCCTGGTTTCTCCCCACCAAAACCTCACCCCCACATACCTTCCCCCGCATGATGGTGACGATAGGCCAGGTTAGGAGACGACACCAGAGGAAGGCGCAGGGTCTTAAGACCTGCACCACCCAGCTGTCTCCTATCCTCCAGCACTTATTCAACCTGAACCTGATTCAGGAGACAGTTCCAGTTCTCTGAAAGACAACCTGCTTGGTTCCAGTCCCCAAGAAGTCTACATCATTGACCCTCAATCACTACCAGCTCGTGGTCCTCACATCGCATGTGAGAAAGGTGCTGGAATGGCTGTCTTTGCCAAGGAACTCATACAATTTTCCTACCAGCCCCATTTAAGTGTTGACGACAGTTTACTTTATTTTGACATCTTTGTTTATCTGAATTCCACAGCCTCATTTTCCCAGAAGCACATGATGACCTGCCAAGAATGAGTCTCTGTTTCCACAAACTCACACCCTTGCACACAATAATTCAGTGGCACTCTTCATCCATGCTCTGATAACTAAATGCTGCAAATAGAAATATACAGTATATAATAAAGGATATGCTTGTGAAGGACACTGATATGGGCAACATTACAATCAAGGGGTTGTGCTGTGGAATGGTAGTTTGCACCACAGCCTTTCTCCTGGATCTTGCTTCCTCCCACCATCCAAAGACATAGATGTAAAGTTAATTGGTCACTCTAGATTCTCTTCAGGTGTAAGCATGGGTGGTTGTTTGTCTCTGTGCTGGCCCTGTGATGTAGCTTTTACAAGGTGTACCTGCCTCTCAAATGCTAATTTCTGAGGTAAACTCTTGCTTCTCTGCAGCTGTGAATTGAAATATGTGGTGCAGAAAGTATATAAATGAATTACAATCATGGCTGGTGTCGCTGTATCTGCAAAAATTAGGTCCCCAAGAACCAGTCCTCCCAATCATCCACTAGAGGAAGCCAAAACTGACCTCTACAAACAGGCCAACAAAGCAGTTAAGCACAAAAATGAGTAAAGTAATCAAAAGTATATTAAGATGATTAAATGTATGAGCAGTAGTGTGAAATGTAACTGAATGATCTGAGTTTAAATAATTAATTGTGTAACGAGTAGGGATGATTTTATCGTTATGATTTTATCGATACTGATACCAATATCGATACTCCTTATCGATACCGGTATTTATCGATTCTCTTATTGATACTATAACATAATTTAGAGTAAATAATAAAGACATTACAAGATGTTACAAGATCCAGTGGTGGAGAATATTTGTTCAGATGATGCTGAAGAAGCCTGGACATAAAAGTGGGTGAAGGACAGCTGGGAGAATAAGGGACTTGTGTCTGTCTTATTCCATCACTGTGATTATTTGACTGCGTAATGATAACTCGATGGTTAGGTAGATGTACAAAAAGTATCAATAAGAGTATCATTTGTCCAGAATCTTAACGGTACCCTGGTATCGTTAAGATTAGGAACCGGTACGAAACGATACCGGTACTCGGTATACATCCCTAGTAATGACAGCAAGTGACGTGTATACGTGAAATGTCAAAGGATGTAAATTTGCTAAGGGAAAGCGAGTTTCAAGTCCTCCCAGTTCTGCCTTGCGGTGAGCTGGTACAAAGTAAAGACCTTTATTTAAAACCAGATAAGTCAGTTGAGAACCAGTTCTCATTTACAATGACGACGATTATTTGAACAAATCTTCCCCAGGACCAATTACACAGATCTCACAGGAGCATGGTAAATTTACCCAGATTTTAATGAGGTCCTAACACTTTTTTACCTGTCCCCAGCACAAAATTGTTACATGCACAAGGCTTTCTCGGGGGGGGGCAGATCTTGCAAGAGTACCTAACTGCAGTTACAATAGCCGATAAGGACGCCGCCATATATCCAATCCATACAGGAAGTCTCCAGCGGAAGTTAGTTAAACACCACTAAGAGTATTTATCTGCGGCATGCAAACTGATGCGTTCGGTGTAGTCGGGTGGTTAGGGTTAGGAGAAGGGTCAGGGTCAGGGGTAGGGTTAAATTTTAGTAAGTTACATGAAGAACAAACTTCAGATTAGGACTTCCGGCGTGGATTGGATATGTGGCGACGTCTCATGACTGCAGTTGGGTCCCTCTCAGATCTTGTCCCAGTCAGAAAAGTGGGTGGGCCTCAGCATGCCCTGGTGCTAATATTGCTATGCCCCTTTTTGGACAGGCATAAATTGAACATCCTGGACAAGGGAACATTCACAGAGCAGTGTTTGATCTGCTTTAAGCAAACTCTGGTCCACTTCCACAGATAGTCCGGTCTGTTTGAAGCACTGTTAGCACACATTCAGACTCTCATGCAGACCAAAGAAGTGAACTCTGATCCAAAACTGGAGGGTCTTGGTCTGCTTGCAAGTAAACCCTGGTCCAATGTACTGACAGTGTGAGAGAAGAGGACTATCCAGTGGACCAAAGGTAGTCTACCCAATAGATGCCATGAGGATAAACCCACGAGTGATAACCTTAGAAGGTGAAGCTTATACAAAATAGAACATTCTTCCTCCACCAGTATTTGTTACACAAAGCAATGATGCAGCTACGAAGAGAGACAGCTGCTCCTTGGTCATCACAGGACTTCTCCAGCTGCTTCAAAAGATAGGTCCTTCCCTTCATTTTCATAAACAGGAACTACAGTATTTAAAGCTCGGCTGGAACCATCTAAATTGTTATCTTCTCATTTTTAAAGACTGATTTTTTGCATCGAGTTAGCTGTTGCAGGGATCATGTGTGCCTCTCCACTGTCATTCCTGACTCTGCCTCGGACCCGATGCAGGTCTTAGCCTGTTTGATGAGGGTCTGAGCCGCTCCTTACAGTTCTGAGTCCACTCGGTGCCGGTCTTGCATGTGGGAGCTATACCGAGTAGACTGGAGGCTGGGAGAAGGACCGGGAGCTGTAAGAAGCTGACTTACAGCTATAAGTGATGTTCTAACCAAGCGTGACAGTGTGGGATCCTGTCACTATGCCTCTAATAGATCATGTGTCCTGGCAACTTGGCCACAGTGATATCCCTTTGGCTGAATGGTCAGCGTGTGTGACTCTCATCCGGGAGCCTGGGGATCAAATCCCGCCTGGGTCCTCCATTGCATACCTTGCCACATTCGGGCATTGTTGGCAGGATCCATGTGAGGCTGGTATACGGTCCATGGATTCCAAATTGGTGGCAGCCTGCGTGAAGCCTTTGTGAAGCATGAAGATGTGCTTGGGGAAAGAGGGGGAGAGATGTGACAGTGAGGGGTCCTATTACTATGCCTCCGATTGATCATGTGCCCTGGCTACTTGGTCACAGAGGTATCCCTTTGGCTGAGTGGTCAGTGCGTGTGACTCTCACTCCGTAGTCTGGGGACCAAATCCCGCCCCGGCCCTCCATTGCATACCCTGCCACACAAGTATCTGCAGCGCGAACCCAGGGGTGTGTCCTATAGTGGGCGTGTAGCATTGTGGGTGGGTTTTGGTTAGGTTTAGGGGACCTAGCCAAGACCTATGAGACCTATGCTCTCATAGGTCTGGTGGGCATGCCGACATGCCTCTGTCTTGCAAGCCGCCAAGAGATCCTGCTCGTTCTAATCTGTCAGGTCTAATGCCCCCATATTCCTCATCACACTCTTCTGAACTGGCTGATGATCCCACCACACAAACCAGTTAAGCTAGTTGTTCTGGAGTCATCTTTCATGTTTTTCACTGCTTCTATTATGCATGTAGAACAATCAGCAATCCGCAACGTGTTCTTCCGCTGATGTCACATCACAGAGAGGGGTTTGCTAGCTGCTGCTGCAGTCCTCTTTTAAACATTGGGACAATTACGTGAATACCATCTGATTGACTTCTAACTGCACAGAACTACTTATTTTGTCTTGTTGTATCGCAAAATTACATGAAGTCAAGGTCATGTCACCAGCACGAGTGTATTCATAGATTGTAGTTGACATCACAGATGCGCCTCACCGCATTCAAACTTAAAACGCAACATATTGAGTACATGCACTGTTATCTGGTGCTACAGTGACTCATACAGGTCATCAGGGATGCCAGCCATATTTATGCAGCCGGGTGTGACGAGACAGGAGACCCAGATATGTATTTCTATTTCTAAAATAAGAAGAAAGATGCGAGAGATAGCTTTTAGTGATCAGGAGGGCTAATTGGATGCTGACTGCAAGTAGCCGTCTGTGCAGGGTACATTACGCATCAGGTGAGTTTCAATGCAAGTTAAAGGTAGAGTCCGAGGTTCCCCTCCCTGAAAATAAACGTTAGACTTGTGCAAGTGAAATCCATCTCCATCCGTGCCTTTGGGCCTCTACTCGCGTGAATGCAACTCTCTCTCCCCCTGCCTGTAATTCTCTCTTTCGTTTTGTTTTGGTGTGTTCGGGACGTTTCTGGGTGGAGATTTCTGATTGTATCACCAGCCAATGACATAGCTAAGGGCATGACGCTGTGTGGAAATAAGCTCATGATTGGAGCAGACGCCAGTCACTCGCACTCTCAAAGGAAAAAAAAGAAAGAAAGAAAAAACGGCGGATGCACCGAAGAAAAGGTAAGAGCTTTAGATAATGCAAGTTGGAAAACCAGAGTTAGTATTAGTTTGTCTGTTACCCGCTTCTGAGCTCTGAAGGAGAGACTTGAAGCTGAATAGGCTGAAGAACGAGGCAGCCATTAGCCTGAGAGGGAGGGGCACTCAGTTTGAATACTGCTGTTTGCAAACAGAAATGCTGCGGGAACTTCTGACTCTACCTTTAAAGCTAGATTAGCTATTGATAACTGGGTTTGATGTTGTGGTTGAAAATTAAACCAGAATTGTGTTTGTGATCAGATTGATAAGATGTTTTAGCTTAATGGTACAGACCAGCTTCCTTGTTTCGTTCAGTTCAGTTCAACATATTTATAAAGCCTTTTGAAACTGCTGCAACAGAACAAAGTGCTTCGTTTAAGAATGAAGCTGAGTGGCAATCTGCTACAGCTTGAGACATGCAGGACACAAGAAATCCCCACAACAGACAACAATGAACAGTTTCACCGTCACACAGTCAAAATGAGCCCTATCCTCTCCTTCCAGCTTGTTTCTCCACACTTTACCCACTCCCACACACGGGCGTTTTCCCTTAGATCATTCTGGATTTTAACCTAGTTCTTACACACTTTTAGGACTATTATAGCAGTTTACAGGTACCTTTATAATCTTTGTTGGGAGGCAGGCCATAAGGTCAAGTCTGGCCTGTTCTGACTGGCCAGGATGATGTTTGTGTGCTGTTTCTTACAACACCATGACCTCATGTCGAGATGTTCATGCATTGTTTTCTGCCTTGTCATGATGAGCTCATAGCCTTGAGTTGCAGAAAATTAGGGACTCTCCAGCTCCACTGTTACTTCTGCTTTTCCTGCCAGCGTTTGCTCTCACTTCCCTTTTTTCCACTGACTGCTCAGCTACTTCTCCTTTTCGACCAGCTTGAACTGGTTAGTGCTCCAACTTGTTCAAAGTATACCAGGGGTCATACAAAAAGCTAAGTCATTCTGACTTTCCACTCTTTTCGCCTTCTTAACATTTGATTACATTGGTCACACATCTTCTAACATTATTTCAATCACATATTGCTATGATTTGCTTCTTAAATGTTTCTTTGTACAAACTCATTCGCAGGGCAGAGTTAGGAACTTGAGACTCGCTCTCTCTGTTAGCGGTTTCCCTCCTTCTGACATTTCATATATGTGTCATTATCTTCCCTTGATATAATAACCAACAGTTACAGGTTTCACTCATTCATTATACAGTATTGTTTCACAGTAATACATTTTTGTGACTTATCATTATTTCTTATGCTTAATAATCTGCCATCAAGGTCTCTGCTGGCCTGTAGTTCAGAGGTCTGATCTGTCAACCTCTGCTGGCCTGTGTGGGGACTGGCACCTGTAGACCTCATATATTCGAGCTCAGCTGACAACACACCCCATCTAATCTTGCTGACTGTAGCAATCCTTCTGCCTATGTGATAGTTAACATCTGCTTCCTGACATACTCTCACCATTACTATTTTTACTGCCTATCTGTCCCTCATCATGCTGAACAAACAGCTCTCGGAAAGTACACACACTACTTATTAATCTTAAACAAACCTCAAGTTTGTTTAAGATAACAGTATGCTGATTGGACTCAAGTCACTGTGACCAATCACAACTCTCTGTCCTCAATCACTCTCACTATCTCACTTATTCTAATGCAAATATAAAGATCTTATGAGGATCCAACAGCTACATAGCATTAGCTGCGGTTTATATACCCAGACACTCCGTCTTACCAATGTCTGTATTTGGAGAGCACCAGCTGCAAAGTGTGGTGCATGGGTTTTTTCCCACGTCAAATAAAACTTGTTGGTTTTAGATTGGTAAACCATTTGCCGGGATGAGCCACTCGCGCACATGCAACTCAGGAGTTTAAGATCGATGCAGGAGCTGGAAGGAACCATTTTAAAAGTCTTGCTTTTCCTGATTGTTTTCTGCTGCTGACCAGATCAAGCCCGCTGTGTTACCACAACAAGCTTTGACAAGCAGATTTTTCTGACGGTGAAAAAAGGACTTTATGTGGTTATTTTCACAACATGAAATATTTTTTATGAAAAATATGTTCGAGAGGCGGCCCTGTCCTGACCAGTCCCAGCTTGCAGTGTTTTTACCAGTTGCTGGCTTTTGGAGTCACGGCCTGTCCCCCCCATCTTCCAAGCACTGAAGAGGCGGAGGAGGAGAGAGGGAACAAGGAGGGACTCCCCCATTTCTCTGTGGAGGCCAAACTGGATGACCAAACGGATACTGTTCTGGCTTAGCAGGAACTCCTTTTCAGGCCCAGACAGTATGTTTAATGGGCCTTTTCCGCTGCACATTTCTGTAACCCTTCCACACGGGATGCTTTATTTGTGTTACGAGCCGTTACGATTTTCTGTACCAGTTTCAGTGCTACCTCTAACCATGCTGAACCTACACAAAAAGTGACGTACCTGACTGCTCTCCACTAATTGGTCAAAGGAAATTGTCATCATGCACATCGTACGTGTATCGCTTCGCCTCTTCTAAATATATCTGGCTCTGTTTTCAGTGACTACAAGCCACAGAGAACACAACAGCAGTAACACCACGATATCATCCAATGCCTCCATTGTTGTTTTTACTTTACTGACCACCGCATGGCATGGTACTACTACTTCTCCTGTGTGGAAACAAAAACCGTCCTAGTCGTCTTTAGCATGTGCTGTACTGTGCCCTGAGCAGCTGTAATGGAAAAGGCCCATAAGTGCTTCCCCTGGACTCAGCTGAACTATATCTGGGGCCTTATAATTGATTAGATTTATATCGTGCTTTTCAAGGCACTCAAAGCGCTCACAGTAGGTCCATTATTCTTTCACTCCTCATTCATACTTGGTGATGGTAAGCTATGTATGTAGCCACAGCTGCCCTGGGGCAGACTGACGGAAGCGTGGCAGCCATTTCGCGCCTACGGCTTCTCCAACCACCACCGGAACATTCACACATATTCATATACCAGTGGTGCCCCCACTGGAGGCAGGGAGGGTTTAAGTGTTTTGCCCAAGGACACAACGACATTTGGCTGGGGGATCGGGATTCGATCCTTCGATCATTGCAGACCCACTCTATTACCTGAGCCACAGCCACTTTCCGTCCCTGTGTCATTATTTTCATGCGCTTTGGATGTGAAGAGATAAACCAATAAATTACAAAAATAAATAAATGAATCCTTCATTGGCTTTCATATTTAGATTTTGATGTAGCCTTAATTTTCAGATGCCTTGTTCCCTTTGACTTAACTTTGAAACAGCTGATTCTCAAACATTTCCTCTCCAGGAATGCAGCCAAAAATCAACTGTTCCTAAGCCAACAAAAAAGAATGTGTTATAAAAATATTGTAATTATGTGGTCAACTGAGCACATTTTCATTGCAACAATTCATTACACGTCATCTCAAGACACTTTCACAAACACAATTCCATTAGATCCAGTTGATTATAATCCAGTTATGAGTCTATATTTTAAAAAAAAACAAACATAACACGATCCACATTAATCCAATTTACAATAATGAACTCGTATGTTGAGGCAAGTGTATGAAAATCACAGCCCCTCTTTTACTTTATTTTATGTCACTCACTGCTTGCTTTAAACTGTGAACTGTTTTAACAAATCATCTACTGCATAACAGGAAGTTGATGAACTTTAGGCTGTTTCACAATGCATCTTGGAACGCCTTCAATAACAGGATGTGCAATCACCAGATGTGCATGACAGGAAGTTGATGAAATTTAGAGACCATTTCACAATACATTTTCGAACACCTTTGCAAACAGGATGCTACAATTTTTTCCAGAGGAAGTGCCTGCTGATCAGGGTTTTGTAACATCTGCCCCGTTGCGTGCATCAAGAATCATGCTGTCTGGTGTTTTTTCTTGAGCTCTATCTTCAAGAACAGACCCACTCTAGACTCAAAAAGGCTTTTCAGTCTTTGTCTTACCTTTCAAAACCCAATAGGATAACCCAACTGGGAGAACAATGCTTGTGTGTAGTGATGACCAAATGAAGTTTCATGAAGCATTGAGGCTTTCCAGCCAATGGGGTCTATGCACAGCTCCACTACTTCCTGAACTTAAGGTAGCTCCTTTGTTTCCTGTCTCTCATCACTGGACGAACTGATTAACCCAGGTGTGTCTGGCCAGTTACTGAGATCAGACACACCTGGGTTAATTAGTTCGTCCAGTAATGAGAGACAGGAAACAAAGGAGCTACCTTAAGTTCAGGAAGTAGTGGAGTCGTGCATAGAGCCCATTGGTTCTGGAAAAGGTTCAGTACTTGGAGCTTCATTCATATTCCTCTTTAGTGACATCTAGTGTCCAAATGTGTCCACAGCAGCCCACACAACTCTGCATTCAAACCATCTCAGTAGTGCCCATGACCAGGAAATAAAGGATTTATCTAATAAATTATCCTCATCCAACAAATACAATGTAGATTATCCGTAGCTTTAAGTATTTGACTTATAATAGGTATGGTTTGAAAATAAAATGTTTCAAAATATGAGAGAAAGCACGGGCGGGATTCAAACCACAGGCTCCCAAGTAAAAGGTAGTCATGCTAACTACAGTACTATGGAAACACATTGAGTCTACAACACATGATCTATCTGACACACAATGACGGCATTCCGCATTTGGCATGAATTAACTGTTGTGATCGGGAGAATTACTTATGTGTTGAGTGCAGTGCTTATGGAACTCCACATATGAGGTGACATAGGGCTGAAATCTGTTTATTGAGGAAGAGGAGCGTCTTTAGTGTTCTGTTTGGCGACTTAATAATCTTCAAATAATGGGCAGGTGATGCAGGGCAAACCTGATAATACTGCTGATTTCTGTGACCATCCCGTCCCCCACCCGTTTTAAAATTTTTTTTTTTTTTTTTTTTTTTTTTATTATTATTTAAATATTTCTCTTCATTTTTTAAATATTTTTTTTTACATTTTCTCCCCCTTTTCCCAATTGCTCCCTACCCTAACCCCCCTCCCTTTGCCTTATACTCCGGGGGTGTTTATATGTCAGCGGATCTTTCTGTCTTTGTATTTTCAGCTCGGATAAATTATCTGTCAACTTCAATCTAGTGACTTCCGAATGTGTCTTGTGCAGATCGTGAAACACAGACCGACACGTTACGTCATCTCCACAAACCAAGCCTTGTTTTGCGTTGGTCATGTGATTCCTATGCTAATGACACAAGCTCCGAAACGAAGCTTTATTAGGAACGCCCCCTTTTACTTGACACACGCTTCGGAGACTCAGTTTATCAGGCACATCACAACTTGTGTGGCAAGATACGCAACAGAAGGCCCAGGCAGGATTTGATCCCCAGACTCCCAGGTGAGAGTCGCACATGCTTCCCAGTCAGCCAAAGGAATATCCCTGTGGCCAAATAGCCAGGGCGCATGATCAATCGGAGGCAAGACAGGACCCACATGTCCTCACGCTCCGCACCAATTATGAATCCATGAACTGTTTACCAGCATTGCACGTGGATCCTGCCAACAGCGCCAGAATGTGGCAAAATACTCAAGGAAGGCCCAGGCAGGATTTGGTCCCAGGTGAGAGTCATGCGTGCTGACCATTCAGCCAAAGGGATATCTCTGTGGCCAAGTAGCCAGGGCACATTATCAATCGGAGGCAGTGACAGGACCCCACACTGTCACACTTGCATCTTGTCTTGAATAATTTGTTTGTAACCAAGTGACTGGATGGGTTGGGATTGGTGTGATTCAGTCTGTTTTCCTCTGAATAACAGAAAGTGATCTGTGGGGTGACATTAAACTCTTTTAAATGAGTATGGTGGCACCATTAGGAGTGGTAGCAAAGAAGAGAGAGATAGCCTAGTGGTTACAGAGATGGGCTTTGATCCAGGCAATTGAGGTTTATGTTAGAAAAATACTCAATGAAAGAATGACAACATTCAGATCAGTGAGAAGGCAAGTTTGATTTTTAACTTGAGCCAAGGAGTTCAACACAGGTTAAAAGCCAATATCGAACTTAACTCATTTTCAAACATTCCTTTCTATACTCCTCTCCCTCATTGTCTAAGACCCCTCCATGGGTTCCCTTTGTCTATCTCTTATCAGATGATCGCCAAGGGGGAGCTCATCCATATCAGGCTTTGTTTATCTCCAGACTAATTCCCTTTGGGGAGGTGTTACATTCCCCCAGTCTCCAGGAGAGTCTCTTGGGATCTCTTACGTTAAAGCACAAGTTCTCCTGGAATAAAGATTCAATGGCACTCATTCTGACAGTCGCTGAAATATCCTTTATTTGATTAAAAGGCAGAGAACAGACACATCAAAGTACTGTCGCGAAGAGTTAAGTGTGAGAGAATCCAAGTCCTCCCTAGAACTTGGTGAGAGTATACCTTCCAGGCACCATTCTTACCTTTTCCTCTCGGGGTTGGAATATACTTGCTGCTAGCAATGCATTTCCATATGCATCATGGCGCCCACACATACCCAATATCCCTATGGCACATAGGTTGCACACATTTATGCAAAGTAACGTGTCGCATGTGCGTTATGCAATATTGACTTGAGCACATACAGAAACGTGAACACGAGATCAGAGGTAAACACACTGGTGAGTTGTTTTGAAGAGGGTCTCTCGGACCTTACCTGCAACTACAAATATTTATATGATTTTTTTCTCCCACAGTGATAGAGATGTGTGCCTTTTATTCCCGGTAACAGATTGGAAATGTTTTGGACCTGGATCCTTCACGTATGTCCTGGAAATACAATCTAACCGGTAGATTGACCTTTTCACAATTTCACTGACCAAGTGTTGTGTACTGCTCCTAGCGGTTACCTCCATATAATGTGTTTTGGCTGCAACGTGCTGCAGCAAGTATATTCACAGATGATATAGAGCGCTTGCGTGAATGTTTGCATACACAGCAAGTACACTGCCTACCAAAAAAAAAGTTGCCACCAAAAAAGAAAGGTCAAACACTTAATTTTTTGTTGGACCACCTTTCGCATGCATTCACTGTGACTCTGTGGTGGCCAATCCATGTCTCAAAATGTGTCAAAATGATGTCTCATGCTCCCTGAACCAGTCTTTCACAATCCCTTTTTTGAGCCTGCTGAATTCTGGCATTGTCATCTTGGAATATGGCCGTGCCATCAGGGAAGAAAAATCCATTGATGGAATAACCTGGTCATTCAGCATATTCAGGTAGTCAGCTGACCTCACTCTTTGAGCACATACTGTTGCTGAACCTATACCTGGACCTGAGCAGCTGCAGCAACCCCAGATCATAACACTGTCCCCACAAGCTTGTACAGTAGGCACTAGGCATGATGCTGCATCACTTCATCTGCCTTTCTGGCCACATTTATTCCTCGAAGACGATGGGTCACCACTATCCTTCAAGTTTTTAATAATGCGTTGGACAGTTCTGAACCCAATTTCAGTGGTTTCTGCAATCTCCTTAGATGTTTTCGCTATTTGATGCATGCCAATGATTTGACCCTTCTCAGACAGACTAACCTCTTGTCGCAAGGTATGCAACGGAGGGCCAGGGCAGAATTCAATCCCCAGACTCCTGGGTGAGAGTCACGCGCTCTTACCATTCAGCCAAAGGGATATCCCTGTGGCCAAGTAGGTAGGACGCATGATCACTCCGAGGCATAGTGACAGGAATCCACACTGTTCCAAATTTTTCCAGGACGATGGGATGTGTCTTTCCACATGGTTGTTTAGGAAATGAGAAGCAACTCATTGCACCAGTTGGGGTTAAATAACTTGTTGCCAGCTGAAAGACAATCGCCCATGCGGTATCTATCCAATAGGAGGCATGTACATATTTTCTTAGTTAAATCCAGGTGGCAACCTTTTTTTTGGTCAGGTAGTGTATATCCCAGCTCTTATGGTAGAGAATAGTAAAGCTGAATGTTGAAGCCATCACGATGTATCACCCTCCCTGTCACACTCACTCGCTGTCCTTTTGTCCAAATCTCCCCATCTGTCCTTGTCTCTCGATGTCCTACTCCTCTCACCCTTTTTTGTTCTCCTTTCCTTTTTCTTCTTTCTCCTTCCATTAGCTTTTGTCCTTTTTTCTTTCCTCTTTTTTCCCTTTCCTCATTTACCTCTACTGCATCCCCATTTCCCTTTTCCTCACTAATTCCTTTTTTTCTACCCCTTTCTTTTCAGGTACTGTCTGGGAGGTTCCATACAGCACCTCATCATATGAACTGAATAGGAGCCATATGGATTTGTGTTTTCTGTTTGGTCCCTAGATGGCGCTGTGTGCTGATGTATATATGGGGAAACGGACAGGTTTCAGGTGTTAAACCTGCAATTTTTCTGCTTTCTTTTTCATTCGAACATATTGGTACGGTTAATTCCAATTAAACCTTTAAACGAAGAACAGGAGACAGAACCACACCAAGCAAATCAAATATTCATGTCGATATTTTAATTTGCACATGCAACACACCCCCTCGTGTCAACACAAGTGGCAAACGATTGTGAGGAATGCGTGACAGCCATGATACGTATGTGGCACGACAAAGGAGGGCCCAAGCAGGATTCGATCCCCAGACTCCCGGATGAGTCATGCACACTAACCAGTCAGCCAAAGGGACATCCCCTTGGCCAAGTAACCAGGGCGCATGATCACTCGGAGGTATAGTGACAGGACCGTCAACTGCCTCACTTACACAGACACATTGCTAACAGCACATATATCCCTGTCCTAATACTGCGTTCAGACCAAACATGATTTTAGCATTAGGGGCGTCAGGTTTACATTCAAAGTCTATGTGAACATGCTTCATGGCGGCGTGAGGCTTTCTAACAGCGCATTTTGAGCATCTGGCATGCCAACATACGATATGCATCCAAGGTGGCAGATGCCAGAGTTGGAAAATCTGAACTTTTGGAGCTTGAGGTGGGGAACAACCAGTCAGAGTGACTCAGTGTCGTGACACACATACACATTTTCTGGTGGGATGGGAAATACCTAGAGGAACCCTGGGAATCCTTTCTTTTTATGAATGCAATGGAGGATAAACTGTGATCTGTGTCCAGTCCGGGGTTTCCAAACAGCAGATCGTTGACCTCAACAAACTGAGCCCAGGCTAGACAAAAGTAGGACTGAAAGCTCCCATTGTCAGCGCACAGCTCCTGGACTAAATGGTGAAACTCACCTAACTCATAACGTCTCTGAACAAACTGATAAATTCAGACACGGCCTTGAGACACTTGGAAACATTGTTCTCTGGCCTTGTGGAGAAAATAATGCCAAGCAGCTTGCTTAGTTTCATCTGCCATTGTACAAAGACACCGGCAAAGGAAAACAACCAGGTCCAGCACTTTGCTCAGACGCGCGTCTCGGACATCAAGTGTTTTTGGCTCTGAATGTCGAGTGTTCAGTGTCCAACTTTGGGCGTTAAGTGCGTTTTTTGATGCCGAAATCGCATTTTGGTCTGAACGCACTGTAAGAGGCTGTCACCCTTCTTTCTTTACATAGTGGTATGATTCTAACTTTTCTTCATATGCAAGTGACCACATGGTATGCCCATTAAATTAAGTCCTGCCCTGCCTGAAGATTCAGCTCTCTTAAAAAGGAGTCCGTTTTTCTTGTTCACACATCACTAAAAGGGTCTGCAAGGGACGAACTATGGCCCAACTCTCACTTAATGCGAGTCCACTCTTCTGATCCACAACAGAGCTGCATCTTTTACACTAGACACATCACAACACCCCCATCCTGAGTCTCTCACACCTGACACCTCACACATCCTGAGGCTCACTTCACATCCTTCACTCTCCTCCAATAAATCCCTTCATGCTTAAACCAGTCCTGGGTCTTTGTGACAAACACTCCTAAACAACTTACACAGCGTTGTTTCTAATGGCAGTCTAAAAAGGTCTTCACACTCATTTCCAGATTATTCCCACTTATGAATGTTTCCTCCTACATCTAGCTTTTTGTACAACTTCCTATAACTTGCTACTGCAATCAGGTCCCTTGCGCCAAGACAATGACATTTTTAGCCAAACTAAAACAAACACAACAGAGGAAAACATGAGCATTCCTAAATGCAACCAAAGTATGCATAAAAAGCTACTAGCTAAATTAATGTCTTGCACCAGTTTGTACATGGATGCACATTTGCCCTAAAAATCCGTTTACTCATCTTCTCTGTGCTCACTTTCACTGTGTCTGACTCGAGCCAAATTCCTATTCACGCTTATATCCACTCAGAAACTGAAACCAGTCTGAAATTCTGAGTTTATCCTACAGGTCAACTTGTGGTCACTTCCAGAACAGTGTGAGACATCTACTCTGCTGAGATAAATCCAGAATGTTCTATTTTTACAGAAGCATCTGTTTAAAACAAACATCTCCTAAAACTGGTCTAAAATTTTCATATTCTCTGACAGAAAGTGGAAGGTGGTCTGGATCATTTACACAATCCACAGCTTACTGATGAAACACAAGAAGGTCTCAGACTCTGCTATTGCATGACCAGAGTGGATGCCTCGCCCGAGCACAATGGTGTACATTCCTGTATTGAACAGTATATATACAGTATATGTATATATATAAAAAAAACATTCAGCAGGTCAGTGAATTTAAGTCACAGTATTTTATTTACAGAAAAGTAAAGTGAATTGTGGAACATCTGTCAAGACGGACCATCTAGTCCTTTAAAAGTGTAAACATAAATTTACCAAAGAATGTGTTTATTTACCCACCAGCCTCCCCAGTCCTACATAAAAATGAACTGGAAAGGGATGGCTCGCATAAACCAACAAAATAGTTTAAAGTAGAAAATTAAAACTTAACACAGTAAAAAAAATAGAATATTTTCTGGTATAAAATGCAACAAAAAATATAACAAAATAATGCTGATGCAGATATAAACCACAATTATATAGCACATAAAGAAAAGGTCACAATCTCACTGGGTCTGCGAGTGTTTACATGAAAAAAAGTTTGAAAAAGCATTACAAAGTGACCTAAAAGTCAGTCAAGTAAACATTACAACTTTATCTAAAACTGTAAGAGCTTACATTTACAGTACCATGATAATACTTCAGTAAAAGTCTTAAACATGCACATTTGAGGTAAAACACAAAACAAAACAAAGAAAAACAACAATAGAACAGACATTATTTAAAGGTGTCCATCAGGTTGCTGGTCTGGAGACTGCTGCTTCTTGTCGTTGTATTTCTTCTGATACTCGTTGAAGAGGCCTGCGTTCCTGGGAACACACAGGGGCCGGTACTGCTTTTGAGGTGTTGGACACCACTGTCCGACTGTGCAGTACATTCACAATGGTTAGTATTGGGGTATCTGCAAGTTTCACATCAACACAATAGAAACGACAACAAAAACAAGAAAAATCGAAGTTTTTGTTTCCTTTGTTACCTTTTCGTTTAACCACTTTATTGGAGGTCCGATCTTTGTCCTCTGCCAGTTCTGGCTTATCTTAAAAGGAATAGTAAAAGAAAGCTAAATAAAAAAAAAGTAATCAGGCAAACAGATCATTGTCACATTTCTCCCTGACCATCTTTGGCTGTAACATGAAAATAATAGCGTTCTCTGAACCAGCATCCAACATAGCAGTACTGGGCTGTTTTCAACTGTGTTCAAAGATGACAACTCCACTACTTCCTGAACTTAAGCCAGCTACTTTGCCTCCTGTCTTTCATTACTTGACAAACTGATTAATCCAGGTGTGTCTGGCCATTGTCCTCGTGGCTACTGAGGTCGGGCACACCTGCATTAATCAAATCGTCCAATAATGAAAGACAGGAGACAAAGGAGCTGGCTTAAATTAGGAAATAGTCGAGCTGTGCATAAAGCCCATTCTTGCAAAGAGACACCATACTGTGCCTTAGGTGGTTACTGTGGGTTGATCAGTGACAGTGGTCAAAGCTTCACTGTCACTTCCAATTTTCTCTGAAATCATCCTAAACATGTCAAATATGGTTGCAATCTCACCACAGCTGCTGCCTAAGAATGGTATCACTAAACTATCGGGGGTCAGCTTTTCTTAAATTGTATATTGACAAACATAAAACACACTACCAGTTAAAAGTTTGGTCACGTTCTTCCATTAATTTCAGTGAGAAAGTTTCCAAACTTTTGACTGGTACTGTAAATATGCTGCAATTTTCGTATGAAAATAATCGTTGGCTAGTTTTCAAAATAATAGGTTATGGCAGCCCTATTCATAATATCCTTTTTTTTTTCCATTTTCTTGTCAGTAGTTGAGCCCCAATCAAAAATGGAGCCTGAATTCGTATTCAGTTTCTATATTCAGTGTAAGCTAGAGAGGTCAAAAGACACACCACTAAGACTTGACTACTTGGGTCTACCGTCATCCCTACTGGTACGGGCATATTGCAAGTAAACAACGCCAGGATTCTCCTGCCTGAGAGTCATTTAGGGAGCAATTGACACTGTCACACAGACTCGCCACCAGTCTAAACTTTGACCAAAGGGGAAATCTTTGGAATGCACTGACTTTACACACATCCAACTCTCCAATCAATACAAGATCTTGGGGAGGAATTCATGCGTCTCTGCCCGAAATAAATATGACAAAGCATGACCTTGTCAAAACAATTCAATGGTGCACGCATGCTGGGATCAAGCCTAAAGATGATTGTTACAAAGATCCATAACTAAAACGGTGACCTGAAAAACAAGTTTCAAAGATGTTGACAAAGGGTCTGAAAATGTTTCTTTGCAGTTAACCAACAAGACGGGCATGCAATTGCAACATAATTACCTCCTTTATTTTTATATTTACCTGTGGGATCAGCAGTTTCATTCTTCCGGGGGGACCCATCCAGTAAGCTGAATGTGTTGGGCAACACGCTAAACTTCAGGACTATGTTCTGCTTGAGAGGTAGGGTATCCTGGCTTTCATTTTCAGTGTTGCTTCTCTCCTGATCATCAGGCTGGTAAGGCACTATGCTGTACCTCCTCTTCTTCGCCTCTTCAGTGCTGAGCCCATCGGAGAGAGCCCTCTTCAGCCTCCGACGGCATTTGTTATTTCCATCCGATGGAACTGATGACATTATTCTTTTCAGACGCATTGTGGAGAGTGGGACAGATAAACTCCTTTTAATTTTCCATTTCTGTCTGTGCCCTCTTTTAATTGAGAGCCTCGTGGTTGGAAAGCTTCTCCTCCATCTTTCATAAATTAACTCTTTGACCGAAAATGCCCGTGTTCTGGGAGCTTCAACAGAATTCCTCCTCAAAGGGTTAAGCTTAACAGACAGAACTGGTGGGGGGGTGTTGTTTTCATAAGAAAACGTAGCTGGAGGAGAAAAAGGCTACTTGCATCTTTGTTGTGTTTTGCTGAGCCAAACAGAAACAGTTCTACAGTTTTCATTTCTGAGGCTGAACACTGAACATTAGAGACAATATCCAAGTTCAGATCAGAAGGTGGTTTACATGTGTTTGATTTCTTCAAGGATGGAAAAAAACGATAAAGATTGCTTTGTCTTCGCTGTGTTGGTACAAGAGTTCCATACTTAACATTGTAGCTGGAGGATGTTTGATCATTAGCCTTCCCATCAGTTTGGGTCTCCTCTTTGGATTGTGGAGATAACTCTGCTATATCTGAAGGTTGTAGCTGCTCTTCTCCACTGTCCTCTTTCTGGTCTGACATCTGGAAGCCAACTTCATTTTCAGTACTGGACAATTCTGCACATTCAGTTTCTGTGGCAATGATGACAGAAGCATTGGGCTGCACACTTTCTGCTGATATGAAGTCTTCTTGTGCACACTCATCCACAGATTCTGTCATTTCAGCGGCAACATTTGCCATCTCATTTGGAAGGACGGAGTTGGTGTTAGAAAGAGAGTCTTCTTCACCTCTGCCAACATCTGACTGGCTGCTGTTGCTTACCTCAAAAATGACCTCTGGCTCTGGATCAGAATAAGAGGGAAGATTGTCATCATCTTCAGTTAAGTCAATGATTTGACAGAGTTCATGGCAAAGCCCAGGGCTACTCAGTGATAAAATGTGACAGCTGTCGTCCTCACTCTTTACTGGACTGTCAGGGTCAGGAATAGGGGTCTTGGCAGGATTTTCAGAATGGCTTTGATCGTCTTTGCACTGGCATTGAAAAGATGGTCTGCTCAGTCCTGATTTCAGTTCCATCAGCTTTGCAAGACAGCAAATCTGGTCGATCTGGTCACTTGTTGATCTCATCAATCCAACAGACTCTTTCAATGCAGTATCCATTTTTGGCGACACCATCTCCTTTACAGGTTTATTCACAACAGTTTCTGTCAGTTCTTGATAATCGATAATCTCATGAATATTTTTTTTCTGTACTTGCTCATAGAGCACTTTGGCTTCTTCTGGAGCTAAAACTTGGATTTTAAATGAGTAAGATGAGTCATTCAAATCATCACTTTCTGATTTAGTTGGGGAGACATGTGGGGTTGAAGGAGCCTCACCAGGAGGGGCTTGGTCTTCTTTGATTGAGTCCGTGGATTCAGACTTTGTCAAGACTGCATTTGGCACCTCATGTATGACTGGTTCAGGATCACTGTTGGCTGTTTTCACCTGATCCACCTGGCTGTCAGTATCAAGCACATATTGACGATGCTTGAAAACCCAAGGGACACCAAACTCTTTATCTATGTCATCTAGCTGGTCATTTACATTCAACCAGAATGATTTGTAAGGCAGTTCTGAATAGGCTTCGTCGTCTTTAAGGACATGGTAGTGCTTGAGCTGGTCTTGTTGAACTTCTGACAGTACAACAGTATCTTGCATGATGTGTGATTCACAGAATTTTTCAACATTTGAGAGGAAACTGTTTGGCATGCCAGATTTTAAGTAAGTAAGCACTTTTGTGACATCTGTTTTCCAAAACATGCCTGCAAATCTCACGATGCAATTCTCCTCTGATACAGCCTCAGGATTTTTCTCAGTTTTTTCAGTCTTCAGTATTAATTCTGTTAAAGCCTTGGCCGTCCAAGAGGTTGTTGGAAGGGAAGAAAGATCAGGAACAGTTGGTGAAGGGAGTGTAGCTCTTTCATTTTGCTCATTTGGACAACTTTGAATAGGCGTTGCATCTGAGGGGCTCTGAACAGATGCTGGAGCTTCAATATCAGGCTTAGATGTTTGAGTCAAGTCGTGAGGTTCTGATTCTGGAGACTTCAAAAATGCACCATCATTGGGCTTTGCTGTAACAGATTTCTTCTCCATACATGCCACCTCTTTATTTTTTGCTACATTGGGTGAAATGCGGTCTTTCTCTGACATACTTGTAGATTCACAGGCTGTGGTGTTCGGGGAAGGAACACCGTTCTGCGGTGACAATGGCTGCACAACAGCAACGACCCTTGTGCCTGTGTGACTGGCCGTTGAGTGACTAGAGCCATCATCTTGCAGGACTGGAATGGGAACCCCCAAAACTTTAATCAGTTCTGGATGCTTTGCCAAATAAGATAGTTTTGTGAATTTCTTTGATAATGAATTAATCTGTTGGGGTGCCGTGTTAGGTGATCCAACTGGACTCCCTCTTGAGAGCACATTACTGTTCTGAAGATATGACTGGGCTGTCTCACTTCTTCCACTTTCTACCATGGTGACACTTATAGCATCTGGTGAAGGGTTTTGGACAGCTTGTGCATTTATAGTGTAATTTGTTCTTGACACAACGCCTTGAGGCAAAGATTGTCCAGATTGGAGTGGTAAGGACTGAAGAACCTTCATGTTAAGACCTCCAGAAGTGGAAACAGAGTTCACAATTTGCATGGGCTGATTAGATATTGCCATGTGGTAAGTAGGAGGGGGAGGACGACGACAAGCAGAGCCAGTAGTATATGAAATGTTCTGGCTGTCCATGGTTTCTCTGGGTCTGGGCATTTGCTGTGGTGCAACATTAGGATGTGGAGAATTGTTTGCCCCTACATAATTGGCAACAGACTGGTTCATTAAATGTGTGCTACTAGAGTTGCCATTTGGCCAGTTGTTAAATGGGAAGCGTGCTGTAGTTGTGTGCTGTTGAGTTTGTTGATCCAGGTTAGAAGCGTACAAAGTCTGTGTGTTTGATGACGGTGGCTGTACTGTCATGCCGTTAATTCCAGAAGACTGACAGGTTGTCATGCCATGACTTGCTGGGTAGCTTTGAGAAAATCTTCGCTCAGTCTCGTTCGGCCTTGGAACCTGATTATGAGCTACCTGGACTGCTTGTCTGTTGTGTGCTGCAGCAGGCATCAACATGCTGGAATTAACCACTTGTTTATGCTGAAGCGAAGCAGCTGCCGTGGTGTACGCTGAGACGCTGCTTGTTAGGCCTTCCTTTGTATTTGTATACAAGCCTTGCTGAACTCCAATTTGTTGGGAATGGGATGTAACTTGGCCTGCCTGCACATCAGTAGTTTGTCTCCTATTAACAGCAGCAGAAGGATTCCAACAAGAGGACATATTTTGCTGGGAGTACGTAGTGATTGTGTTGATCGTGTTCTGTGGATTCTGGTTTGCTGAATTTTGATGGTACATTTTCTGTTGAGAAGCCCATATTGTCTTAGCCGTCAGAGGAGTGCTTTCATTTTGTGACTTCATTTTAGGGTCTAAATAATTAAGTATCATTTTGATACAATGATCTTTCTCAGACGTTGCACCATTCTGAGAATTAACTGTCTGATTAGGGGCTGCAGAGTTCTGCCAGTTTGCCACCTGTCTGTTGGAATAAGCCCCATTGTGTGAGGGGGCATTACCCCTCTCTGATGGCTGAGCACCTGATGGCTGAACACCTGATGTTACCATAAAGTAGTTAAATACGTCATTTGAAGACCAAACATAATTTCCTTTTCCATTCTGGGCAAGAGGAGCAGCCGCTTGAAAAGCTTGTGAGGGTGGTCCAACTTGTTTATGGTGGCCATTCATCTGTGCAAATGAATGCATTTTTGTCCTCCGTTAAGCCTTGTGAGGAATACTTCCCTAAAAAAAAAGGATTGAGAAAAACACTCAGTAAAACACCGAACATTGCATTTCACGTCTGTAGGCATCCTAACAAGGCCATTTTTCTGCATTATTCTGCTAATACACACATGCCATGCTTTTGGGCAAAAGTCAAAACTGAGATGTGTTTAGTTATAGTTTGTCACATCTGTAAAATGAGTATATCTGAGTTTTCAATGTGCCAGACAGAGGTAACCAACTAAACAAGGGGTAACCCCTAACCAATGGTAAAAAACTACAACTATGAATCTGCCTAAGAAGTGCTCCAACAACAATTTGACAACCAGTATTTATTTTTGTTACAATATGGATTTTTCATATACTGGTGAATAGCCCAGACAACGTCCGGAACATGTGCAGTGGGCAAGTGTTTCAGCAGGCACCCATTTCACTGCTGGACACAAACACCACATATTGTTTACCCAAAGAAACTAGCTCCCAAAAGAGGAGCCACATCTATCATTTGGAAGTTTTTAGACTGAGAAAGGTTGGCTATGTACCAAACAATTGTTTGCAAATGCTGTCAAGCAAAATTATTAGCTGGCGGTGGGAACACTATCAAGTAGCTTAGCTGACAAACATGTTTTAGAGTAGCAAGAACGTCTTGATCTGGGACTGGATGTGAGAAAAGAGCAAGCAGCAATAAAGATAAATCATATTTCACCTTGCCAAGGATATGGTTACTATAAATACCACAAAGAAAGATGGCTTCAAGACGATTGTGAAAACTTTGGATCCCAAGTATGTCCTACACCTTCAAGATGTAAATGTAAACATCCCAATTATGGTAGAATGTGTAAACCAATTTGCAAGATGGAGCAATGTGAATTTATTGTTTTCAAAGCGGTAGCATCCACTACCAACTATTCTTATAGGGGTAGCAGCCGGTGTACAGCTGTTATGACGGCAGCTGTGACAACTCCTGAGCTTACTGTAGAATTGAGCTGCATGACCTGCACACCTTGTTGCGAGCTAACAAAAGTATTGCGTGGTAATGCAAAAGGAAAAATTTTGTCATGCTACCTGCGGGGCTCTATAGTGTGATAAAGCTCTTACTTTGGATACATGCTGTCACATACTGTAAAACTGATAGAATTTTTTCAAAAAACGTGATCTGAAAAATTTGCCATACCTCCCCTCCCTAGTTTCACAGTTGCAACACATTTTGTGTCAAGCTCTGCACAAGTCTGCTAATTACCCATAGATCTGGATCAGCTGGTCTGCAGGAGTGAAACTCCTAATACCTGCAGGATGCCAGCTCTCGAGGACTGGAGCTGCCTACCCATGAACTAAATTATGGAATTTGACTGAATCTTACATAATTACAAACAGCACATGGTGCTTTTAAATTAAACTGCTGTGTCTTTAATATCTCGCACATCATTTAGCATTCATGTAAAAGTTACTTGGTACGTCAGCGCCTGTATTTCCTGAGGAAACTGAGGTGGGGAAGGGATGAAGTGCAACAGCCTCAGAGCCTCAGATGCATGACGGGGCACACTTGCCATCTCTATTACTCTGCTTTATGCACAGCTTCACTACCTCCTAAAGCCCGGCATACTCTGTGCGATTTTTGGCCGTTTTTGAGCGGATTATCCAGTCGTGTGACAAGTCTGGCGATCAGGCCGACTCTAGGCCAAATCGTGTGTCGTCCGTTGTGCGTTGTGCAGTATACTAGGGAGTCATGAGAGGAAATTGGCACCTCACGACGAGCTCCTGATCAGAACTCATGAGTCGCAAGAAAATCAAACCCGTTTGATATTTTGGTCGTTGCTTGTGAGTGAATCGCATGTTGAAGCTCTGCCAGAGAAGCTGCTACTGCCGGCCACATGACGTAGCACACGGGATGTACACAACTAGGAGTGCTTGTCTATTCTAACCAGAAACAGTTTATACAGACCGGAAGCATTGTGTGAAGTGGGACTTTAAAAAGTGAAATGAAGCATCGATTATTAAAATATTAAATAGATCATTTTTTCTAGTCTAATAATTCAATTAATTGTTTCAGCCTTATTCAAGACCCCAACGCGTCTTTGAGGACGTACAGTGTCAGTAGTCAGATCGCATCCGAGCGTCGGTTCGTACAGTATGAGGACAGACATCGCAAGCTGTAAACTTTTGAACTCTGCGACTGATTCAGACAATTTGAGCTGGGGGAGGGTCGCACAGTGTATCCCAGGCTTTACTTAAGCCAGCTCCTTTATCTCCGGTCTTTCATAATTGAAAGATTTGATTAATCCAGGTGTGCCAGATCTCAGTAACCACGTGGACAATGGCCAGACACACCTGGATTAATCAGCTTGTCCTGTAATGAAAGACAGGAGGCAAAGGAGCTGGCTTAAGTTCAGGAAGTAATGGAGTTGTGCATGAAGCCCGGGACTTCTAACATTGTAAAGAAGTCGTTCTCATTCTGCTCACACTGGACCGCTGCTAATGGTCCAGCATGTTGGGCCAATATTTTTAAAAACAAAATCCTGTGAGATTTTGTTTTAAAAAATTATTGGCCCACAAAACCAATACCAATATTTTAAGATGTCACATTTTAATGCCAATATTGGCCAATAATATCGATAGGCTGATTAATATCAGACATCCCTAATCTTAACATGTAGGCTACTTAAGTTATTTGATAATTAAAATAAGTTTCTAAACTTATTTTTGCTTAATTTATTCATCAATGTAACTTTTTTTTTTTTTAAAAGCATTTTTTCCCCAGTACGCTACTTCTGTTCTCAAGTTTTACTCATATTTAATATTGCCCTTGCATTAGGGCTGCACAATTAATGGTTAAAAAAAAAATCACGATCTAAATTGACACATACATGTGATCTCATTTCTACCCACAACAATTCTGAAGCATTTTAATCATGAGCTAATCACAAGCGGCATCACAGTTTCCATTCCTTCCGGATTTTTTTCAAGCGCCCTCAAATGCAGCACTGCCGTTTAGGGCTGGGAAAAGAAAAATCGATATACTGAAATATTGCGATATTTTCTTATGCTGATATCATATGGATATGTAAAAATGTGGTATCGATGTATTTTACTAATGAAATCTCGTGAGATTTTGTTGTTCAGTCAAGAAATCTCGCGGGTTTTCGCGAAATCTCGTGAGATTTCGTTGGTAAAATAGATCAATACTGCATTTTTGAATCTCTATATGAAATCTGCATATGAAAATATCGTATTATTTCAGTGTATCAGTTTTTTCTCCCCAGCCGTATTTCCGTTGCCTCCCAACCCCCTAACCAATGGTAAAGAACTACAACTATGAATCTGCCTAATAAGTGCTCCAACAAAGCTCTTGTGCAAACACATGCTTTATTTTGAACGACCTTTTGAATAGGTTGTTGTTTGTTTTGCTAAAGTTTATTTGTGCAATAAAAAAATTTTTGAAAAAAGAAAATTGTACCGCCCTACCTTCCATTCAAGATATTAATGCAAACTGTGCAGTTGTGTGGTTTTCTTTAAAGGGACCAAAAGTATCAGTATCGATACAGTTCCACAAACTACTAGTATCATATCAACATGAAAAATTTCGGTATCGCCCATCCCTATCACACAATCTCTTCAAAAGTTCAACGATTGAAAAAGCTGAAAAGTAACATGTTTGAAAAAATGTTATCAGGTAGGAACATCGTAATTAGGGATGCACCGATTGTGAAAGTCTGGGCCGATACCGATAACGATGTTTAACATAACAACTTGGCCGATGGCTTCTATTCTTATTTATTACTTCCTTTGTGCCACAGAAATTTACGTCTTTCAGCTCCTCATCAGTCTATCCTTGAATGAGCACAAATTCAATCAGACCAATTTATGAAAATGAAAAAACCTTTAATGTCACTTTGTGGTTGACATTAGTTATAACAAGCTCTTTTCTGAAAACTTTCCAAAAACCTGGGACTGATAATCACTAAAAAGAATGCTTCAGTATATTGCCCAACAAAATTGAGTGGTTTTAGCCTAATAAACAAAAACATACTCAGTGAGAAGATTATTTTCATGGCCCAATAAAAAATATTTGTGGAGCATGTACTGCAAACTGCGTAACGCTGATCTTTTTCTGAAACGGTAAAATATTGGCACACGACTGCCGCCATCTTTGTTTCTCTACTGAGGAAAGTGCGTGGATGCCTTCGACCAGTATCTCCCCCCACCCGCCCAAAAAAGAGGGGGAAAAAAGAGTTTTTCTTAAGAACAGTGTTGATGACAAATGTAAATTATATATTATATATATATATATATATATATATATATATATATATATATATATATATATATATATATATATATACACACACACACACACACACACACACACACACACATATATATACATATACATATTAGGGCTGGGACGATTCGTCGACGTAACCGATTACGTCGACGCAAAAAATACGTCGACGCAAAATATGCGTACCGATGCGTCGTCAGACCAAAACAAAGATGGCGGCGCCATGCGACTTCAGACTAAAACAAAGATGGCGGCGCGATCTCCGCGAGTGGCTCTTCCAAGTTTCCAAAGTGTAAGGCAGTGAAGGCCCACACTCGTTTATCGAAGGTATAACTATATATTAGGGATGGCGAATCCGAAGCCTAATGAGACATGAGACAACTTCCGTGAGATGGACGCCATGTCTTCAGACACGTCAGGCCTGTTTGAGACGGTCAGCATGAAGCACGAGCTCCATCTGCTGGCCGTGGGTGTGAACTACAGCTAATGCCGGGAGCTGTCTCGTCTCTGACTGAATATAATTAAAGTCACGTTCTCAACCTCATGTTAGTGTTTCATCTGTTGGTAATAGTATTGTGTAATCACTTCTGGGATAAATGAAGCATTTTTAATTTAATTTCTTAAGTGATTGGTACCTGTATTAAAGGAGCTGTATCATGCTTTTCAAATGTTCCAAAAGTCAAATATAGGCATTTATAAGCTTGATATGTTCCCATCGTTACTATAGAAACTAATTTGGTGTTAAATATTAGTTTTTCGATGCATCTAATTTCCAACACGGAAGTAAGATGGCTGACTGTACTGAACCGCGGAGCTCTCGACCAATAGCAGCATGTTTTACGCCCATTTCATGACGTCGCCCCGGAAGAGACACTTATTCTGAAGGGTCACAGAATTGTCTGTAGCACCGGCACCGGCAGCTCTCATGTGGATGTTAGTAGTAAACATTGATGGATAATTACTCCGATCGACGGGATAAAACAGACCAGCCTGTTATGGAGCTGTATGCGCTCGACCCAGAGTCTGATATGGAGTTTGAAGTATACGCAGTACCACAGAAGTACCACAGAGACCCCCGACAAGCAAGTAATTTAGCGAACAAATCATAGGCTAACAGTTAGCGCTGAGCTAAGCAGCACTCACATGGATCTTGTAAACATTGATGGATAATTCCTCCGATCGACGGGATCAAACGGAGCAGCCTGTTATGGAGCTGTATGCGCTCGACCCAGAGTCTGATATGGAGTTTGAAGTACACGCAGTACCACAGAAGTACCACAGAGACCCCTGACAAGTAAGTAAATTAGCGAACAAATCATAGGCTAACAGTTAGCATTGAGCTGAGAGATGTGTTGACTCACCAGTGTTGTTGTCTGTCCATGCGCGTTTTTATAGTAGGAACTGCGTCAGGTTTCAGAAGTAATCCCAGAGAAAAAAACACTTTACTGCCCGAGATTCATGAAGTTGTCAGGAGTGAAGTTCACACACAAAGATGAGTTTTTTTTTCCCTGCTCCTGAAGTTAAAATCCAACCACTTCTGGCAAGTCGATTCATCCAGTAGGTACAACAAATAAACTCCCACAGTGAACATAACCACGCTGAACGTAACTGCATTTTTTCCCAACTTGCTGTCCTCTAGAGCTTAAAAAAAAAAAAAGGGAAGAAAATTCTCCTGAACTCTGGAGCAAATGTCTGTTAGCTGATGGCTGCTTGTCTCTGAGGAAATCTTCCTGCAGGTGTTAGTTTCTTCCTCAGAGAGTGTGTATATGATTCTCTGAGTTTCTGTTCAACAGAGGGGCGTCTTGCTACGATACTGAGCGTGCGCATTTGGACTTTCGTGATTGGTGCCACGTTCATAGTAACGCGGTGGGTAGTCAGCCGTTTGCAGGGAGGTAGCGCTTGGTTTAAATATTCATGTAGATTACTCAAATATGCATGAATGAAGAAAAAATAACGATTTAAATCATTTTTTGATGAGGAAATAACACACTGACATGCTGAAAAGCTCTTAAAAGTCCATTTTTCATGATAAGGCTCCTTTAAGCATTAACAGAATAAAGATGAAGATGCACTTTTTCTGGAATCTAGACCCATGTTCAATATAGATGTTCAACTCTGAATGTTTACTTATCTTCATTATCTTTTGTTGGAAAATAATATCTGTCTCAGCTTAAATCCTCCAAGTATACATGATCATATTATTTCAATAATGACTTTTTTATTATTATTTTCATGTAAATGAAAGAATTAAAAGCCTGTTTTTCAGTCCGTTGTGTTTTCAACATAAATTTTACATTCTGTTGGTTCATGAAAAACTCCATGACAGGCTGCTGCTCCCACTGCCTTTTTATTCATGCTCTTTTTTACATTTTAGATATCTATATCAGCATATATAAATTGCTGTCTGTCAATTTATGAGGAGATAATCGATAATCTAATCGAATCGAGTCGAATCGAACTAAAAAAAGTGAATCGTTAGATTAATCGATGCATCGAAAAAATAATCGATAGATTAATCGTTTAAAAAATAATCGTTTAACACAGCCCTAATACATATATATATATATATGCATATATATATATATATATATATATATATATATATATATATATATATATATATATATATATATATATATATTATTGTGTGTGTGTATATATATATATATATATATATATATATATATATATATATATACACACACACACACACACACACACATATATACATATACATACATATATATATATATATATATATATATATATATATATATATATATATATATATATATATATATATATATATATATATATATATATGCTATATAATAATCGGCCACTGCCATCGGCGAATGTCATTTCTATTGGCCGATGGCCGATGGCAGCTAACAAGGCAAACATCGGCCGATACCGATGTCCAGCCGATGCATCGGTGCATCCCTAATCGTAATACAGCATTTTAATACCAGGCAGAGTAGGCTGACATAATTATCAATATTCCTTGTTCATGTTACTTCAAAAGAGATGTCATTTCAAAAGGGACTGATCAGTTTTTAATTAAACTTTAATAGTTTTTATTTGGCCTATAATTTTCCCACCAGCCAGAAAAACTACTGAATGCTGAATGTTTTTAACTGCATCTTATTTATTTTTTAGTATGCATCATGACCAGAGTTTACCATTTGTCTTTGTGAGAATAATCACAAAAATATCCTTGAACATAATTTTCTTTATCTGTCTCTTTGACTTTGCTAAAACACACATCCAGCACAAGCCGACCTCATCTTGGAATGCTGATCGAAAACTTTCCAGCTCACAAATTTCCAGGGAAGAACATTTAAAGTGTTGAGTGTTATCAGGATTTGGCTTCCACTATTTACTAGAACAGCTAATAAAGTTCAACAGAAATCAATTAAATCAACAAAAATAAGGAAGAAAGGCACCAGAATTGCAGCCAGTTTATCAAGTTCATGTTAGACATTAGCCAGAAAAGACTGAACTCTTGCGCTTTCTTTCTTTTTTTTTTTTTTTTCTTTTTGAATTTTTGGGGGTTGACTCATCTCTCCGCCTCTCCAGACTAAAATAAGATGGATCCAGTTACAGATGGTCTAAACTGTGTTCAGTTTCTGTTGGAAATTCCCAACCAGGGCAGCCAAAACAGTTGTAAACGGAAAACATTTTTCAAGGTCATTTCAATCTCTGCTTCTCTGTTTTGCCCCTGCAAGAGAAAACTATACTTCGTTCCACAAAACCATCCAGTACAGAAGCCTCTGAAATATATTATGCTCTACCGAATGCTCCATCAGTGAAAGCTTTGCAGGTTCTCACCCTCAGTGTGCAGAAAAACATGCAGCTGAACAGTTATGTGACCTTTAATAACCTTTAGTACAGAAAGAAAAAAAAGCACCACAGTTAAATGTTCAGTTGAACAGAACAGGAAGCAAACACCCACATTTTTCTTCTCTGATGAGGCTCCAAGCGCGCTTAAATTCTCAAAATAGACCTAATGGTTGAAAAAAAAAGGAACATTTGAGTTGCAGAAACCTTTTAATTTGTTTTCTTCTTAATTGTCCTAGAAATCACCCTGTTTATATATAATCGTCCTAAATAATTATTTATACCCTCCCATTAAAAGGCTAAATTCACAATAGAAATTCAAATTACAAGAAACTAATAATAAATAAAAATTTAAAAATTATAATTAAGTGAAAAACTGTTGCACTTGAATTGTGGTTGAAAATAATTATAAAAAAAAATAAATAAATAAAACTGTTGCTGATCAATGAGCTCGATGCACAAATCCATTACTCCCTGAACTCAAGCCAGCTCCTTTTTCTCTAACTTTCATTACTGGACAAACTGGTTTATCCAGGTTCGCCTGGCCATTATCGTCGTGGTTACTGAGGTCAGGCACTCCTGGATTAATAAACGTGTCCACCAATGAAAGACAGGAAACAAAGGAGTTGGCTTACAGATGTCCTCGAAATATTCACACACTCAAATTAAAGAAGGGAAAAAAATTAGCTGTCAGTGAAACGAGATTAAATCGACAAAAGAAATAATAAATAAAAATTCTATGAAAGTCATGACACTGATTCTGAATTGTGGTTTGAAAGAAATATTAAAAACATTAAAAAAAATAAAATAAAACAAACACACATAAAAGGGCTCTGAAGCTGAAATGTTGTTAAGCAACACTTTGAAACAATCACTCCAAACAAGTGTTTCTGTAACGTCCAATCAGACGTCTGCACCTGTTGACAGGTATTCTGGTCCACTGTTCATGGGAAAGGTGCTCTTATGCATCTGTGGAAGTTTTATTTTTCATCATTATTATTTCCAACCACAATCCAAAAGCAACATTTTATTTCACTGAAATCATAATTTTGTGAATTTTTATTTATTATTAATTTCTTGTTATTTCAAATATTATTGTGAATTTAGTATTTTCTTTAATTGGTGGGTATGAATAACGCAGACACACAAACTGCAGCCTTCAATATTTAACGCGTGCGTTTGGCTTCCAGCTGTACAGCGTCTGCAGAGCCTCTCCTCCGGAGCCCCCCCCCCCCCCCCCCACACACACACACACACACACACACTACTGCAGATGAAGGCAAAATAATTTATATAACGTGCTGCAGCTGCACCTCACTTCTCCTTACCTGCACTTTGCTCCTGGATCACCGCCCCACTCCTCTCCCATGCAACTGTGCCCCAACATTCACACCAACACAGCCTCAAAGTGCTGCTCCAAATTTTTGCTTTGGAGCCCCATTATGCTCGTTTTATTTTTCTTATGCGTTTGTTTAAAAAAATTATTTTGAGCCACAATTCAAAATCATTTATTTTATTCATTATAACTTTTGCCAATTTCAGCTGATTTCTTTTTCCTTCTTAAATGGGGGGGGGGGGGTATAAATAATTTTCAGGAGTAAATGGGGCCCTAGGCAAAATTCTGCTAAGTGGCCCTCCTAACTGAGCTGCAAAAACATTCAACAGTTGCTCGTGACACCCAGTGCTTTAAACATAAAATGTGTCACATCTGTGGATGTTCCTGCACTGGATGATGAAGCTGGCTCATCTTTTCCTGTCCTGGATGAACCTGGCTCTGTCCCTCCACTGGCTGACTGGCTGTGCTGCTGCTTGTAGTGAGAAACTTAAGAACAGCAGCTGTTATATAGATAAAGCTAATATTAATTCAGCTCCATCAAATTGCCTGTGCTTCTTTTACTTTCATATACTTCAAATGTAGGCAATTATATATTTATAATACAAATTATTTATTTAGCACCATTGTCAGAATACTTTGAGTAGAAAAGAAAGAATAAACAAATAATACAAATGTACAAAATTATGATTTAGTGAGGTAAAGTGTAGCTGTTGAATTATGGCTGAAAATTATAATTCAAAGCAAACACACAAACAAAACTGTCCCAAACACATTAGAACACATTTCCCCTGAACATGGATCCAACATACCCGTCAACAGGTGTAGAAATCTTTTTGAACATTACAGAAAACACCTGATTGCAGTGATTGCCTCAAAGTGTTGCTCAACAACATGCTTGTTTCTTTTGTGTGTGTTTGGTTTTTTATATTATATTTCTGTTGAACCACAATTCAAAATCAATGTCATGATTTTCAAAGAATTTTTTTTTATTATGACTTTTGTCAATTTAATCTTATTTCACTGTAGATGCAGATATCTTTTTATAAGAATATAAGAATTGAAACTCAAAGTATTCTGACAATGGTGCTAAATAAATAATTTGTTATCACATTAGTAATTGCCTACATTTGAAGAATATGAAAGTATGAGGTCTGAATCGGCTCCCTCTCTCATATATACATATATATATATATATATATACACACACACACGTGTGTGTGTGTGTATTTTATAACTCATCCTAATATTCTTGCAAAAGTGAGTGGCTTCACAAAATGAAGTGTAAGGATATTAGGATGTGTACCACAATGCAATGCAACAATGCTTGAATTGCATTTTTGTGAAGCCGCTCAGTTTTGAATTCAGCAGGAGAAACTTGACTCGTCTTTTGATGCTTTCTTTGTTAATTATTTTATACTCATGACAGATTCAAGACTTGGAAAAGGCTCTGCTACACTATGCTGTTTAAAATCTGTAACAGCTGTTAATCTGTTCATCATCACTTTCCAAGCTGCCTAAACAAGGGGCGGGGGCTCCTGGCAGCCCCACTGCTGCGTTCAGTCATTAGGAGAGAGAAGAGAAGGTAACTTCCAACATTTGTTCTCCCTCTGACTTATGGGATCCAGCCTTGAATTATCAACTAACTGAGCTTTAACGCTGGATAACTGAAAGTTAACACACTTTTGTGTTTTACAGTCGCGCGCAGCGAGGTTAGCACTGCATGAAAACGGGGATTTTTGTCAGATAACAGATGGCTGGTAACATTTTTGAGGATTGCACACAATTAAAGGCAAAGCCACGGGAAAATGCTGTGATTTCTCACATAGTTGTGGGCCTCGTTCAGCCTTTTGTCCTCCAATAGCCCCCTTTTCCTGATTCTAGAGGAAGCTTGGGTGAGCTAAACAAATGCAAATACGGGGGTGTTTAACCCCAACTCACAAGTTTTAAGACTATCTGGTGCAGTTATGTTCGCTTAAATTGATTTATTTAACCAGAATATGTAGGAATTCTGCTTGATTTTCTTTAATTGCATGTTTATTTTTGTAGATAGATGCGTTTGTGCAAAGAAAGCTCTTTCTAGAAACACATTCCTGGCAAATTTTCCATCCTAGTGGTATGAATAGTGTGGCCATGCCGACAAAGACATTGCTGCTATTTATATGGTAATTAGGTCATATAGCGGCATCGCGAGCTCTACCAAGTTCTGACTAGTTTCCCACGAGAGGAACGCAGATGACCGCGGTGTCTGCAGGGGGTAAATTTTCGTTTTCTGTAGAAAATAAATTGATTTCTAGGCGTTTTCGGAGACGAAAATCCAACTTTTCACGCAGTTAAAACTGCGACAGAGTTTCGTGTCCGCTTCCACAGCCCGGCCACTCTGAAACAGAACCTCGGTAAACTTACTTTCTCTCACAGCCAACGTGGGTCGCAGCGCTTCAACCGTCCAGAGTCTCTGAAAGTAAATCCACTTTTTTAATAGTTATCCATGCGCGCGCGCAGCAGATGGTTTGTCTTCCTGCAGCAGCAGACCGTGCTTTCTCTCCTCAACGACCTGCTTCTCTCGAGCTCACATTTTCTTCTGAAAGTACACGGTCAGACTTGCAGCAAAGTTGCCGGATGGGCGTGACAGACTCACCACCGACGGGTTGCGCGTGCTCGAACATGATAAAGCGGGGAGGGGCCAAACAATCGATTCCTTTCCCGGAAGATTATCTCTTACTTCCAAAGGTGTCTTATCTGTTACAAACAGATATTGTATCAAACGTTGTTTTATATGGAGGAGCAAACTTGCCGTCATGAAAATAGATAATAAATAAATACATTTATGAGGAAATTAATAAATGTGTGTGATTTTGCATTCATTTTTCTCTTTATTTTCATCTATTTTTCCTTACTTTATATTTATTTCTGCATTTATTTTAATTCATAGTGATTTATTAGTTTAATTTTTTTATGTTTATTGTTCTGCAACAGACTGGCGACCTGTCCAGGTTGTGCCCTGCCTCTCACCTGATAATAACTGGGATCGGCTCCTGTAACCCCCCCCCTGGGCCTCAACTGTATAAGCGGTACAGAAGATAAATGAATGACTGATTGAATGGCTATTTCTTTCCATTTCTTTTTTTTTTTTTTTCACGCTTATTTTTGCATGTATTTTTACTTTCTTCCACATTTCACTTTTTCTCGCCTCATTTTTTCCTCAAGTGTCTGCTGATGAGGTGGCCAGAAGGGTCTACGGCTGCTGGAGTCTCTGTGGGGTTTGCCATTTGGCCGCGTGGGGGACTCTGGCTGGGGCCTGTCATACCACCTTCTGTCTGTCTCAGTGGGGTGGCGGCTGGGGTCCATGCTTTGAGTTGCTGCTGGTGGCCTGGGTGGTGTTTTTTTAATTTAATTTTATTTTATTGTCATTATTATTATTATGGTTTTTAATTTTTTAAAATTAAATTTCAAATCAAATTAAATTTAAAATTTCGATTTTTAAAAAAAATATATTTTTTATTTTATTTTCTTGTTTTGTTTTTATTGTGGTCTTCCTCTGGCACTTGCAGAGACAAGTGCAAGATTGAACCATCACACTCACCTTAGAGCAGTTTTTATTCCGCATATTCTGTATTCTGACACTCTGTCACTGTATTCTGCTTTCTGTTGTGTTTACTGTACCTACTTCCGCTTGTGTGTGTGTGTGAGTAAGTGTGTGTAATTGTGTTCCTGTATTTGCTAAATTGTGAGGACCATTTTGTGCTGTTAATCAGCAAAGTGAGGACATTTTTGCAAAGTGAGGACATTTTGTCTGGTCCTCACTTAAAAAAAAAAACCTAAGAGAAACACATTTATAAGGGTCAAGATGATATAATGCCCAGATATTTCCTCTCCTCTCCTCTCATTTCCTTCCTTTATTTCTCTCTCAGGTGACAGGCATTGACAATAATAGTTAACATTCACAAACTGGACATTCAGCTGCAAGTCCACTCCTCGTATATCAGGAAATAAATTAACTCCTATTGTCTCATTCAGAACAGATTGTTCTTTAAAGAAAAAAAATAAAAGAGGAAGAAATTTTCAGATCCATTATTTAGCCACCTTCTCAACATTATTTACTGTTTTTCAGTTTTCAGTAGCTCCTGCTTGTAATTAGCCCGTTGTAGCAGTTGTAGTGCTGTAGTGGGGAGGGCATTGTTTGAATATTTCCCATCAGGCTTTGTGGCTCTCCCTCAATTATTCTGAGCTGTGAGTTAAGTGTATATGATCCCTTGATTTCTCCTGGTGACGCATCATCAGAGTACTGCCAATAATCTTAATGAATTCAACAGAATAAGAAGATTACTGAAAACTTGCATTATTAAGACCATTACACAGTTACCACAGATTGTTATTAAATACATCCGTCATCACCAGCCCCATGACAGTAGGAGATGGAGTCTCTCAAATTACAGAAGATTGGTATGGCCCGCAAAGATACCGGAAGTTACATCTTCGGGCAGACCATGGGTTCCATGCAGCAGCTTCTGCCCAAATGTGGAGTTCACCAGTACACCGCCATCACTGGTCCTCCCATAGCTCCTCACATCCACCACTGCCAGGAGAACGACGGAGTAGGTCCCCTTGTAATTGTAGAGGAGGGAGTCCGATTTGTCTTGTGCCTTGATGACGACGTGCTCCCCATCGATTGAGCCGGCACAGTTTGGGAAAAGCCATCAGTCACAGAACCCCTCTGCAACTCTCCTCCAGTCTTCAGTGGTGGCTGCTGGCATGTATTCAGGTACCAAGACGCCCCAAATCGCCCTGGTGACACTGGTTACGGCGTAGCTCACAGAGCTCACACCCACATGATAGCTGTTGGCAACGAGCGGTTCGAGTCTCTGGTAGCCAGGAAACGGAGGCAACCAAGCGCGCTGATGGGGAGATGGGACGGCGGTAGCTGGTCCTCTGCCTGTTGACAGTAAAACTGGCTGAAGGTCAAGTGGAGAGCTGAAAAACCAAGAAATTTTCATGTAGGCTGCTAAAAAGGTAAACCAAAACTTCCCAGCTTACTACCATACCGGTGTACTGTTAAACACTGCCTTTTCAAATATGGCATTCTCCAATCTGATTTGCATAACTGAAGATCATAAAATACCTCCACATATTTCCACATCAGAGTCAAACCACACAATAGGAAACAACAGATGGCTTTTCAGAAGGAACAGCAGGTGGATTTTCAAAAGGAACAACATGACTTCAAAGGACTGGACATCTGGATATGACGTCACCAACCCTTTGATGTTATGAACACCTGCCACCTGTCATAAAACAGTAAGACTGTCAAAATGACACAGGGAGTGCTGCCAGAGAGACCACCCCGACCCAAACAGACCAGGGTAAGCCCCACACATGATGTGGAGCCCCCCCAGTGCTCCAGGCCCAGGGGATCCCCATGACTGCACCCCCTCAGGCAGACCAGGCACAATGTGGAAGGCCCCCATGAGGAAACACTGGAGCTAAAAGCTAAAGGATTAAAAGACAGTTATAAATAACTAGAAAAAATATATAAAAACTTAATATTTAGCAATAAGACATATGAATTAGATGATAATAAAATGTACAAAGACATAGTAATCTATAAAATGAGGGGGGCTGTCTCATGTGTCTGAACTGCAGAGACTGACCGTAGTCTCTCCTGAAAGTAGAACTTTTTTTTTTAAAATCTCTGATGATGTTTCTGTAGCAAACTTTCGCACAGACATAAATTCCCTCTCTCAAATAAATAAAAACATTCTTTCTTGGACTTGGACTTGTTCGAAGTCACAGTGAAGCAAAAACACGCTTGGTGTGTGTGCACCTGCAGTGCTGTCCTAGAGTCAGTGTTATGTCTGAAATAATTGGCTGGCATTTCAACAAGCAGGACGAGGATGTGGGAGCAGCCATGAAGGAGGATGAGAAAAGGAAACCTGTTGTCACTGGCGTGGACAATCTGGACAGGGTTGTCAAGGTTGTCGACGCCTCCTTTATACAGTATTTATATATGTTAACAAGGCTTTATATGTATGTGTGTCTAACAAAAAGATTAAACTTGCCCCGTTGTTAGACTTGAGTATTCACTGCTTTAGGCTCACTGAATAACTTTCTGCCTAAATTTGGGTTTCTGATTAATTAGATGTCACATTGACATTTATGTACATTAAAGCTGTAATAGTCTATTTTACTTTGTGTGTTTTTAATGTAGCCCTTCGTAGCGTTGTGTACAGCTTAAATCCAGTCGTGTGCAGCAGTGGCAGAGCCAGAAATTTTTCACTGGGGTGGCCAGGGTGAGACCACTACTCACATAGGATAGGGGTGGCGCATATTTTTTGACATATATATATACATATATATATATATATATATATATATATATATATATATATATATATATAACACACACACACATTAGGGATAAATGCAGATAACTGATAAATTTTAGCTCCAAAAGGCAGATACTGATAACGCACATATATACATACCGTACTATACCTTCCAACTGTATGGGGTAGCTTGTGTATAAAATAGAGGGGAAAGAGGTTTGGAAGCAGTTTTGGGTCTCTCCTGTGAAGCAGCAGCTTTCTTTCCCAAATCGCAATATCTCAGCGAGAAAAGCTTAAAAGTGGGATTTTCAACTTGTGCATCTCCAATCTCCAAAGTTCTGTATGTAGGGGTAGCTAGTGACTAAAACAAGATGGAAAATGGTTTGGAAGCAGCTTGGGGTCTTAGTAACTGCTTGAGAGCCGCCCGGTGGTAGTCAGTGGAGTGGCCAGTGATTGGCTAGGGGTGGCCGTGGCCCTCCCAGCCACCCCCATAGCTCCGCCGCTGGTGTGCAGCTTGATGTGTAGCTCATATATCCAATCTATTCTGTGTTGCAGGTTGCAAATGATCAAGTAAAAATGGACTGAGTGCAGATGTGTCTTGTCACAAAGGAGGGGGGCTGTTTTAGTGGGGGAAGTCCGATCTCCAAGCTGCTTCCCCTGAGGGGTGTTGCACACTGCACTTGGTGTTTCTTTAATGAAAAAAAAACTGTGCAGGGACAAAAGGGACTTGCATGTAATGTGCATGTGACATGCAATATGTGTGAAACAATAGTGTCATTACAATATTACAATGAATTTATTATTTAACAGTTTACAGATTCCCCCAAAAGAAAAGTGGTTTTTATTTGAACTGATATCTCCACTTAGAATTTCACCGTTTTGAAAGTTTTTGAGTTACAGTTTTTGAGTTTTGAACCAGATAAAGTGAGGTAACCTGCAGAAAGGTTTGTAAAACAAAACTATTATGGCTTCGTTTGTGTGGATGCTTCTTCAGGAGGGCAAGTCAAAAACAGGAAATATGAGGTGAACGTTTTTCTTTAATACAAGAGTGCTTAACTGCAGTTACAATAGCCGATAGGGACGCCGCCATACATCCAAGCCATACAGGAAGTCTCCAGCGGAAGTTAGTTAAACACCGCCAAGAGTAACTATCTGCAGCTTGCAAACAGATGTGTTTGGTGTAGTCGGGTGGTTAGGAGAAGGGTCAGGGGGAGGGTCAAATTTTAGTAAGTTACATGAAAATCAAACCACTGATTAGGACTTCCAGCATGGATTGGATATATGGCGACGTCTCGTGACTGCAGTTGGGTCCCTCTCCTTTAATAAGTTTATTCCTCAGCTGAATCATTTCTTAATACAACATGTGTGAGATGCAGAATTCAAGACTAGTGGTTTATATCTAATATTTGTAAGGAATTTACATGTAACTTGAACGCTTTGTGTTTTTCTTCACCATCTGTCAGTCGTGGCCGATGTGGAGAATTTAACATGGGGCGGCAAAGAAGGGGCAAGAGGTGGAGGCAGGATGGCATAAGTTGCCTTCACATGGAGCACTTTTGATTTGGTTCAATTTGCATGAAAGCATCATTTCAGTTCATCCAACTGGCCTCGATCAGAATGAATTTTGAGGAGGGGGGGGTTAAAAACTTTCCACAGTCTGATCAACAACTCTCAGCCCGACCGTTTTTGTGATGGACGTTCTTCAACTCATGCTTAAACCATGTGGAGTGAGTTTCAGTTAACATTACAACATGGTGGCAGCAGGATAGAACTGGACTTTGGAGGAATCAGTATTCTAATTGGAAAGTTACAGATTATTGAGCATCTTAAAACAAGATGTTTTTCAAGCTGAAATTGAATCAAATCCTTTTTTTTTTTTGTCTTTTTCTTCTTCCAAATCAGCCCACATTGCAAGTGTTTAAAGCATCACAGGTGTATAAATCTGTCTATCATGTAAACACACAAATGATAAGATGTCTTTATCCAGCATTCATGTCGGCTGGAATCTCTGATCAGGCTTAATTTTGGTTGATTTAGTCAGATAGAAGAAATATCTGTGCATGTAAACCTGGATTGCTCCCTAAATGTAAATGGAAAAGTTCAATTATTTTATCTGTATATGATGTATAAAGGATTTTAAGCACTTTGAGGCACATTTTGCTGGAGCTGCTGGTCTCCTGGGTCCTGCCCCCCCCCCCCCCCCCCCCCGGCCTGCCTCTGATTTTTGTGGGGGCTTGGTCACATTCACACAATCACTCGTCACCAATCACTCGTCATTCTTCCATCTAACATCTTGTTCCCACACTTACTAACCTGCATGATGATGACATCACTGTGATGTCATGTGGTGACATCACCACTAACTACAGCTGTTCCTTCCTGTGTGCGATCAGTGTCTGGTTTTGTGATTATTATTGTCTGTTCCAGCTTGTCTGTCTACCAAAATGTCTTCATGATTGTCAGCTTTCTTTCTGTTGAAGATGTTGCTGGTGGCATTTTGTTTTCTTACAGGTGCTTTTTCTATCAGCTCTTTTTTCTCTTTCTTTTTCACTCTCTTCTCTCTGTCCCCTTTTCTTTTCCGTCTTCTCTACAGTATGTAAATTCAATAATATAATAATTACAAATAAAAAATAAATAAGGAAATAAATAAAGCATAATATTTGTACATCAAGAGGAGCCTTATCCCCATAAAGCTCCTCTTGGCAAAGCAAATCTGCTTGGCACAACACAGCAGTCAGATCCCCATTCTGCTGCTATGATGCTGAACAGGACATGTAAAAAAAAAAAGGAAAAGGAAAAGGGTTTCATGAATAAAGTTTGACTTAATTTGATTTGATATATCAAACCTTGGTTGACCAAAGTGCTTCACAACATCAAACTACACATAAAAATTTACAATAAAATCAACCTATAAAGAAGAACAGAGCATATTTTACATAGAATATGTGAAGAATGGAAATATTTAAAGGAATAAAAGAAGTTTGTTGAGAAGATCTCACAGAAAATCTCACAGATCACACATACTTTTGTAGCTGCAAAATAATGGAATGGAAAAACAACTACTACTACTACTACTGACTAATTGTCATTAGGAAATGCATTTTTCCAAAGAGACATCTGAGAGAACAAAAGCAGGAAATCAATCAGGAGGGTAGAGCATGGATAAGTGCCGGTCAGACTGCTGAGTCCAGGGGGACACAGGTGCTGCCATGCAGTGCTAGAGGATTTGATAAATGTATATACTTTTTTTTAAAATTATTTTTATAATGTAATATGTTTATAATTATTTTATATCATGTATTTTATATTAAAACACCAGAGTCCACATAGGCTAAACAGATGTGTCAGGATGACAGCTTGGTGCTGATTTATTTGAGACCCAATCTGTTTGGATCCCATCTTCTTTGTTTGTCTCTAGCTGAAATGGCATGATAAGTGTATTACTGCTCCCTGCCTGATAAAGAAACACCTAAAAACACTTTGATCCTCTTCCACATGAATATGCTAAATTGCATGTGGAGCAGAAGAATGGGATTTGAGCACCTGCGACCGTTTGAGATGTATTGTTATGACAGGTTTGAACAGCTCACCAAGATTCGTGATAAGGCTCTGCATGAAAAGGGCTGTTAATGACCCCCCCATCTCAGCTTGGGTTATAAAACTGTTGCAATGATTACAATCAAAGCTTTGATACTGAAATGATGACTCAGAGACCTTTCATACTGATGGTTTGCAAGATATTCACGGCCACCAAAGATTCAGAGGAACTCATCTTTATAGATTTATTCATTTTTATTCATAGTGCACTTTAACATGAGATGTTTGAACAAAGTGATGACTAACCCTCCCCCCACACTACTCTGTGGTGGGAGGATCTAACAATGCGTGGCATTTATAAACATTGAAATGGCTGGGTCCTTTGTCCTCTGCATTGCCATGTTCAGTCCTTAAAAATGTCACACATCACATGATAAAATCCATTTTCAGTGAGGAGTCTTACTGACAAGATGTCTGCGATCGCCCTGCAGCTCTTCTGCATTTAGGCGCTGAGTAAAGGAGAATCAGGTTATTTCACAAAATCTAGAGAACAGGATGTAAAGATCAAGGTAGTTAACAAAAACTAACGGAAAAACTAAACTAAAATTGAAAAAACATTTTCGTTAACTGAAATTAAAATAAAAATAACAGGGTTTTTAAAAAAAAAAAAAAAAAAAAAAACGATTACTAACTGAAACTGGCCTTTCAAAACAACTAAAACTGACTAAAATGATTGTAAAAACATCCTTAGAGTTAGTCTTTGCAAATTTCTTTAATACATAAACCTTTTGCGTTCATATAAAATCTAGTTCTATTTAATCTACTTACCTGTTCTTCCGGTTTTACTCTGAGTGACTTTCTGATGATTTTGAATGTCACACCAGACAAATTTGTATAATCCTCCCCCCCCTCCTCTTTATACACCCTCTCTTCTCTATTGTTTGTGGTGAGTTGGATCGGGAATAATTTTTTTTTTTTTTTTGCCCGCTTCCCCCCTCGTTCTCCTCCCCTCTCTTCCCTCTTTCTTCTTATTTATTTCTCCCCCCCTCCTTCCCTCCCCCCGGCCTGGGGAGACTCTGTTTTTTCTTTCCTCCCTCCTATCTTTACTTCTCCTCCCTCTCCCCCCCCCCTTCCTTTTTTATTAATATATCTCCAATTTCCCTTCCTCCCTATGATTTTTGAAGGAGGTATAAACCATCCCCCCCCCGGAGGCCACTTTATTAAACAACCACGTTTTTTTGTGCCGCATCTGCGCAGCCGGTTATCTCTATCATTTCCCTTTAAGCTCCCTCCTCTCTTCCTTAAACACCATCCCTGAAAACCCCTCCCCCTCTGTCCCCCCCTCCTTTTTCCTTCGGGGGGGAGTTTTCAGTTTTTTTTTTGTTTTTTTTTTTCAATGTTTTATGTTCCCGCTATCACTCCCTGCTTATTTCTTTTTTGATCGTTCTTGCTGTTCCCTTCCGCCCCCCCCCCACCCCAAACCTTTTTTTTTTTTTTTATTTTTCCCCCCCCCCCCCCACCCCTCCGCCTCTGTTCCTCCTTTTTTTCCACTTTCTCTTTGTTTTGTTGTATAAAATTTTGTGTTTTTTGTGTTTTTCCCATTTTTATAATATTTCAAAAGGCAGAACCGCTTTCGTTTACTTTCCCCCGAAGAGGAAGTTTCCAAATCCCGGGAACTCCCGTTAGCCTGATTATCCCCTATTGATGGAAAATAAAAAAACTAAACTAACACTGAAACTAATAAAAACTAAACTGAAACTAAGCATATTCCAAAAAATAAAAACTAATAAAAACTAGCAAAGCTTCTCAAAAAACAAAAACTAATTGAATTGAAATTCAAAAAGTCTAAATAAAAACTGAAACTAATTAAAAATCCAAAACTATTATAAGCTTGGTGAAGACAACTTCAACAAAGGAATTTTTCCACACTGTTATTACGGGAAAGAAATGCTTGAGCGTACGTGCAAAGCCACAAAAAAAACAAAACAATTTATCATATATGAGGACGGAGCTTTTTAAAATCCACTGACAGTTTGTCAGCTGAGCTCGAAGATATGAGGTCTACAAGAGGCAGTCCTCACACAGGCCAGCAGAGGTAGATAAATCAGACTTTTGAACTACAGGCCGGCAGAGAACTTAATGGCAAATTAAGCATAAGAAATAATGATAAGTCAGAAAAATGTATTACCGTAAAACAATACTGTATAATGAATGAGTGAAACGTGTAACTGTTGATTATTATATCAACGGAAGCTACTGACACATATGAAATGTCAGAAGGAAGGAAACTGCTTACAGGGAGAGCGAATCTCAAGTTCCTAACTCCGCCCTGCGAACGAGTTTGTACAAAGAAACGGTTAAGAAGCAGATCATAGCAATATGTGATTGAAACAATGTTAGAAGATGTGTGATCAATGTAATCAAATGTTAAGAAGGCGAAAAGAGTGGAAAGTCAGGATGACTTAGCTTTTTGTATGACCCCTGGTATACTTTGAACAAGTTGGAGCGCTAAACCAGTTCGAGCTGGTCGAAAAGCAGAAGTAAAAGTGGAGCTGGAGAATCCCAAACTTTGCAACTCGAGACGGCATTCCATATCATACTGCTGGGCCTGACAAGGCAGAAATGAAAGTTAACAGAGGTAATGATAGAAAGTGGAACAGAGAGAGAGGAGTGAGGAAGGGGAAGAGAGAGAGAGAGAGAGAGAGAGAGAGGAGAGAAAACATGAATCCACTTACACAGTTCACTGGTGCATCTGTACAGAAATCCCTAAACAACATTCCAAGGTCTCTGTCGGAAAACAAAACAAGCAATCCCCTACAGGAGGACCCGCAGGTGGCTCGAGTATCCTCAGATCATACAAACACACGCAGAAACACGCAAAGAAGAGGTAAAACCTAGTCGGCGCAACAGGAAGCAGTGTCACAGTGTCAACATGCATAATAAAGGGTCTCCATGGTGATACAGTCATGCAGATGCAGCCTCGTCTCTGCAAGGAGGAGGAAGCCCGTAAAACTCACAACCCCGGCCCCCAGCAACCACCCAGAGGCCCAGATCCGAGCCGCCCCCCCAAAAGAACGGACATGCATCCCCCAGAGGGCGGCAAAAGGCTAACCTGATTTACATCATCTGGGTGCGTTCAACAAGTACACGCGGGGGCGTTCCCTTTCCTCACGCACTCCATCTGAGTAAGGCGACAGTTATAGGTGATTTCGTCTGGTTAGAGAATAGTAGAGCCAATCACTAATCGCGGGTGGGACTTTTGAAGGATGGGCGGCGTTTGGCCGGAGGTTTTCTTTCACATTCGACAAAAGTCGTTCACAGACTGTACACCGCTCGTACTAGCTTCGCCGCCGCCGCCATGTTGTTTGACTGAAGCTTTTGAGCTTGATAACATGTTTTATAACTCGATCCTCTATGCGTGGTGGCTCTGGTGTCGCTCTGAGTTGCGTCACGGGTTGCGTCATTCGGTTCAACGTGAGTGGCTGAAGTAGCGTGTCAGTCAAGATGACGGACAGATCTTCTATCCAATCACATCAAGAGTTAAAAAAAGACTAATTTGAAATGACATCGGGTTAACTCCCTCCCCAGATGGTATCAAAACCAGGTGGCGGGAGTCAGGTTAGCAAAAGGCAGCCCCAGCCAGGCACGTGCCTCCCTACCCCACCCCCCCCACCCCTGGACGCAGCAGGCCAGGCATCCCCGGACCCAGCACATCCCCCGCAATGCAGCCGGCCATAACCACTAGTGCGTGAAGCAGCCACTACCCCCCCCAGTAGCGCCCGGGAGACCGGGGTAGAAAGGGACCCTGTCCCCCCCCCCCACACACTCATGGCTGTGTGTAAGATGTGTGTTGTTTGCAATTAAAACTGAGAGGCAGTGCCAAGTCATGTCGGGAGTGGGGTCGCATAGGCGGTATGACCACCCAACCGGCCCCCCCCTCCTTCCACACACTATATGGCCCGCCCCTCAGAAGTGGTTGTGAGCTGTCGTTATTTTATGTGTTTAGGTGTCTAAGTGTGGTTAAAACTGGGGAGCAGGCTGTCTCTAGATGCGGCAAACAAAGGCACTTTGGTGCCCCCCCTCACCATACACATAGGGTCTTGGGAGGGCCCCAAGACCCTATGTGTGTATTTGTGATTTATATAGTGTTCTGTAGAAGTTTCTAAAACTATTATTTTTGTCTGTGTGCCGTCTGTGTGCAGGAGAATGCATTTGGGGGAGGTGTGTGAGATATTAAGGGGGGGCAATCCTTTTAAAGCTTTAAAAACAAACAATGAAAATGGAAAATCTATCCTAAAACAATAAATATATACAGTCATCCTCAAAATTATTAATGCCCTCCAGTTAAACACACACACACATATATATATATTATGTGAGAGATATTAAGGGATATAATATATATATATATATATATAATATATATATATTATATCCCTTAATATCTCTCACATAATATATATATATATATATATATATATATATATATATATATATATATATATGCCAGGCCATCTGATTTCACAGACAGCTGATTTTTTTCCTTCTTTAATTGGAGGGTAATTTGGGGGATGACTGTATATTACAGAGTCAGCAGGAGACCAGGGCCCTACAAGCTCTTGGTAAATACATTGAGGAGATTAATGACTGGATGAGCCACATTTTCTTCAGCTGAACAACAATAAAACTGAGGTGATTGTTTTTTGGAGCCAAAGAGTAACGACTGCAGGTCGCAGAGCTTCAGTCCATACACATAAAAACCACCAACCAGGCCAGAAATCTGGTTGTAGTGATGAACTCAGAGCTTAACTTTGAAAAAAACATTGAAGCAATCACTAAATTAGCCGACTATCAACAGAACATCTAAAGGATAAAAGATCTCAGCAGAATCTGGAAAAACTAGTCCATCATTCATCTTAAGTCAGCTTGATTATTGTGACAGCGTCTTTACTGGCCTACCAAAAAAAAAAAAAAAAAAAAAAGAGTTGCAGCTGCAGATACAGACCCACTTGTTCTTAGCTGCATTTACATAAAGTTTTATTCAGGAGTCCAAATCTGCACGGCCTCTTTTAAGACTCTTTTAATATTCTGTCTTTTGATTTCAATTTTGAGTTTTCCTTTTTATTCTTACTTCCAAATGCTTCCTCTGCACCGTGCTGTCAGGCTTTTAATGCTTAATGTAGCAAGTCAACTTTATTGTGTATAGCGCTTTAAAACAGCAGCTAACGATAACCGATGTAGACCATTTTAAACAGTCGTAAAAAAAGTGCTGTACAAAATAACTTATCTTATTTAGTTAAACCAAAACCTAAGTCATCTCTAAACAATCCTGCTGCGCCAGAGAGGACAGATATGGCTGTCAGTCAACATTAGGATTAATTAGCAAGGTACAGGGCCCAGCTGGCATTTGATCCCCAGACTCCCAGGTGAAAGTCACACACACTAACCAGTCAGCCAAAGTGGTTTCCCTCTGGCCAAATACACATGATCAGTCAGAGGCATGACAGGACCACCACACTGTCACATGTTTTTACACCTAAAGCTTCAAATTACTCCCTTATTTATATCAGCTTGAGGCGCACAGGAGTTTTCCCACATGAACCCTGTTTAAATAGAAAATATCAGACTCCAAAAACATTTTTTACTCAAGCAATGCCAGACCTAAACATCTAAAACCTGTTGGATTATTCCCTTTTGGGATTTCTTTTCTTTTTATAGTTTGTCCAGCAGCAGAATGATGATCTGGCTGCTGAGTTGTGTCGAACAAATTCACTTTATGATATAAGGGTCCTTTTTATAATCCGCATTTAATCATTAATTTAATTTAATCTTATCCACCTTATTCCTGAGCTAGCACATGTAGAAACGACGATGCGATCAACTTCCTGTGAGATACCAGAAATAGCGCTTCGCCATTGACTCAAAGTATAAGATGTTGTTTCGGCTAGCGGTGTAGTCGAACATTTCAACATAAGTATTTATAACATTTCTAAATAATTTTCCCCAGAAAAATGTACTTGCACGGTTCAGGAACACGTTGTGTGGTTCGTGGTTGTACTAACAAGCAGAGAAAGTTGAATTTGTGGCTAAAACGGTGATTTGTAGAACATGCACATCGGTCTTAGTGAGAGGCGGCTGCAGGGCTCCAGACTGCGACGGAGTGGTTGCATTTTAGGCTAAAGTATCATCTACTTTTAAGTAAATAAGATTGTATCCCACCTCTTTCAACAAAACACGACCAACCTTATTCCTCCGTAATACTCTGCTTCCCATCTCTGGAATTCCCTCCTCCTCCTCTCCCCCCCACACACCCCCTCCCTCCCCCCAACCCCCCACTCAAAACCCCTCTACACACAACTGATTTCTCCTAATTCTATGTTCATCAATCCAGTGTTGTTTTTTTTTTTTTATTTAGTGTTTTAGTTTAATGTTTTATCCACTTTGTACAGTGTCCTTTGGTGCTTTGATAAGACATCTGTCAAATTAAATGTGTTTACTATTATTATTATTATTATTATTATTATTATTATTATTATTATTATTATTATTATTATTATTATTATTATTATTATTATTATTATTATTATTATTATTATTATTATTATTATTATTAGAAAAATTTATTATTATTATTATTATTATTATTATCCCCCCCTCTATTATTTATATAGATACCCCTAAAACCCTGAGCTTTTTTTATTTCTCTTTTTTTCACAATTAAAAGTGATAAAACAAAAATAAAGTTAAAAGTTTTTTTTTTTTTTTTTTTTCCCATCTTCTTCCTCCCCCCCCCCCCCCCTCTGTTGCAGGAGGGGGAGGGAATGTGATGTTGTCCTGTCTGAGCTGTGACAGCTGATGTTCCCTCATAGTTTACCTAAAAAGCTCGTAAAACGTGGAGAAGCGTGAACATCTAGCATGTAAATAAATGCCGGTTTCAGTCGAACTGGAAGTTGCTCGCATATTTCACGCAAGGGCTCATGGGGCATCGGAATAAGATGGATTGAATGCTAGTTGAAGGCTAGTTGCCTGAATCTAACCCTTTTGTGATTTCCTAGGTGATACATAATCTATACTGGGAATTCATCCCAGAGGGAAGCAGGCAAAACTGCGTCTTTTCTGACCTGTTCGCCCACTTGCTCAGTAAATCTGGGAAGACTGGATCACTTTGGTTTCTCCTCCATTAAAGCCAGTGAAGTCTGTTAAATGGAATTCTCCTTTAAAAATAAATAAATAAAAAGTTTGCCTTTTCTAAACTTTTAAGTTCAGAAAAGTTTTATAAACTTTTTTTTTTCCAAGTAGGAAAAAGGAATAGACAGTCTCCGCTGTTTCTGCTCCTGGCAGAATGATTTATGGAAAGATAGAAAATCTAAGCTTGAAGGCAAAAGCTGAAATTTCATGCAACTGCAGTACACAATTAGAAAATTTGCAGATGTTAGAGCTCAAATGTTTCTGTGGTTAACAGTTGTGTGTGTGGCCAGGTCCGTGCACCCGTGTAGGTGACGCTGCTCTCGTGAACATGAGTCTTAAGGTAAATCAGAGGTCACACATCTACCGAGATGTAGATGCATTGCTCCAACCCATCGCCTCTCTCTTATTTCTGGCTCCAGACCTTCAGCGCAGCAAACCACAAACACCTCTGCCCCTGTTTCTACACATCTGCACCTCTTAAGCTGCATTTTTTCCCAGTTCAGACATGATCACAGTTTATAGAAGTACTATTTACATGATGTTATCTTGCAAAGTTAAATTAATCAGCTTGGCTTTTCACTCACCTTCCTCTAACTAGGAGCATTTAAACAAAGCTAATAGTTTTGCGATGCAGCGAGCCTGAAATGTCAACACTCATGAAAATGTCTCCATTCACGAAAGCCATAAAAAAACTAAAACTAAAAACTAAACTCTTTGATTGAATGAAACTCTTATGCTGTAAAATGGAGAAAATCAACTAAGTCATAGTGAGGTCATAAAGTTTGACGGAGCGTGAAAAGGGAAAAGGGGATGTAAGAACTCAACCTTTTAACCCTTAGATGAGGGCTGAATGGACCACATGCAGCAAGCTATTGTGGCTTTCTGACAAGTCAAAGAATGTGCTGTTCTAATGAAGTAAGTTTTTTAGGATCTCAAGAAGACGCAGAGAAAAGATGCAGTGATTATAAATAAAGAGGTAATGAAGCAAAAGCTGTTATTGTTGAATTCTGTTTTAAAATGAGGTGACTTTGTGAAATAATGACCATCTCTGTCAACATGTTAGGAGCATCCTGCATCTTAAGCACCCCCTTACCAAAAAGTAATACCTCAGTACATTTCATTAAGTATTGTTGAGGAATTTTTCTTTAATAAAGGCACGAAGATGAGAAGTTTAACAAAGTTTTATTCAATACTGCAGTATAGGAAAAATAATGAGAGTCACTCAGTAGACGAATCTGCTCAGCGAGTCTGACCTTGTTTCCTCATTTGCAATAAATACGCCACACCAAGGCTGGAATACCGCCACACCTGTTCTCAATCAAGAAATCACTTAAATAGGACCTGCCTGACAAAGTTTAGTGGACCAAAAATATCCTCAAAAGCTAAACATCATGTTGCGATCCAAAAATAAATTCAGTAAAAAATTAGAAACAAAGTAACTGAGATCTATCAGTCTGGAAAAGGTTACAAAGCCATTTCTAAAGCTTTGGGACTCCAGAGAACCACAGTGAGAACCATTATCCACAAATGGTGAAAACATGGAACAGTGGTGAACCTTCCCAGGAGGGGCCGACCGACCAAAATTACCCCAAGAGCACAGCGACGACTCATCCAAGAGGTCACAAAAGACCCCAGAACAACATCCAAAGAACTGCAGGCCTCACTTGCCTCAATTAAGGTCAGTGTTCATGACTCCCCCATCAGAAAGAGACTGGGGGGCAAAAATGGCTGCATGGCAGAGTTCCAAGACCAAAACCACTGCTGAGCAAAAAGAACATAAAGGCTCGTCTCAGTTTAGCCAGAAAGCATCTTGATGATCCCCAAGACTTTTGGGAAAATACTCTGTGGACTGACGAGACAAAAGTTGAACTTTTTGGAAGGTGTGGGTCCCATTACATCTGGCATAAAAGTAACACGGCATTTCAGAAAAGGAACATCATAGCAACAGTAAAATATGGTGGTGGTAGTGTGATGGTCTGGGGCTGTTTTGCTGCTTCAGGACCTGGAAGACTTGCTGTGGTAAATGGAACCATGAATTCTGCTTCTACCAAAAAATCCTGAAGGAGAATGTCCGGCCATCTGTTGGTGACCTCAAGCTGAAGCGCACTTGGGTTCTGCAGCAGAACAATGATCCAGAACACACCAGCAAGTCCACCTCTGAATGGCTTAAGAACAACAAAATAAAGACTTTGGAGTGGCCTCGTCAAAGTCCCCACCTGAATCCCATTGAGATGCTGTGCCATGACCTTAAAAAGGCGGTTCATGCTGGAAAAGCCTCCAATGTGGCTGAATTACAACAATTCTGCAAAGATGAGTGGAACAAAATTCCTCCACAGCGCTGTAGAAGACTACCAGTTAGGTAATTGCAATCGTTGCTGCTGAGGGTGGCCCAACCAGTTATTAGGTTTAGGGGGCAATCACTTTTTCATGCAGGGCCATTTTTTTCCACCTTAAAAATAAAAATCTTCATTTAAAAACTGCATTTTGTGTTTACTTGTGCTATCTTTGTCTCAAATTTAAATTTGTTTGATGATCTGAAATATTTAAGTGTGACTAACATGCAAAAAAGTAAGAAATTAGAAAGGGGGCAAAAACTTTTTCACACAGCTAGATATAAATAACTTATTCTAAGAAAATAAACACATAACAGTTATTCTACTGCAGCAATTACGCATAAATACAAACATAGGTTTGAATTATATATCACTTTTTTTCTGCCATTGACCCTTGACTTTTTACATACTGTACCTTTAAACAGACGTCTTAACTACCAGGTCCAGCTCAGCCTTCACCTGATCTATGAGTAAGATATCCAGACAGACAACGTCTGACTACGCTAAGACAATTTTAAGACCCCAACCTTTACAAGAGGAACTTGTACTGTCTGCTAGAAGTTGTTTATAGTTTTGCTCTGAATCATATCTGACCTCTTCTTCACCCCTGCAGCACCAAATGTATCACAAGCATATTATAGTTCACACATTTATAAGCAAATAAGTAAATCACTCTTAAGCAAAATCGCTCTTATAAGCAAGTAAAACTGATCATAACAAGCTTACATGGAGATTTTCACCACAGTGTATCCCCCAAGTGTACTTTCATTTACCAAGTGCACTGCTATCAGTGTACTACCAGTACTAACAAGTGTATTTCTTGGGACTAAATTGGCCCAGTGTAAGTATTTAAAAGTATACTTTAAGTATACTGAAAGTATACTTCTAGGTATGCTGTTAGTTTACTCGTACTAAAACTTTAAGCTTACTTTTACTCTGTCAAAGTACACTTTTAAGTATACTAAAAGTATTCTTCTATGTATACTGTTAGTTTTCCAGCAGTAAACTTCTCAATGCCCTTTTAGTTTACGAAAAGAGGCTTTTAAGTATACAGAAACTAAGCAACCTTTTAGGTTTGCTATGAATTTACTGATAATACACTTATAGTCCACTGTTTAGTGTTTAAAAATACATTTTCAAATATACAGAAAATTGCCTTATTATACTTCTACTTCACCTTTAATGCTAAGTAAAAAAAATATTGCAAAATTTTTTGTCAAAAATAGATTCAGGTGTTTTATTTGACTCCAGCAAATGGTCCAGTAACATTTAAACTCTTAGGCCTGTTATTTGTTGCTTTGGTGCCGAATGCTGGCCCGAGGGGGCATGTGTTGTTTTGAATGGGAAAGAATATGATATATAGGATATTTAATATGAAATGATGTTTTTTTCTATCTCTTTTTTTTTTCTTATTTCCTTTTTAGGTTTTTTTGGAGAGGTGATTGACTAATGGTATTCTTTTCTCTTCTTTTTCTTTTTTTTATTTATAATTTTATATCTCTTTTTTGTTTTGAGTTAGGAGGGACTGGGAAGTATATTTATATTCATTCCTCCCTTCCCCCTCTCCCTCCTCCCCCCCCACAATTAGTATTTTCTTTTTTTTATTTGTTTTTTTTTTTTTTGTGTGGGGGGCTTCCCCCACCCCACAGCCCAGGGGGGGTGGGGGGGGGGGGTTGTTTTTAATTTAATTTTCTGAAAGAAAATAAAAAAAAATATATATATTATCTTTTTTTCTTTCTGCTATTTTTTTTCTTTTAATTTACCTGTTTATGAAATTTTTTTTTTTTTTAATTTTTAAACTGACTTTCCCTCCCCTCTGAATATTTTTCCCATTCTCATCCTGTTCGCATTCTTTCATCCTCATTCTAAGTGCCATTATCCTCTTTTCTCTTCTAATTACTCCATTCTTTTCCCCCTCCCCCTTTCTTAATTAATTATTTTCTCTTTTTATTTAATTTTGATTTCCTCCCCCTTATTTTCTTTTTCTTCAAAACCCCCCTCTTATTTTCTTATCGATACACGCATAAAGAGGCGCTATTTTTTTCCCCCTTTGACACGCAATCCCTCCTTTCTCCTTTTTTATAAATCCTCTCGCGGATTTTTGCGCGCGTTTTAAAGATTGCCCCCTTTTTTAAAAACACAAACCCTTTCGTAAATGGGCCCTTATATCAAAGAAACCAGTATGACTGAAAATGTACTATGAAGGATATTGTTCAAAAGTTTAAATAAGTATAGGCTAAATATGTTAAACTTCTAGTGTATTTATTAGTAAATGCCAAGAAAACTTTGTTAAGTATATTTCTGATAAGTACATAAATAGTTAACTGAAAGTATGCCGTCTTATTTATTTCTTTATTTATTTTATTCTTTCTTATTGAAAACTAGTTTTCAAAATAAAAGTCAGTGCGGATGGTGGCGTTACTTCATCTAACAAAGATCTAACAAAGCAGCTCAGGCAGAAAACTCAACCAAGACAAATGATCCACCGATAGAAAAAGAGACAAATGCTCATAAATTGTTCTTACTATATAGTGAGTGGAAGAGTGGGGTAAGAGAAAGGAGAAATGGAGGAACGACCATCCAAAAAGACAGACCTGTTTGGGAGCACCTTTTCTTTATTACCCTGAAAAAGGGTCCTGAGTCTGATCTGTGCTTAAGAACTGGTTTTAACAGCATCTTTCCAAAGCTGAGATGTAAAATAAATACGTAAATTATTTAAAACAAAATGCAAACAATGGGTTTCACCACCTTCTACTCTGATTTCCCGCAGGTGAAACTCAAAGAATTCAACATTCAGCCGCTGGAGCAGCAGTGGAGGTTCAGCCGTATTTAGCTCTCTACCTCTCCAGAGAAGAAGACCCTTTAAAACACTGGAACTCAACGACAACAGTAATTGATGTTCACAAGCTTGTCAAGAGAAATCTACACCCTCCAGCTCTGTGCCATGTTAAAGGATCTTCTCTAAACCTGGATGGTAAATAACAAAGAAGTGGAACAGACTGAAATCTAGTTCAGTTTAAATGATCCTGTTCTTACATAAAACGGTTTCAACCCCCCAAACGAGGTGCAAACCAAAGGAGCACACAAGCAGCGTCCATAAAGCGGCCAAAGCCTTTTTAACTTGGTCTCATCAGAATGAAATTTAGGGTTTATTTTTTTTATCTCAATTTAAATTCAACAGATCAGTCAGTGCAGTAGTCCAGTCTAGCTTTTACCGCCTGAGGCTTATTAGTAAAATTCAGCCTTAAACACCCCTGAATGTCCTTGACAGGGTCATTCATGTGTTTATCTTTTCTACTGCAACTCCCTCTACAGTGGGATTAATCAGTCTCTCCTTCACCGTCTTCAGCTGGTCAAAACTCAGCTGACTGCTTGTTTACGGGGACGAGACGATGGGAGCACATCACCCCAGTACTGCCTTCTCTTCACTGGCTGCCTGTGTCTTTTAGTTTAAAATGTTACTCCTGACTTTTAAATGTTTGAATGGTCTGGCACCTTCTTATCTCTCTTAGCTTCTGAATGTGCATCGTCCGTCTCGAGCTCTGAGATCGGAAGACCAGATGCTGCTCGCCTCGTTACTCGGGGAGACCGAGCCTTTACTGTTGTAGCCCCCCAAGCTCTGGAATGGTCTCCCTCTTTCTGTGAGGTCTGCTGGCACAGTTAATGAATTTAAAGCCTTTTTACTCTGGCTTTTGACTCCAGAGAGCACCATCATTAAGCCAGAATCTGTATTATATAAGTATTTTATTTTATTTTTCGTTATTTTTTACTGCTTTTATTATTTTTATTATCATTATTATTTTTGTATGATTTAAATTTTTATTTTCACTCACCTGTACAGCACTCTGTTGCCTTTGGTATTTGAAAGCGCTTTATAAATAAAGCTTTGATTGATCGATGTGAAATAATGTGTGATCTTAGATTTGATTTACGTACACTATCAGAGTCAGAGGTTTTAGAACATCCCCATTTTCCCAGTTTATGGAAATATAGATGGAATTGTAAGTGATCTGTGTTCCATGGCTAGATCTATATAATTATTTTCATAATTAATTCTTGATGTGAACTTATTTCATATGTATCTGTATACTACAATTTTAAGCTCTAAATATAAATTATAAACAGGGGTGCACACATCCAGTTCTCAGGAGCTTCTATCCTGCAACTTTTACAGCCCCCTTCTCCAACACACCTGAATCAAATGAGCGGCTCGTTACCAGGCCTCTGCAGAGCTGACTAATATGCGCATGAGTTAATTCAGCCATTTGATTCAGGTGTGTTGCCGAAGGGGGGCTGCAAAAGTTGCAGGACAGAAGCTCCTGAGGACTGGTTGTGATTATAAAATTGTTGGTGAGCATTTTGTCTGTTTTTCTTTAAAGGTAAAGTCTGTTCCACTGTTTCTGTTTGTAAACACTAGAGATGGGCCAACGAAGCCTTGTGAATCTTTTGAGGCTTTTGCTTAACTGTATTGGAAAAAAGATTCGAAACCTCAAAGCCTCATATAGTCGGCCATGCCAGTGACACCTGGTGGTCAGTTGGAGTCATAGCAGCTCCAATCTTCATATAAATCATTCAACTTTATCTTCCAACATAACAGAAATACTGTCTTAGGCTTGTTTTGTCCATCTCATGATCATCATGTAAGCATGGAGGTGTCGCAACATTTTTGAAAGTGTTCTATGGTTATATGGTTATAGTAATATGGTTTGATGTCCGTGTCAATGAGCCTCACATGTCATCAGTCATCACGCAGATTCGATTGGGGCTTCGAAGCATAGTTTCGAGCTTGTCTGTCTCACTCAAGTGTCAGAGGCTTCGAAGTCTCAGTGTCAAATGTCCCATCTCTAGTAAACACTATTCAAACTGAGAGCCCCTCCCCTCGGGCTCATGGTGCATCACCCTTCAGCCCCAAGCATCTCCTTCAAAGCTAGTAAGTGGGTGAAAGCCAAACCAAAATTAAACGATAGTCTAAAGCTCTTTTCACCACAAAATACTTCCTTTTCTTCGCTGCATCTGCCATTTTTAGCGAGAATTCAAGAGAATCTGGTGTCGGCTGCAGTTTGCTCCAGCTGACGCGTTTATCCCAACAGAACGCTACGCCCTTAGCTCTGTCATTGGCTGGAGACAACACACAAATCTCCACCCAGAAATGTCCCGAACACACCAAAACAAAGGGAAAAGTCAGGGGAGGGGGAGTTGAAAACAAAACTCACCGCCACACAAAAGCAGAGGCCAAAAGGTGCGGATTTAGACAGATTTCACTCAAACAAGTCTAGCTTTTATTTTCAGGGGGGAAATTCTGGACTCTACCTTTAAGGCTTAAATACCCGGCCCCCGCCCCCCGGCGTGCCGCCCACCTCCGCGCGCATCAGCCCACCACCGGATCCCCGAGCAGACAGCCTCCAGCATTCCCCCCATCGCTTTCTCACGACCCACTTACTGGCGCAGCTCATTATAAACCCTCTCATAACTTCACATTATATGCGTTATCCTATTCTACCGCCTCACCTCCACCCCGCAGCGCAATCCTCCTCCTTTCCATATCGCCCTATCCCCTCGTGAAAGATACTTTATTATTACGCCCTATGCGCTTTTACCCTTTATAATTCCATATACCACACACCTGGAACCCCTCTCACCCTAACCACAGCTCCCCATCTTATTTAATTTTTAACCTTATTTTCATTTTCGAAAACTTTATTATTTTTTTTTTTTTTTTTAGATCCTTTCCTTTTATTTTTTTTTATCAGGCCCCATCTCACCCCCCCTCACCTACTTATTCTTCCCACTTTCTCTAAAATCTGCATGTTTGTGCTCTCTCCCTCAGCATGCTTTGCCCTGTCTTTCCGAAGATCGCCACTTCTCTATTTTTTATCAACATTTAATTATCCAGCTAAACGCATTTTCTGCTCCTCTTTTTTCTTTTATTTTTTTATCTACCCTACTACCTCACCAACCTAATCCAATTTCCAATTCCCAAATATCCTTTCAATTATTTCTAGCTTCTTTTCCACAAAAGAGGAGCCGGTTCTGGCCCAGTGCACTGGGAAATGGTAGCTCCACTTTCCAAGGCTAGATCTATATTTTCTTAATTATTTTTTATAATTAAATCTTGATGTGAACTTATTTCATATTTGTATCTGTATACTACCATTGTAAGCTGTAAATATAAATTATAAACAGGGGTGTACACATCCAGTCCTCAGGAGCTTCCGTCCTGCAACTTTTACAGCACCTTTTCTCCAACACACCTGAATAAGATGAACGGCTTGTTACCAGGCCTCTGCAGAGCTGAATGACATGCGCATGAGGTAATTCAGCCATTTGATTCAGGTGTGTTGCAGAAGGGGGGCTGCAAAAGTTGCAGGACAGAAGCTCCTGAGGACTGGTTGTGTGAATGCCCAATTGATATGTAAAACTTTAACCTACAAAGCCTGAGAGAGGGAGAAGGAAGAGATCAAGGGGCCGCTCACACGCGTTGTGGGCGCGGAGGACCGGGGTTCGAGTCCCCGACACGACTCCTAGGTGAACCACTGTGGACCCCTGGATCTTACCAGTATATAAAAAAAATATATGCTAATCCCTGCAATGACAGGGATTTAAGGTGACAAAACCAGCCTAGAAGGGAAGGAGATCTGGTTGTGGCCAGAGGGGTCATTAGAGGCTCTGCAGGACTGTTTCTCCACCACCGACTGGAGCAGCTGTGGGGCTGTGCAGCTACTTACAACGGCATCATACACTGAGACCGTCATGGCCTACAAGACGAAATGCATGGACAATGTCATAGTCCCACATCTCCCAAGACCTGTCCTGGGACACCAAAACCATGGCTCTGGCCAAGAAAGCCCAACAGCGACTCTACTTCCTGCAGAAACTGAGAAGAGCAAGAGCCCCGTCCCCCATCATGCACTCCTTCTGTAGGGGCAGCATGGAGAGCACCCTGACCAGCAGCATCACCGTGTGGTATGGAGCCTGCACCGCATCCTGCCGCAAGACCCTGCAGTGCACCATGAAAGCAGCTGGGAAGATTGTCCGTGTCCCCCTTTCCTCTCTATTGGACATTTACCACTCCCACCTCACCTGCAGAGCCACCAGGATCACAGGTGACCCCACCCAGCCCGCGCACAGTGTCTTCACCCTGCTGCCGTCAGGGAGGAGGCTGCAGAGTCTCCGGACCAGAACCAGCAGGCTCAGAAACAGCTTTTTCCACCAGGCAGTGAGGATCCTTCACTCCCTCCCTCGGCCCTGCCCCCACTCGCCCCCCCCAGACCCCCACTGACTCAGCCCGCTCACAAACCTCAGTTTATCACACCTCACTTTGTCATCACCATGGCACCAGTTCAACACTGCAGAACATTGCACTAAATGCCACTAATACATATTACACTATCGTATCCATCAGCACTGCTACTCAGTTTACTCTGCATATGCATTATTTGCACTATTGCCACCGGGCGGATTCTTATTCTTATATTTCATACTTTTTATCTTTTTTTTTTTTTTTTTATCTTACTGTATTTTATTGAGTGCACCGTGGGATCAAGAGAGATGTAATTTCATCTGTGCCGTATGTCCACATGCGGCCCACTTGACAATAAATTGAAGTTGATAGTTGTGATGGAAGGAAGGAAGGATCAAAGCTTCTCTGCCAAGGTAGCAGTTATGTAAATCAGGTGCTGTCAGATGTTTGGCTAGAGCAGCTGCATCTGAAAGAGGAAGCAGTTTCCCTGGTGCAGAAGTCAAATCTGCTTATGCTGCACTGAAAGAGGAAGTTACCTTTGCACAGAGTCATCTTAAAACACGCTGAGCTTCTGCTGTATTAAACAACACACCTCAGATCTTGATGGATAAAATATACCAGTTGGAAACTTTTATGACATGCTGGAATGTGTTTGAGATGCCGTGCTTGACTGTGAGAGAAAAACAGAACAGTTGACCAGTCAACAATATATTTGTATTATGCTGGATATTTGCTTGAGCTTCTGTGTCAGCTCAAACAGCACACGACTTACAGAAGGAATTTTATGGAGTCTTTCCCCCTTAATTGACCCAAAGCGGCCTTCACTAGTGATAAGCATGATTGAACAGCTGCAGCAGGGAGTCCTCTCTGAGTGTTTTCACAATGTTATCTCTGAGAAGAAAGAAAGCAGTGAAGCTGCAAGCTTAAAACACAATATATCACACAGAGTAGGAGGTTTAATATCCTTTTTTTAAGTACAAAAAATGATCAATGCATATTGAAAGAATACATTCTATGTTTTATATGTTTTATAAGATACTGACTCAAATATACCAACAGTGAGGTAGTAGTAATCAAACTGCCTATCTCTTTCTTTCTTTCTTTCTTTCTTTCTTTCTTTCTTTCTTTCTTTCTTTCTTTCTTTCTTTCTTTCTTTCTTTTTCTCTTTCTCTTTCTTTCTTTCTCTTTCTTTCTTTCTTTCTTTCTTTTTGTTATTTTATAAGTTTTTATTTTAGTTTTTAATCATTATTATTCAATATATAAAAAATTCTCCTGTTTTATTTGATTGATTTAAAGATGACGGCATTAGATCATTTGCTAACATCACAGTTTTGGGGGTCTGATGATTTCAGTTTCCAGGATAACATGAGGACAATGGCATCTTCATACAGTTTTTCTCAGTTGCTAAAACACTAAATCTCATTTTCAAAGCCAAATTTTCAGAAGCCTAAATCAAGGTATCAAATCAGTCCCCTTGTGATCAAAACCTAAAGCAAACTTCACATCACTAGACGCTGCTTGCAAACACATTTGCATTGTGATGCACTTGCTGTGCAAAATGGTAAACACATGTTGCACACTTTGATCACAACTAAGACACAGATGTCAGCAGGTAAACACGGTGATTCAAAATTGATTTCACCTTTGGCTGATGATGAGGGAACCAATATCAACCAGTTGAGGAAGCTATGGGGGGGCCAAGATTTTGCAATGGATAGAGGAAATGAGAGAGGAAGAGTACGCATAAGAGATAGTCGCAAGGGTGGTCGTGGATGGGGACGTGGAAGGGGGCAAAATCAGGTCCGATGCAGAGCCTTCATTTCAGATGAATGGCATGCAACTGTGATAAACCATGCTATCACCTCCGCCAAGGAGGTTATGTTTTTGGTGGCGTTGGTTTGTCTGTCAGCAACTTTACAGAAAAAGTTCTTGATGGATTGACCTGAAATTTTCACCAGCCGTGTGCCTCAGCCCAAGGACGAACCTATTGAATTTTGGTGGTGATCCAGATCACCTTCTGGATCCAGGAATTTTTTGAAGAATTCTTCTTTATCATTGCGAGAGCTGCTTGGCAGAGGTCTGTGCTCTCTAAGTGCTTTTCTAGTACTTTATGTTATGATTTCTCAGTGTTGTGACATGATGCATTTGGTCTGATGTAAATTTAAAAAAAAAAAAAAAACATTTTCACAACATGATGTTCTGAGAACTTTGTTTTCCTTTTTTCCTTCTTGTGTTTCCTGATTGCTCTGTAGTGTTTTACATTTTGCTGTGCTTGGGGCATGATTTGACAATAGTGTCACTTTTTGAGGCCAGGTGATGCTGTTTTGAGTCAGTAACTTACTTTTGCAGCAAGAAGCAGAGGTTTTGGGAAAGTAGTTTGAGTTATAGGATTAGTGTTTAAAGTAGTAAAACAGTGAGGGGACATTTCAAAAATAGCGTTTTAGCAATAGAGAAAAACTGTAATATTGAGAAAGCAAAGAATCCATTGAAATCAAATCTATCACAGTTAATCAGAGGGTGAAGAATAGAATCTCTAAACAAAGTTTGACTGTTTTTATTGTAAGGTTGGGAAAACTTTGATTATTTACGATGATGTAGAGCTGTATCGTGTCAAGTACACTGAAAAAACTGTGGAGTATTATTTATCTAGAAAATCCTAGGAAAGTTTTTGCACACACAAAATGTTAAAGGCAGGGTGGATGATGTTTTCCAAGAGCATTTTTTACATTTTTTTCTTCTTTTTTTTTTACATTTAAAAAGAAAATGTAGCTTGCTCAATTTTTCCAGTTGATACAAACATTTGTATCAATATCAAGAGTTGGATTTGATTGATGTGACAACAATAGTATGTAAGGCTTGAAAAGTGTGAGAATACTCATAAATAAAGGGCATGAAGGGAATTTTGCTGTGACAAGGCAGAAAAATTAGCTTTTCTTGCTGAGATAATGCCAAATTCATTTTTTTTTATGAGTAATAATGGTTTTTGTGGCTTTAAGGTGTTTCACAGTTGTCATTCATATTTATTGGAGCACAAAGATTAGTGTTCGTGATCATATATGTGTCATATGACCCCTCTAACCCTTCAGCACTATATCAGGGTTAGTTATTTATTGTCTAACAGCATCAAAATTCTCTTTTTGCAGAATTTGTTTTCAGATTTTGTTAAAGAAAACGTGTTGATAAAAAAAAAACCAACAACTATAATTTCCAGGAATAATAAGTTTCCCCAGGCTATAAGATATAACTTTATTTATAAATCACATTTCTAAGCAATGAAATAAAGTGCTTACAGAGTAAACAATGAAAAATGGATGAAGTTGCGGTCAGCATTGCATTCTCCACAAAAATTAGAAATGGAAGAGGAAAGCCGTTGCTGTGATGGTCACCCAAACATAATGGAGGAGTAACCCATAGCAACAAACTGGCTAAAGGACCACATGTGGCAAAGACACAGGCTTTTCTGTCCATCAAAGTCACAGTCACACTGCAAGATTTTAAGCCCAGTTTTCACGTTGCAGACATTTGTTGGGAGGCAGAGAAAAAGTCCAAATCCAAGTCAAATCTGAATTTCATTGTCATTAATAGTTATACAGTTGGGGTGGTGTTTAGCTCAACTGGTTGAGCAGCCGCCCCACGTACAGAGGCTTCAGCCCAGGTTTGATTCCCAGCCTGGACCCGTGGCTGCATGTTTTCCCCCATTCTCTTTGATCCCCTTTCCTGTCAGTCTACTGTCAAATAAAGGCCACAAGAGCCACAAAAATCCTTAAAAAACTAGTTATACAGTTGTGCTTGAATGTTTATGTCCCCTCCCATTAAAGAAAAGGCAAATTCAAAACAGTTATTCAAATAACAACAAAATGGGGAAAAAGCAAAAGAAAAAATTACTAAATTATAATTTAGTGAAATAAAATATTCATTTTTAACTGTGGTTGAAAAATAATAAACAAAAAAAACCTGCCCTAGATTAATTAGAACCCCTTACTCATGAAAAGTGGGCCAAAACATCTGTATACAGGTGCAGGAGTCTAATTGGATGTTACGGAAAACACCTGATTGCCTCAAAGTGTTGCTCAACAAAATTTTAGTTCAGGAGCCCCATCATGCTTGTTTGCTTGTTTTATTTTTTGTTTATTTGTCTTTAATATTTCTGTTGAACCACAATTCAAAATTGACGTCATGATTTTCATAATTTAAAAAAAAAAATTTATTACGTCTTTATTCGTACTTCAACTTATTTCCCTGACAGATTTTTTTTTTTTTTTTTTGCCTGTCTTTAATGGGAGGTTATGTAATAATTTGAGCAAAACTGTAGTTGAACATTTCAAAGATGCCTTTTTGTGAGTCTGGGAGACAAATCTGAGTCTTTAAGGAAGAGCCAACCATAATAAGACAATGATGGTTTCAGGGGACACAACAGAAAAAAGAAGTAAAATTTAGTGGGGGAAAAACATGTCAAACCAAACATGAGGGAAAGCAGGATGAAGAAAATCCAGCCTGCAATTGAAAGCCCATAAAAATTCTTATCAGACATTTTAAAACATCATGACCGGCTGTAGATGATAACATTTTAGTGGGGCAGCCATCAGGTCCTGCGACATCCCTTTAAAGTAATAAAGTCATATCAGCAAAAACACTCATACCTGAGATTACAGCAGCCTACTGTGCCGCAAAAACCTGCGTGCAAGACTTTGAAGCTGCAGATGCAGAGTTTTCTTTACATCTTTATCTGACTGGATGATGACAATTCAAACTGTCCAATCAGCTTGCTGTTTCTTGCGTTGCTGAAGCCTTTTAAAGAAAAGTAGGCAGATTTGTGCAGTTTTTCACTTTGCATGTTTGCAAAAGTCTTCTAGTTTCCTTTAAAAAAAATCTTTTTTTTCTTTGCAACATTGCAAATCCTTTTCTGCACATTCACAAACAGGAATTTCTCAAGCAGATTTTTTTTCTTTTTACACTAGGTAACAAAACTTGATTTAAATAATACAAACTGAAGCTGTTGGCAAACATTCATTTACAGCTGCAAAGTTTTATGACTTGATCCCGAGCCCATATTTGTCTCCCCCCCCCCCTTCCTGTTGTAAATCTTATGCAGGAGCATGGCTTCAAACATCTTTGAGTTTACTTGCCCTTTAACTGTCCTTACATTTATTGTTTTACCACTATTAGCAACAAGATACTTCTTCTTCTGGCCTTATCTGGTTTTTATACACTTCCTGAGTCACCGATGCACCATAATGAGAGAAAGGCAAGAGAGAGGAGAGCGGTTCCAAGGAGGTCTCCGAGGGCTGTGAGGTAAGGTATCGAGTAGCTGTCGGGGTCTTTGCTCCTCCTCCACAGACAGTGGACCAAACAGTCAGCAATACACAGCAGAAGGAAGACCTGAGAAACGAGACAGGAGGATCCAAATTATTACGTCATTTATTCTACATAATCGATATGAATTACTTTTTTTTCTACATGATAATCTGGATTTTATTGAACAAAACTACCAATTATTAAAAACTGTATATTTTCTGCCTGTAAAGTCAAGTCAGATTTATTTAGCACATTTAAAAATTACCTCAGTTGACCAAAATGTTGTACAGAAAAAAACTATAAAACAAAAAAAATAAATAAAAACACAATAAATACTACACAAGCAAGACACATAAAACCAAATAAGAAAAGCAAGTTTGACGCTCTCAAGCTGGATGAAAAGCCAGTGTAAAGAAATAAGTTTTCAGCAGTGATGTTAACATGCACAGATTACAGTTACAGGCCTCCTGTTCCAAAGCTGATAGGAACCATCGAGAGCATCTGGTGGCTCAGTCACTGTTCCAAATTACAAAGCACAACTGTTTCAAAATATTAAGCAGGTTGTAAAGAACTGAAAATGTGCACTTCATGGATTGTTTTTTTTATTTATGTATATATTTTAAATTTGTAAAAAACAAATCATCTTTCTTACAATAAACAGATGGCCTGTGATGAACTTTTGGTGACCAGATCTGGGTGCATCCTGCCTCTTGCTTAGGGAGCTCCTAGCTTGTGTATCGTGGTTTGGAAAAAGGGGTATAAAAAATGATAACTGGATTTTTACAGCCTTGTTGGGATGTAATGGCCACCCAAAAAGCATCCTGATCTCCATCCATCTGGACCACCCAGTGCAGTAGTTATAAGTGAATAAAACTGTTTTAAAATTAGTCTTCATGCAATTTAAGCCCCGTTTCCACCCGCGGGTCTGGGTCGGATGGGGTCAAACCGGGCCGGGTCGGGTGGGTTTTGGTAAGGATATGATGATTTCACGTTGCATCCCCACAGCAAACTGTACTGTTACCTTGGAGGCGGAGTATTAACCGGATAGCACTGCTACGTGATCGTGTGACATCATCGCAGAGCAGCACCTTTTAGCCAGAGTACCACACCACACGTGCCGGAAACAAAGGAGTCACCCCTGCTTTGTTTTTACGCCGGGTCTCGCGGGAAGTGACGGATTTTTCAACGAATCAAAGGATTTCTGTGTATTAGTGATATGGAATAGCTTTATGTTTATGCCTTTATGCACATTTTAATGCTTATACATTGATAATTGCTTTATATAACTTGTTTTTATACTGCTTTAACATGTTTCTACCAAGCCTGAGAGTCAGTAGGGAGGGATGCTTACTCACTGGGTCTGGCCAGTCTAGTGATAACGCAGCCCGACCTGATCAAACAGTGTGCAACTTGCAATCGAGTCAAAGTCTGCTGCGGGATCTGATCAATCGCCCAGCCAGCTGATACTTTTTGTCTTACTCGAACTGTTGGGCTCTGCGGTTCTGTGCTACGGTAAGCAATTTTTATGTGTCAGCTCTTGAAATGAAAACGGATTGTTGTAACTGTATGTGACTGTTTGTGGGGAATAAAGAGCACATTATTCTAGCAAAGTCACTGTCTTGTGTTGTCATTGTGTCTGCGCCGATCTCTCACGATCCTGCAATAAAGTAAAATCTGGATTAAAGCAATTAGCTCCACCTCTTTGGTCCTGATCGGTTAGATCAGGTACCCCAATGGAGGGGTACCAAAAAGTAGGTTGGATCGGATATAAGGGTACCTGTCCCAGTTTTTTATGTGGAGACGCAAAAAAAACCATGGACCAACCCGACCCAGACCTGCTGGTGGAAACGGGGCTTTATTCTTCAAATATTTCTTGTTGCAAGCATTAGTTAAAGGTGCCATGACATCAAATTTCCCTTTTCTGGGGTTTTTGGGTTATAATATGATCTGTTGTGCACTGATGAGGCCATGTGAATGTCAAGAGTGAGTATCAAAGTCCCTGTTTATGGTCTGTCAGCTTTGTTTCTTTGTTCAAAAACGGTTGAATCAGACAGCAGCTTATCATTCTACGTAGGTTTATCATACTACGTAATTCAATAGGTTGGTTGCGCCATACGTCACGGTCATAAGACGCTAGCATCCGAAATGCAGACGGAGGGCCAAAAGGAAAGTCACCTGTATTATCTGTGTGGAAAATGCATCTGTGTCGTGCAGTTTATGGCTGCTCCAATCACGCTGTCAGAGAAAATGGTTAGTTTTTTTTTTTTTGTGGAGTGCCTAAAACTGCTGTTCACAAAGTTGAAAAATGTCAAAAACTGACAGAGCAACACTGCAAAATGTTGATTTTAAACCTCTGCTTCTGTTGGGAGGAGCAGAGTCTGCCAATGCCAGAGTTTACAGCGACCACTTTCTAAAACAGGTAAGATAGTTTATTATTTATTGTTAAGGCTATTTCCCCACTGTCTCTGGCAGAAAAAAAGTTTTAGGAGGGTTTCTGTCGATCTCTGTGAATAGTAGACCTAGTTTGGAGGAATGCGGTTTGACTTATGCACAGCCTACAATTCGATAAGGAATTTGGGATAACAGAAGTAAAATAAATTAATATACAATATCCAAGCACATAAAAACACTCAGCATTAGTAATATTATGAGCAAGGTTATTTATTTAAAATAGCATAACTCACTGTTACCCGAGCAGAAACAAGTGACAGCCATTCAAAGCTTATTTGGATCCTGGTTGACCCGACACGAAACGGAAACGACATGAAACTGTCGGCTTCTCGGCTGCTGAAGGCTTCATTCATCAGACAGACGGAGGTAAAGTCATGAGCTTTGCTCTCTTTCTTTTTTCCTTTTTTTGTGGATCTCTGTCCCGCTTCCAGCCTCATTCTGGGCTTTGCAGCACGTGTCTTCCGATGAAGCAAATTATGGTTTAAAAAAACCAAAACACTCGATCGTCCTCGTGTGTGATCGCTGCCTCACACATCCTCCACTGCTCACAAACAGATGAACACCGCAACTGTGTGGAAAATCCCTCTTAGAGAGAGAAAGCGATGTTGGAAAGGCAGCTCAGCCTCATGGGGGAAACCAATGCGTACAAACCATGTTAACTTCTTTATTTTGGACACCGGTCCCCCATACAGTTGGAATGTTTAAGATCTGATGTCCTGAAGTAAAGTTATGAGCGTTGCTTTGTCAGCAGCGAGATGGTTTGTGATGTTGGTAAATCCACAAGATTATAAGGCCAGTCTGATTTATTTAGACTTTATGGGTCAAATCTTGCCTAAATGTATTTTTTGGCAATATGGTGTCTGGACCAGCCCATTCAAAGCCTCAGCATACTCGCTGTCATTCATTTTGCTGTATTTTGAACTGGAGGAAAAACACTTCTTGCCCTCCGTCTGCATTTCGCGCAGCGTCCTGGTCACGTGACTGAAACCCACGTATTGCTCCAATAAGAGCACACTATCAAGCAAACCTTCTCTAAATAAGGTTATAGCCAAATAAGGTGTAGCCAATCAAAATGAAGTCAACTTGGTCTCCAGGAAAAGCTGCATATCATTACCGCACCCAACTCTTTCACTGAGGAAGGGAGGTCTAGCGTGCCAAAACAATACCCTGCTGTAAAACATGCCGTTTTTTTCTTTTGAGAACTGACATATGCAGCAATGTCAACTACATGAACTAGTTTTTACTGCTGCCATCACTCCTTTAAGATTGGCTGAATACAGATTTCTGCATAACCTCATTCCTCTGGAGTATGGAGTAATGTAGGATCTTCAGGTCCAGTCCTCAACAGCCACAATCCTGCAACTTTTAGATGCATGCCTTCTCCAACACACTTGAATCAAATGAATGGCTCGTTACCAGGCCTCTGCAGAGCTGAATGACACGCACATGAGGAAATTCAGGTGTGTTGGAGAAGAGATGCATCTAAAGTTGCAGGACTGTGGCTCTCAAGGACTGGACATGGCCACCCCAGCAGTTTCTGTTTTATTAAGATCACCTGGGAAACTAATTATAACAAACCTGTGTAATTGTTAACATGATCTAAACAGACAAGAAAAACATCTCAAGCAAAATCTTTTTCAGAAAAACTAGAACCCACATGTTTGATTAAAATCCTACGTGCAGATAAATTCAAAAGCCCAGCTTGCAGAGCAGACCAGTGTTTGATCATGCAGGAGGAAGCATCGGGTAGGGATGACTCACCTGAATCAGGGAGGCAGACAAGAAAAACACGATGAAGAGTGGACTGGGCAAAGTGAGGCCTCCTTTCATCAGGTGAATAGTGTGTAAGAAGATTAACTGGCCAGGAAGGAGCAGAAGGAGCAGAACCTGAGCAGATCGGTGGTTTGGTCCTGCCATGACAAAACTGGCCATTAGACTGTGTTTCACATGTGCATCAGGTAAGATGGGAGACATCAAATGGTTTGAACATCTTTTCTCTACCTGAACCGAAGAACGTGCGACAAGGGTTGAAACAGTGTTTATGGTCCTCAGGAACTTCTCCAGGTAAGTAATTCAAATGTAGATTAGTTGAAATGCGACTAGACTGTATGGAGACGAGGTTTCCTCCAACACCTTGAATAAGAAAAGGCATGGATACGGTTAGCTGAGGGATTTTCAACAACAATGAGCCTCTGTCAGCCGAGCCTTTGGGAAGCCACAGGATGCTGCTTCCTGGTGCTCGCATTATCATCACAAAGCATGAAAAGTTGAAGAACAAGCAGCGGCTGATAGTTTGACGACTGCATGTCTGCATATTCATGGGAAACATCCTACATCCAGACGTGTGAACAACTTGTGTTTATGCAACCTCTCTCTTGCAAAGTTAAAACATTTTATACGACAACAAACATGTCAGGATTACACAGTAATGAAAATAACAATAATACATTTATATGTATAGCACCTTTCACAGATATTAAAACCCAAAGTGCTTCGCAGAATACAAATAAAACACAAAGAATACAGAAAAATAAAAAGATTTAAAGCATAAAGTAAAAGCAAACACACAATGGTAACAATAAAAGTAGTAAAAACCTGTTAGTCTTAAAACCAGGTTTTGGGACCACAAGTCTGGCTTTCTAACCTCAAACGGCAGGCTGAAGAGAAGATATGAAACAAATCACAGATATAAGAAGAAACTTGATCTTGCAGGACTCCAAAAGTCAGATCCAGGATTTCTAATTCACTGGTAACCAGTGGAAGGAGGCTAAACAGGTGTAATTTGTGTGTCCCAGTAAAAAGCCTTGCAACAGAGTTAGTTTTTATTGTTACCATTGTGTTTTTATCTTTTACTGTATGCTTTAAATCTTTTTATTTTTCTGTATTCTTTGTGTTATTTTGTTGTATTTTTTACTGGGTCCCCAAAAATAAGCTGTAGGCTATAGCTTCTGGTGAGTCCCATTTTGCAGATCAGACTCTTTGATGGAAATTGTGAACCTTTTGTTGCATTTTATGATGATTTGCAAATAAAAATGAAATGAAAATGAAAATTCTGCAACTTAAAGGAGGGTTAGCTTCTTATCCAAGCAGGTCAAAAGACTGTTTTAGAATCTAGATATAAAAGCATGGATGATTATCTCTAATTCAATTTTGGACACAAGGTGTTCAGGTTTAGAAATATTGCAGAGATGAAAGACAGAGCGACCGCCAGAAACCACTTGGACTGCGACCATCCTGGATTTCCAGCTTCTGTTATTCAGTAAAATAAATTCAATCAAGGACTGACTAAACAGCTATTTTGGGCTAAAAATTTGGGGAAAATCACAAGAAGGTTTAGGAAATGCTGCAGATAAATGAGAAAAAAAAAACAGATTAATAAAGAAATGTCCAGAGTAATTCACAGGGTGAAGGAACAGAAATTTTTTTCTGTCAATGTAATTGATAAACATGATACAAACATTCTCTTTACGCTGATTATGTGCAGTTTCACACCATGCAGGCACTCCTAGATCCGGATCTGAACTGACCCTGTTGTGGGAATCCCTATTTCAAACAGGTCCCATTTCACCTCATTTTGTTAAGTTCTGTCTCTGACTCTTGATTCTGTGTACTGATTTATCAAGATCCAAATTTGCATGTAGTAATTTGCCCACACAATCTGGAATTTTGCACGAGGGGCTGAACCACGGTTTGCGAGTAATTTATCAAGAATGAAGGCGCAAATGACAGCGGGTGCAAACGTGTTGGAGACGCCCCTATATAAATGAGGGTTTTGCGTGTGGCAAATTGTGAGAGACGACAGCGCAAAAGGAAATATGACCCACAAAGGGAGATATTAGTGGAGAAAGGAGATGAAAATATAATTTAAAATAAGTATGATAAATACAAAAATTTAAATAATACAACAGGTATCTATGCAAAGCCTCAGAAGTGTCCAGTTTATGAGACATGGATCAGGAGTTGCTGAACAAATGAAAGCGTCTGCAGCTTCGACATGGTCTCTATTACGCAGGAGTTTCGCACTTTGGCAGAAGGTCAATGGCTTTAGAGCTTGCGCTGCCAGATGACTGTGGTCCTCTCCAGCTGCTAAAATCTAAGTTAAAACGTGACGTTGGCAAAAAGGGAAAATAAAAAGACACAATTAATTCAACTTAAATTCTTGTTACGCTGCACAGTGGCTGCAAACTTTCATTTATCCAGAATATTTTACACCTGTGTTAAATAGTGGTGTTTGCTGTATTGATTTTTATTAAATTTAACAATGAGAACTAAATACGCTGCCCTCACTGCTCATGAAAAATGATTTTGAATCAGGTTTGTGTGCGTCCAGGATTGTGCCTCTCAGAAGTTGCAGCCTTTTGTGCACAAAGCTGAAAGTTGCACCTGCTTTTCAGACGTACTAAAATAGACGCCAAAAACAGCAAGGTAAAGCGTCTCACGGTTGAAAAATCGCCTTGCGAGTGCTGAATTAATATATTTACATAGTCTCCTCCCATTACATGCACTTTTGCATGTAAACGCCCCATATTGCAAAGTCATTGCAGAGAAAGTACTAAATGGATAAGAGGCGCTATTTAGCACGTTTTAAAGACCGAACCCTTTTAGCACGCAGTTGATAAATCAGTTTGTACATTTTTTTTGCAAGTGTAGTGAGATTAACTCACGTTTTTATTCTCGCAAACCTTTGATAGATCCGGCCCTTAATGTTTTGGTCACAATGTGAAGCTTGATTATCAACTGGCCCGGAGAAGAGTCTGTGGGTGGACTCAAGGCCGACTTGGGCAGCTGAAGAGGACAATGTTTTCATTCTTTTGGGGAACATAGACTGTTATAAGTGTCTCTTTCTCAGGAGAGAAGCAGAGCTTTGGGCAGATGCAGCTTGGAAATAATTTATTTTGCTACAACACTCCCAAGATAAGCAGAGAATCACTCCCACCGGATGCTCCTGCCCAGTCAGTTTAACAGCGACCAGAAACACACAGACACAGAGGGGGAAATGTTTCCTAAGATATCTGCCACTTATAATGTTTTGTTGTCGCTGCACAATGTGCTTTGTTGTTTACTCTGCAAGTGCTGAAGTTCCCAAAACCAACCAGCTCTTACACCTCTCGAGCTCAGAGAAGAGACAGAATGCAAGACGGATGCTGAATGAATCTGCCACTGTTCAGTAGAGCTGCTTTAAAAACTGAACCTGTCATCAACACATCAAAATTTGATCATAAATCATATAAAGCAAAGCATCCTTTGAGATAGGAACCCTCTGTTTAACTAAAAAGCTAAAAAGAAAGGTTTATTAAACAAAGAAGCTTTCAAGCGGAGAGTGTCACACAGAAAGCAAGACGTGTGTCTGGCTGTGACCCTGAAGGGGCAACGATTGTTTTCAACATAAGCCGACCAGCAGGCACTGGAAGAGATAAACCCTTAAGGATATACTCTCAGTCTTATGCTGACATCTACAAGACATGTTAGAGAAAGATTATTAACCCTGCCAGGGTTAGATTGACACATAATAAGAAAATTCCTTTCCCGGCTCCCATTTTTCCATCTAAAAAGATCAGAGACGAAAGCATCTGAACCATCTGAATGGAAATTTGTTGAGGATCTGCAAGCAGTGAAGCCTGCTGTTTGACCCTGACCCCTGATGTCAACACCATCATGTCTCAGATGCTAAGCTGCAAAACATTTATGCTCAAACCAAAGAAACAAAAAGAATCCTGCAAAATCTGTTTGAAAATCAAAAGAGAAAATGTTTATTCAACTTTGGGAAGAAAAAAAAAGGCAAATTAGCGGATCTTTAATTAAGTTGTAGAGAAATTCTCCAGCCATCTATCCTGCAGAGGGAATGTGAGACTTATGTTGCCTGAGGTTAAACGTTATATGTGGAGACGTAAAAATGTGGAAAATAACATCGAAAAAAAAATTATTTTCTAAGTCACCTCTCGATTAGTTTTCATTTCATTTTTAGATTGTGTGTACAAAATGCTTGGTGTCACACATTTAGACCTTTCTACGGTCTTTACACCGTTTAAAAAATCTGTTCCTGTTCATCTGATTTATTCTATTTTATTTTAGCAACATCATTATGTATTTGTTGAGATTTTCAGAATGTTTAAGCTACAATTGTTGATGAATCTCCATTTAGAGGAGACAGACTCTCATCTGGGGCATGAATGTCAGCCGAACAGCGACCGCGTCCGTGTGTTTACTCCCACTGACTACCGGCTCTGTTACACCCAACTAAAACCCAGCAGCAGGACATTTTCCCTTTAACTCTGTCCACAGATGTCTCTGCTAACAGCAACATCGTCTCACGGCTCATACAAAGTGCTTTAATATATTTTCGGAGACCAAATGTGGAGAAAATTCGAGCGAGCCACTGAAAGTGACAGAGGAGCCGATATCAATCGTCCTGTGAGGAAGAAAAGACGTCCTGGAAGCCAAACATGAGTTCAGTCTGGAGGGACAAGAGTTTCCTTCCTCTTCTAGTTACTCTGCGGGCAGAAATCCTCGCTTTTCCCAGGATTTTGTGCAAAAAAGGCAGCGGAGAAATCAGTGTCTAATGCGGCAGCATCCTGCGGGTTGTGGCCAGAGTGAGTCATCTCTCCCCGGTTCGTGAATCGGGCGCCACCGCTCTCTACGTAGGAAAACAATGTGACGCAAAGCGGTTTTACCACGGATCATGTGTGCGGGTGTTTATGAGTCCCACCTCAGGCTTTGAGCTCTTGATGTTTAGAGGAACAGCGAGAAACAAACACTGAAACCTGGCAGAAACTCCAGGAGCTGCACCGGCTAAAGCTAAGCTAACGTTGCCAGGACCCTGCTGTGACCGAGTCAGTCCAAGGAGAAGAGGACGTCTCTGGCGGTGATCAAGAAGCTGCTGGCCGGGAGAGTTCAGCCTCAGCTGTAGAGGTGAGGTTCAGAAAGAAGACGGATGTTCAGAAAGATGATGTCCAGCTGCTAATCGGCTGTTATCTCGCCGTTTATCTGTTATTGTTTTGCATTGGTCAGCTGTGGAGTTCACAGGACTTCACCTACTCTGACGTCAGAGGTCACATGATTCCAAAACTGTGAAGGAGAGTTTTATCCCTTCCCCCTACCTATTTAAGTAATACTTCCTGGTTCTCTTCAACTTAAGAGACTCAACAGTCACTGCCTCTTCTCAGGGAATAATTTTCTGTCATTATAAAGAACATGAAAGATGCACTTTAAAATGCTAATATTGTCACTAAAAAACTAGCGCATATAAAACTCGCCTGCTCTCCTTGATGCGCTCTAACAGCGCGTTTCCACGAGGACGTTTGTTCATGGGGCACTAAAGTGTAGAGTTATATAGTTTTACAAGCTAAACGTCTTCAGCGACTTCTTTGCTTTGCTCTCCTGCCTGTGTGTGTGCACGCGGGGGAGGGAGTGCAGAGGGAGCACCGCTCGTGAGGGGAGGGGGAGGAGGCAAGGAGCAGCTCTCAGGTAGGGAGGGGGGGGAGACCAAAAGTGTGCTGCAGTTTCTTTTTGCTGTTTGCAGCAAAACTAGAATTTTCATATCGGATGCATTTTGGCCGATGCCGATTAACGGGCCAGACACCGATATATCGGTCGGGTTCTATAATCTGGTGATTTTAAATGATTTTATGTTGAAATGTATAAAAAACAATGAAGAAGAGTATGTGAAAAATGTGCAGGTCAATGGTAACTCAGTACCTGGAGGGAAAACAGACACAAGTTATACTTGGATAGGTGGGTCTTCAACAATTAGGGTTGTGAGATGTCTTGTGCAATGGAAAAAGCAAATAAAGGGAACAGAAAGTCCAAACATCAGCAACCAACAGGAGCCTTCTTCCCCTTTTTCAGCCCGGCTAGTGAGCATGTCAGCTATACACACAGTACAGGACAGATATGTGACAGTTGACGACGGTCCCGTCACTATGCCTCTGATAGGCCATGCGCTCTGGCTTTCCCAAGGAGATACCTCTTTGGACAACTCTCACCCGGGAGTCTGGGGATTGAATCCCATCCGGGCCCTCCTTCGTCCTGCCACACATACACAGCTCAATGCATGAACGAACAGCTCATTATGAAGACAACTAACAACTTACCATTTATGACTGGAGCATAAACTATGATTCCTGCCAAGTTTGGATCGGACACAGTCTTGTCCAAAATAAGTCCACCGATGCTGAAGACAGGAAATTCGTTTTAAACATCATTTTTCCTCTGGCACTCATAATAATAATAATAAATTTACATTGATTCATTTAATGGTAGTTTTTAAAAAGCGAATGTGTTATTATGATATAGATTTTGTTAAACATACAGCGACAGCTGTGTTTCCTGAATATATGTGGAAGCTGTAGAAAGAGACATTGATGAGGCAGAGGGGGGGTTACCTGCTGATGACCATTGCAGTTATGATTGGTTCCCAGCCTGTCCGAAGCAGGATGTGACTGGCTGGGTGTTTGGAGGACACAGTCACCCAGACAGGTATCAGGCATAAATAAAATAAACTGATCAGGTACAACACGTAGGAGTAAAGATCTGCCAAAAGAAATGGTAAATATTTTTATTTTCCTTCATCTTCTGCACATCACATAAAGCTGACAGGTCTGAGTGTCTGAGGAAGGACTGCTGGTGACACCTGCTGGACAAAAGTGCAAAATGCAAGTGTAGAATCCACTTTACTGGTGTGAACTATCCAAACTGGTCAGCAGAGCATGTCTCTGTCCTTATTTCTCTCACCTATGAGGGAGTAGAACCACTGGCTGAAGCAGGCCAGCAAGGCAAGCGTGATGAGATCTCCGAAGCTGGCTGCCATCGGAGTGGCCACGTTGTCAGGGTTCATCCCCATCCTCTTGGAGGCCATTATCACTCCCACCATAACAATACCTGGAAAGGGTTCAAAACAAGCTGAGTTTCTTCACCAGTCCCTGGTGGTTATGCTTCACTTTAAAGTGGATTTTAGTTTTTTTTATATGAACTCAGTGGAAAATAATTTTACCAAAATCTTGATAGTTTATTAATAATTATGCAGAATAAGGCGAACAGTCACACAGACATCAAAGCTCTGCCCTGAAAAAGAGATGAGTCTCCCCCACTCAGGATGTGGCTAATGGGGTCTTATGCATAATGACAAAGGTCCAGACAGGAAGGAGAAAGGAACTGAATGAGTCGTTTTATCCTCCTGAGGAAGAGAAAGGATGCTCCAGGGGTGAAGGAGGGAGAATATGAATTAAATGGCTTTGTTACGGACAGTTTGAATGCAAACTGTATTCACCGTCAGCCTTTTGTGTCAATGTTCTTCTCCGTACAAGCTGCATCCTTACAAACCTCTGAACTTACACTGTCCTGAGGAGAATTTCCTTCTTAATCCCCTTCTATAGATTAAATAAAACCTTGTTTCATACCAATCGCTCATCGCATTAAGATTTCTAATGAACAGCAGCATGAAAATAACATCAAATTATCAAGTTCAAGAGATTCAATGACAATAACCATAAAAGAGATCATTAACCTTCATGAAATATTAAATTGCTCGGTCATTGACCTTTGACGTCGTTACACTGCACCTGCACTGCTCAACACAGGAGAGTCAGCTCATTAGGCTGGGGCTCAGCTCTATTCTGGGACGCATTTAGCAACCATAATTTTAAAATCTTGGACAAAGAAGAAAAGTAGTATGAAACGGGTAACGTGTCAAAGTACAGAAACTTAAACTTTTTCAGAGGAAGAGGACTCAGAGACCACCTCTTCCCCACCTACAAGCACCTCTTATCTATCTAGATGAGTGACACTGTGGATAATGGTCCAGATTTTAACACCGTGATCATGTTAAGAGTAAAACCTGTGCTGCTGTTGGAATCTAATTACTTTACTAAAATAACTTATGTTATGATTCTCTTAGATTGAGCTGTTCATACCTACTTGCCTCGGGTCCACATGCAGTTGCCACATTCGTGACACCTTTTTTAAAAGGGATCGACCGATACATTTTAGGCCAAACACCGATATTTTTATAAGCCTCAGCCGATGGCCAATACAACCTGACGATATTTGGGGCCTATGTTGCATTTGACTCCCAAATTAATATAATAAAGGATACAATAAAAAGTGATTTTACAGCTCTTTTAACATAAAAAAGAAAACATTTCAAATAAATATGTAAAAAAGAAACCGTGCACTTGCACAAATACGAAGTATTATAAACGTTAAACTTGTAATACATATATATATGTTATATATATGTGTATATATATATATATATATATATATATATATATATATATATATATATATATATATATATATATATATACAAAAAGTCTGTAAATAATACTGGCCAACACGCCCAATTTCTGCTGTGAAGTTGATGTTTTTAACTTGGGAGTTTGTGGGGATTTGCTCTGTTTTGCAGCCCCAAGCGGATGAAGGGAGAACTACAAAAAATGACTTCTTCTGGGTAGCATCATAGTTGGCCACCGGAGGTTGCCGCTTGGCTGCAGCACAAGAAAAAGTGAGAGTCAATAAGGAGATAATCTGAGGAGTCTATCTCGCTTCCTCATCTTCAGTAGATATACTTTCACTCTCTGGGGGGTGGTGGTTTCACAGTTTGACAGAAAAACAGAAGTCATCTAACAGTCAGCCCCAGCATAGCCTTTAACCTTTGACCAAGATAACTAGACAGACAGTGTCCTCTGACTACGCCTATGCTAAAAGAATTTAAGAAATTAACCTTTACAAAGAAGAAGTTTGCACCGTCTGCTAAATGTTGGTTACAGTTTCCGTCTAACTCACGTCTGACCTGTGTCTGACTTATTCTTCACACCTGAAGCTTAAATGTAGCACAAGCATCAACAACCTGCAGGCTTAAATGTAGTACAAGCATTAACCAAAAATTTCCATTACACAATCTAGACAAAATATCAAATTTGATCATTTTTTGAGGATGGAGATACCACTGTACAGATACAAAACATGCACTTTGTTTTAAGTTTTAAAGTTAAGTTAAATTTAAAGTTTTGTGCAATGAAATGATGTGTGAAAGCAGCCAGATTCTATCTGTGTCACATGATGGTGGTAGCCTATCAGATGTTATGATGATGCTGCTACTGTTAGTGATGATGATGGGTGTATTTTTCAGTGGTTTAATGTAGGTTATTGCACATTATGTTTTGATATATCACTATTACATTTTATATTTAAGCATTTTCCACTGAATGAATTTAAATAATCTTAACGTGTTACGTTATTTGATAATTAAAAGAAGTTTTTAATCTTATTTTTGTTTAATTTACTGAATATAATCTTTCCAGTACTTCTGTTCTCCTTGCATTTAATTTTGCCCTTGCATTCAAGATACTAATCATGTTGTTTTCTTTTAAGGGACAAAAAGTATTGGTGTCTGTATCAAATTAATGAAAAAGTACCATAAACTACTCATATTGTATCGACAGGGAAAAATTTGACATCGTCCAGCCCTACTACGGCGTCTCTAAATGGACAAAAATCTTTGAATATGAAGTTATAACCCTCTAATCTTTAAAACCGCAGTACCAGCTTTGTTTGGCAGATACTAGAGCCTCATTTGAGATAAGTAACACCTGAAGGCAGTGATGATGGTGCTGTTACCTTGCAGCAGTGAAGCCAAGAATGCTGTGGAAACACTGGTTGAACAGAGGAGAACCATGTGATTCAGGGGCATCTGCCCTTCTGCCATCCAGCCCAACAGAGATGCCATGAGAGAAGCTAACAGACCCAGCACCGTGGCTTGCAGCTGCAACGTCAGAGCACAGAAAAATCAAAACTCTTGCTTGTTTGCATCATGATTATAACATCATTAAAGGCATACCTGTTTAAGAGCCAAGTTGCCAACAATCAGCATCCACTTTTCTCTGGCAGATTCCATTTTCCCTGCATTCACCTGTAAACATGAAATACATAAACACTGAAAAAGTTTAACCAGATTTATATACAAATGAAATAAACTCATTCAGCTGAGGATAATACTGTTGCAGCTCTTGTGATGTCATGTCACTAGTAAACCTTCAAGCACTGAAATAGTCTTACTTAACCTATTTAAGCCCAACCAAAGAAAAAAATGGGCAGAAAATTGATTTACTTATTTAAAAATTTATCTGTAGTCTTTATTTGGCTGAAAAAAAAAGTAAAAGAAATCAACACAAGAAAAGTGTACGGTTTGTATTATATGTTGTTGTAGTGTAAATGGTGTCCACCAGGGGGCAGAAGACTAGGAAAGTTTTCACAACAAAATAATGCAAAAAATCTCAGAAACTGTATCAAACATATACAGAATTTAAGAGTTAAATCTGAAATAAGTGTTAGAAAATAATTTTAGTGCTTTATTTAAGCAATAACTAAGTATAAAGACCTATCTGACTTGTAAACAACTCCCTTATGAGTAAACATACAAAGCTATTATCCTGACTCTGGATGTCACTAAGGTGCAATGAAAATAGCTCAGCTAGAAATCAAACTGAAGAACTAAAAGTAACTGTTAAATCATCATGAAATTATTTATCAGTGTTTATTTTAATCACAGCACCAAGATGTAATCTGCACAAATATGCAGGATGATAAAGCAGTTTGTTCTTTTTCCTCATTTGGCTTTCGCAGGATGTTGTACTGGAAGGTAATCAACTCCTGTGATCTTCACAGGCCGGTGTGGAGTTTCACACCCATGATGCAGGAAAGCAAAATTATAACTCCGAGAAAGTGGTTGTTGTGAGCCAGTCAATCAATTCCAGTACTATTGTTCTGCTTTTGTTTTCATGTCTCGGTCTATTTCTGTTTCACTGCATGCTTACAACTCAGTGTCTAAACAAATTCCTCATATGCCTCCTGTTTTTCCAGTAAAATACTATAATTGGATACTTGGAATCGTGGTTTTGGATATTGGAGGCTTTCAATGGGTGTAAATGTTTAATGATGTCTTAAAAACTTGTTAAATATTTCTTAAACCACCAAAAATATTAATGGGTGCATGCAAGAAAATCCATATGTGATCATTTTCATTCAGTTTTCACTTTCTCACATTTGTGTACAACTTCATGGGTGAGTGTGTGTGTTTTTTTGCCTGCTTTTGCTTTAAACACTCACAGCAGTGGAGAGTCTTGAGGCCAGAGTCATCTCCAGGTTTCCCTTCATTCCCAGAACAGCAGGAACCAGAATGAGGATCTCTGGGATTTCCTGGAACACGTCCCAGTTCTGCCATAAAAACCACAGAGAGCTGGGAATAGTTAGGAGCTACTTGTGAATGTGAAAGTACCAACAAACATCGCAAAGACATGATGGAAGGCTTGTACTTTCTGTCGGGATGATGACGGGATTTCACCTCTGCTCTTTCCAAATGAAAACTAGTGTTTGTTTTTGGAATTTCTTACACGAATTAATACAATAAATTTCTTAAATGTCACATCAGATCCTTATTTTACCTCAAGTCGTTTCTTTTCCTGATTCCTTAATTATATATGTAACCTCCTTGATTTATTTATCCTTGAAGACGAGGGATGTTCGACATTGGCTTTTTTACCGATATCCAATATTGTTCAACTCTGATATCAACCGATACCAATACATGCAGGACACTGAGGTTGCATCTCATATTTTGAGAAATACAACTATATTTTGCTCTGAGAGCAAAGATCCTAAAATATCCTTAACTCAGCCAGAGGAGTTCATTTTGGACATCTGTTTGCCAGATATCAGATACTAGCAGGTATTAGCCAACATGTGGCTAATTATAATGTTTTTGACAACTTGGTAACTTAATGAACAACTTAAAACCAGACTTATTATAAGCAGCTTCAAAGCAAGTCGGTCTGTAGCAGCAGCAGCTGCACTGCAGTCACATGACTAAAAGGAATGCTGGGAAATGAAGTCCTTCCAGGATAACAGGTACTTTTCTACCTGCTCCAGCGGTGCTGATGGAACGAAATCTCACGAGATTTTGTTAAAGAAAAAAACTATACTGATATTTTCTGATATCACATTCTAATGCCAATATCGGCGGATAATATCGGACATCACCATTAAAGACCTTTATAACTCATAGATTACCTGAAGTACATCAAGCAGAATCCCAGCAGAAACGGTCCCGAGCCCAGCCAGCAGAAACGGAACCAGAATCTGCAGCACCATGGAGCGTAGCGATTCTGCAGGTGCACCCGAGTCCTCTGCATCCTTTTCTCTGGTGGATTCACTGAATCTGGACCCACTGTAAAGCTCATTGGGGAGCAAAGAGTCTGTCTCGGTGTATTGCCGAGGCTCGTACTGGAGGCTGGTGTTGACTGGTGACATGCTGGAGCTCAAATGTTTTAGACTTTCAGACAGCTGGGAGAAGGGCAGACTGGAACTGTATTGCTGGCTGATGTGTCTTCCCAAACTGCCAGTTTGGGACAGTTTCTTATCAGGTGACTTTGGGACAACCATGGTGCAGAGTCGCGCTCAGCAGGATGTACCGCTTTATCTTCTTCTGGGTTCTTAGTGGTCACAAACAGCTGGCCTGAACAAGAAAGGGCAACGCTGACAAGAATCGGCTTTGAAGAAAATCAGTTGACATGCAGCTAATCAGTTAACAGAGCCTCATTTTCCCATATTATACAAAAATTTTCCTACCAAGTAGCTGTACTATAAGTGTAATTGGAAAATCCAGGAGCACGAGGATATAAATGGATTAAAAAGTTCATTCATATTTTTAAAAAGATTTGGCATGAAATGCAACCCTGAGCTGGGTCAGTATGAATAATGAATAATATTAGAAAATAATCATTTTCAACAGATTGTTTAAATTAAAATAGTGCACCAGTATTAATGGATAAATGCTATTATTTCTGAAAATGTGAAGCGTCTTAAGGGGAAAAAAAGCAGGAAGGAGTCCACCTGGGTCAACGTTCCACATTTTGTAGCCTGTGAACTGAATTATGACTTTAAAGAGGCACCTTACATGTTAATTGCTGTCTTCATTTAGCCTTTATAAAGATATGATGTGTTTTTTTTTTTCCTGTACAAAATTTGAACTCAAATCCTACTAAATGTTTATCTCAGTGTATCTGTAACAGCTGATTTTAGACCGTTTTAAGGATGAGAAAACATTTTACTTTTAATTGGAATAAAAACATGGTGATTGCATCAAACTTTAGGGGAGCTAATGAAATTAATAATATCTAATCTTTGACATCTTTGTGCAGAAATGTATTTTTGCAAATGACTGATTTGTGCTTCCGTCTAATTTGACAGCGTTTTTTGGAAACAGAGTTGTAGAAAGCAGGATTTTTTTTTCTGCTGTTTCAGAGTCACCTGATGACACGGATTGGCCGCATTACCATTCCTCATGCCTCGTTCCCATCAGCAGCACTGAGGCTGCGTTGTCTGTCATAAACAGTTCGATTCATTAGAAATTCCTGAGTGATAAGCAGGTACTGAAGCAGCCAAGATTATCAAGTTAGAGGAGAGGAATCATGCAAAATGTGCAGCTTCTTCATATTCTGCAAACAAGTTGTTTACAACATATCAAAATGAGTAAAAACGCTTCATCTCTCCCTGCTGACTGATAACAAAAGTGCACTTAAATAACTCCTCTTCAACTATATGTCTAATATTGTGTCTTGCACGATAACAGCAAACATTCATAGTTGTGACTAACTAAATAACTTATTATCAAACTCCCAAAAACATTCAAAGACACTGTTGAAAGGTGAATTATTTAAGGCTAAGTAGTTAATGTCATCTAATGGAAGGCAGGACACATCAAACAATATAATCACATTTATTCCAAGATCTCCACATGAGAGCCTGGAGTACATACAAATAACTTTTGAGAAAGTTTTAGTTCATGTATCAAATTTCTTTTTACATGACCACTAGTTGACCGGTTGGAAAAAGTCTCTTACCTTTTTGCAACACCTTTTGGAGAAGGAAAGGCGTCTATTCTGTCACACTGCTGCTGAGCATGACTCTGCTGTCTGAATGGTGAGGAGTCGCCGCTGTGTCATTACCCATTACCCTCCTTACACACACACAAACACACACCACACACACACATAAGCCACATATCTCCCACTCTTTAACCCCTGCATGAGACAAACAGCACGATACACACACATTTTACAGGTGTTTGTCAAGAGTGCCAGCTTGTGACCATATACAGTTTTGAATAAAGAAGAAGCGGAGATCAGTGTTTTATATCCAGTATAAAATTACTATATTTACTTGAGTACCATTCAGAGGCTTTAAATACCTTTTAAGAACAAGAGGAAAGCTTTTGGGTCATCAGTTTTGGGGTTAAGTGATATATCATAAAAGGGAGTTGTTTGGGCTTAGAGACAATGGCAGCTTTACTTTTTCTAAAATGAAGGAGATGCATTTAATTTCAATTCACAACACCAGCGGTTCTTTAACGTTTTGAGCCACAACCCCCAGAATGGTTTTCACAACCCCTCAATCCCTCAATCCCTCCACCCCACCATGTGATGACTGATAATTGTGTGATATACTGTATCAAAAGAGTCATCCGTGGCCATCCTCTGAATGTGAGGCTTGAAAACTGTCAGAATCTTCATAAAAAAGGAGGATGAAGTGGATTTTGATGGATAACAGCTGTGAAAAGCTCCCAAAGGCTAAACTTCAACTTATCTCACCGAAATAGGGCCAAACTAGGATTTTTAATTAAGCGCATGGAATAACTTTGTTTCCACTCAATGATAAAATTCAACATGTGAGGTTTGAAAACTACCATAAACGTCATAAATAAGGGGGATCAGTGTTCCTTGGTTGATTAGGTTCACCTCTGTGACAAGGCAACTATATGCCCAAAACCAACTTCTCATTGAGACCATGCCAAATTTGGATTTTTAATCATGTATTAGTAATAACTTAGGAATTATTTATGAAATAATTAAAAAAAAAAAATCATTGTTTTAATTTCACAGATTAATCTTGATCAATTTTCAGTTAATTAAAAAATCACAGTATAATATCTTTGCAATAATGCCAGCACTAAAACCCCCAAATTTATTTAATATAAGTAGACTCTTTTTAAAAAATATATATATTATTCTACAGCAACTGCCTGAAATTATCCTGTGACCTCCATGGGGGTCCCGACCCCCAGTTTGAGAACCACTGCACTACCCTCAAGCTGATTGAAATCAGTCCTTTCTTTCTTTCTTTCTTTCTTTCTTTCTTTCTTTCTTTCTTTCTTTCTTTCTTTCTTTCTTTCTTTCTTTCTTTCTTTTATTTTATTTTCTTTTCTTTTTTACCTTTTTTGTTTGTTTGTTTTGGTTTCTTCTTCTTCTTCTTCTTCTTCTTCTTCTTCTTCTTCTTCTTCTTCTTCTTCTTCTTCTTCTTCTTCTTCTTCTTCTTCTTCCCCTATTTTTTCTTTCAGTTGGTCAGAAAAACGTGCCAATGGTACCAAAGGAAAGCGGATTACAGCAGGATGCTGGAGATTTGTGTATGAAAATATTAGATTTTTCGGCAACATCAGCGGACTCCATTTCCCATGAGCTCTAGCGGCCGAAATCACAAGATTCATCATGGGATCCTTTAGCACTACTTTTTAACAGCACAATCTTAGGGATTTGGGTCCTCACCTTTGGCACTATGGCAGTGGAAACCATTGCACCTGACTGGGAGTTTGACCGTTTTGACGATGGTTCACAGAGTAAGTTATTCTTTCAGTCCATTGAAAGAAAGACGGAGGCAAAAGTTACCTGCATTTTGCAGCCAGCGTTAGCTTCCCATGCTAAAGATGATTTGCCACAGGGCTTCGTGTGTGGGCCAGAAGGAAACAAAAAAACTCCTTGTAATAAGTCAGACATTTTATAGAATGAAACCCATTGGAATAATTACATGTTTGGTTATTTGGGGATCTTTGAAGATTAAATTAAACATCGAGCCAAACTGGTGAAATTAAAGAGCTAGCTTTAGCTAAGTTAGCCATCGTTAATCACGCAGTTTGACAGTTGATTTGATAGCAGCATCAGTTATATTATTCCCACTTATTTAACTTTTTAAAGGGGTAGCAACGTTATTTTGCCTTTGGGTTTGGCTTTTAGTTTGTGTATTCGTTGCTGCTTTCTTCCTCTTTCTCCAAACTTATATTTAAGCTTAAAAACACTTTGACCTTTCCGATCATTAGTTAAGTAAACAAACAGGACATGTAGCTGATGTCCAGCCTTTGTTTGTGTACCTAAAAGATAAATGCCCTTTTCATATGTTTTAATAGTAATTCATATATTAACATTTCTACTCAGTCAAGATTTGCTTCCTTATTGTATCACTAAACATGTGACACCTGCAGTCGTCCTCAAAATAATCCATACTCTTAAGAAAAGGCTAAATTCACAATTGTGATTCAAATAACAAGAAACTAATAATACAGAAAAATTTACAAAAATATAATTTAGTGAAATAGCATATTGCTTTTGAATTGTAGGTTAAATTTAATAATTTAAAAAACTAACAATAAAAAGAAAACTGTCCCAGACCAATTGAGCACCTTGCTCATGAACAGTGGATCAAAATCCCTGATAAGAAGTGCAGAAATGTTGTTGAACATCACAGAAAACACTTGATTGCCTCAAAGTGTTGCTCAGCAAAATTTCATCTAATGAGCCCCATCATACTTGTTTACTTGTTTTATTTTTTGTTTGTTTCTATTTCTTTTAAACTACAATTTAAAGTCGATGTCATGAATTCAGCGTTCGAGAATCTTTTCTAATTCCTCCATGAAAATGAATGAATGAATTGGGCCATTTCCACTTATACAGAAGCAACAATCTCTGTTTATCAAACTGATAATATTGAAATTGAAGACTCAATCAATTTCAGAATTATTGAAATCATGTATGGAGTTAAAAATGATCAATTGTCAAATGATCCAAAAACCTTTCCAAGGAGATCAAATTAAGCCCGAGAGGAACATATATATTTATTTATTACTTATTTATAATAACAAATAAATCAGCTGTGAGAAGAAACACTAAACATCACTGAAATGTCAAAAAGAAGTATTCAGGTATGCAAAAGCTGCAGTGAGACATAAAAATTTGAATAACAGTAACATTTAAACAACTGAAATGCTGTAATTACAAGATATGAAACAATTAGTTAGACTTATCGAAAACTATGCATGTTGTGTGTTATGAAAGGGTAATACAGTATATTATCATTGTCTTATGGTTTGTGCTGTGCTTAATCATCCTGAGGAGATGCTGTGAAAGTGTCAGTATTTAAACTATTGTATACCAAACAGTTTTGAACTAGATAAGAACTTCACTCTAAACCCTTTTCAAACTTGAAAAGCTTTGACTTCGTGTATTAAATGTTCACTTTTATGTTTGAAATGTTAATTTAAAAGTCACTCTCAGACACTGATAATGTTAAAATCCTTTAACTGACAGAAATACACACAGAGGTGCAGCTGAAAAACTACAGCAGGTTTCTGGAGGAGTACACCTCTCAGCTGAAGGGCATTGAAGAGGCGCTGGATGATTCCATCGGAGATGTGTGGGATTTCACTCTGGACCCCATCGCTCTGAAGGTAATAACCCCAAACTGGTGCTGTACATCAACCTGAGAGGGCTGGCATCAATGCTAAGCAAGCTGAAGTTGAGTAATTTCCTTCCTATTTCTGTCTACTCTCTTTCAGCTTCTCCCCTATGAACAGTCATCACTGTTAGAATTAATTAAAACAGACAACAAGGTAAGAAAATATAGTTTATTTTTAAAACCAGAAACTCTTTCATTGTTTATTTAATATTTGACCACCTTGTTGTTTGCAGATTCTGAACAAAGTCATCACAGTTTACGCTGCTCTCTGTAGTGAAGTGAAAAAACTCAAGTATGAGGTACGCATGGTCAAGACCGTATGCTGTGTGTACTGTTATGAGGTTCATTTTAGGGATGTTTACATGCATGTTAGACCAAGTAAACATTTGTTCTGTGGGACACTGATAAAGTTTTTGTTTTCTAGGCAGAAACAAAGTTCTACAACGGTTTATTGTACTACGGAGAGGGAGGTAATCTCAGCTCTTATTGTGGTATTAATCTCAGTTTCTGACTGCACTTTTTCAGTTTACAGATGGAAATAAGTGTCTTCTTGCTTCACAGTGTCAGAAACCAGTGTTGTTGAAGGAGAATCTCAGATTCAGATGGGCAGATTTATCTCATTCCTACAGGTGGGTTGTGAATAAGCTCCTCTACAGCTGTGTTCATTTCAGTCCAGACAACATTGATGCAGAAGAGTTTTCCCTCTCTTCTTTCACAGGAACTATCCTGCTTTGTGTCCAGATGTTATGAGGTGGTGGTCAGCATTGTTCACCAGCTGGCTGCCCTGTACAGCAGCAGCAAGTAAGACCTAATTCCTAATGGACTGGCTTGCATGCATCCATTGTTGAGAGGCACATGACGCGGTTGCATCTATGAGAAAAAGAAACAGTCAGTAGATACTGAGGGTCAGGACCCTATCCAGTGTTGACATCTTCCCCGAATGTTTCCGCAACATCAAACATCATCATTAGAGGCAGACTTATTTTACTCTATAAATCATTGAGTGGAACAGTTTGTTATTCTACATTATATTAGTCATATATATATAGCTAGTAAATAATAAATTCTTGTGTATTTTATTATACTAGACAAAGTTCATTTATTAAAACCATTAAAGTTTCAGTTCTATGAAAGTGTAATTTTACTGACAAAACAATCAGAATGTAAAGTTTCACCTCATAATTTATTTTCTTGGCCCAAATAATGATGACAAACTCGATTGGTAGTGTAATATCTGCATGTTTATTCAGTCAAGTTGTTACAGTGATAAAGCTGGCATGTATTGATTGCTGTTTGTAGTTGTGATTTTTCTGTTTTAAACATGTTCTGCATGCTTTGCTCTGGTATAACACAACAGGAAACCTGCTGTATAATTCATCTTTCTTTCATGTCTCAGGGGTGCAACAAAAATCATTGAGTCTTCGGGCGTCCATTTCCAGGTGAGTTTTTAATCTTGTTAAGCTCTTCTCTGTATTGCGAGTAAGCATTCACAGATTTTCTCTGCATCTCTTTATTCCCCCTGAAGATCGTGTACGAACACCTGGGAGAGTTGTTAGTCGTGTTGCTCACACTCGACGAGATCATGGAAAATCACGGCACACTTAAAGATCACTGGAAGATGTATAAAAGGTTAACACACATACACGCATCTCTAAAAATGGTAAAGCAAAGAATTAGAAGCTAGAATTTCAAACTCAGACACAAATAAAACACTTGTGCACATGCATGTTGTCTGTTGCATGCAAAATACACCTGACAAGAAGACGATGCATCCCTTTTAATAGAAGCATTGAATTGAAGGAAACAATGAACAGATGGAAGTTAAAGTCTATACAGTCCTCAAAATTATTCATACCTTCCAGTTAAAGCCGGAAAAAAATCAACTACCAGTTGAATAAGTTGAATTTGACAGACGTAATAATAAATAAAAATGTCATGAAAATCATGACATTGATTTTGAATTGCGGTTCAAAAAGAAATATTTAAAACAAAGACACACAAAAAGTAAAACAAATAAACAAGCATGATGGGGCTCCAAAGCTAAAATGTTGTTGAGCAACACTTTGAGACAATCACTGCAGTCAGGTGTTTTCTCTGATATTCAAAAAGACTTCTACACCTGTTGACAGGTATGTTGGTCCGCTGTGTGTCTCGGACAGTTTTATTTGTTTATTATTAATCCCAACAACAATTCAAAAGCAATATTTCATTTCAGTAAATTATAATTTAGTAAATTTTTATTTATTATTAGCTTTTTTAGTTACTTGTTATACGAATTACTATTGTGAATTTAGCCTTTTTCTTTCATTGGAGGGTATTAATAATTTTGAGGACTGTATAATGAGCTAACTACTAATTTACGTTACTTTATATCCCTCTCGATGCTTTGTAAAAATAAAGAATGTAACTAGAAAGGCGTATCAGTGTATAGTTGTCATTTATCAGTAAATTCAGTATTATTCTTTAGAAAAATGACAAATCTAAACATGTATAACATGCTCATCCACTCAGCACAAACTCATCCTGACGTATACTTTCCTTGTTATTAGGTTATTGAAGTCTGTACATCATAACCCTGGAAAGTTTTCTATTCCTGAGGAGAAGCTGAAACCATTTGAGAAGCTCCTGCTGAAGCTGGAGGGGCAGCTGCTGGACAGCATGATCCTGCAGGTGACTTCCTCCTTCCCAGCCTCTGATATCTTCCCACTATCCCACTTCCACTGAGTAGTTTGAGGTTTTGAGTGGCATGCTAAGAATAAATAGGTCTTGATGCATTAAGCTCATGATGTGCGACAGGCCTGTGTGGAGCAGCGATTTGATGATCCAGGAGAGGGAGTAGCTGTTGCCAAAAACACTGCCTTTGCTGAGGAGTTCGCCTTCAACATTCGCACCATTTTCACCAACGTGGAGTCTAAAATTGGTCAGTTTGTTTTCTCAGGATAGACCAGATCATCTCACCTGTTTCACTTCAGATGCTTTATTGTTTTTTGCCTTTTTTTTTGTTCTTTATAGGTGAACCTTCAGAAATTGATCAGAGAGATAAATACGCTGCAGTGTGTGGTCTCTTTGTACTTCACTTTCACATTTTCAGGAGTGTGGACAAGAAGCTCTACAAAGCGCTGCTCGATGTCTGTAAAAAGGTATGTTCGTCTTCTCAGCCTGCTTCATTTGTCTTTAAGAACTTTCACTCATTTTTGTGTCCGTGTTTTCTCGTAGGTTCCGGCAGTCACTCTGATCGCAAACATCATCTGGTTTCCGGACTCCTTCCTCATCGCGAAGGTCCCGGCTGCAGCTAAACTGATGGACAAAAAGAGTCTTCAGGCACTCAGAGCACAGAGAGACGCCTACTTGCAGCAAAGAGCTCAGACATTAATAAAGTCAGTACAAAAGAAAATCAGATGCATTTCAACACAATGAGGATCTGATATCTTCAGATTTAAGTGCTTTAAATCAGGGCTGCCAAAGTCCAGTCCTCCAAAGCTACAATCCTGCAACTGTTAGATGCATCCTTTCTCCAACACACCGGAATGACATGATTGACTTGTTACCAGGCCTCTGCAGAGCTGAATGATGTATGCATGAGGTAATTCAGGTGTGTTGGAGAAATGGTGCATCTAAACGTAGCAGGATTGCACTGGTAGTTCTAGAGCAGTGGTTCCCAACCTATTTTCCCTGAGGACCCCGACATGCAGCTAGCAAAAAGCCATGGACCCCCCTTTGCTGAAACCATGCTTGGTTTTATGCTTTTATCAGCTAGCTTCTCACCAAAAATGATGCATTCTGGGTAAATCCTTATCTGTCCCTTTGATAAAACATCATGTAACCAAACCAAAATGATTAAAAATAAAACATCTTAAGCTGAAACATCTTAACTCATCTGTGTTGACATGACCTTGGTTTTGATCGCACTAGTTTTAAAAATTCAAAGCTTTGGGGACCTCGCTGTGGTCTTTGGGAAGGTCCGGGACCCCAGGTTGAGAAAAACTGGACTTGGACACCCCTACATCAAATTGCTCAACCCATGATTTATATGGATCCAATGTTTTCCTGTTTTGTTTTCTTTAGTGCCCGTCACGTTTTACATTTTTAGTGTTTTAGCTTACAGTTTTTAATGTTTAATCTGCTTGTGCAGTGTCCTTGGGTGCTTTGATAAGGCACTTTTCAAATACAAATTTATTATTATTATTATTATTATGTTAAGTATCTGATGAGTATTGTTTCTCTTCAGGGATGTTCAGTCCTACTATGTGTTTGTAACTTCCTGGATGATGAAGATGGAGTCCATCCTGTCCAAGGAACATAAAAATGACAAGCTTGCAGAAGACCTGAACAGCAGGTGTAACGTGTTTGTGCAGGTAAGTCGTGATGGAGAACCTTCAGGGAAGTCGATGCAAAGCAAGGCTGGTTAATTTGTGTAGCACGTTTCATCTATACAACAATTGAAAGTGCTTTACATAAAACATTAAAAGCATTACAGCAGGGTGTAGAAGAGAAGAAGCATAAAAAGTAAAAGAATGTGAAAGGCCTATAATCCGTGATGTTAAAATCGGCAACTATTCTGAAACACAAAAGATGAGGGATTAAAAGTGTTATACTGTTAGTCCAGCTGAAAGCACAGCGCTCATATCTTTCCAAATAATTTTCATATCAAGGTATAATAACCCAAGATGCTTGATCTAAATATGCTTCTTATGAGAGCCACGTTTACACGCTTTCAGTGTCTTTGTCTTCTGTTCCTCAGGGCATCCTGTACGCCTACAGCATCAGCACCATTATCAAGACCACCATGAACATGTACATGTCGATGCAGCGGCCCATGACTAAAACATCCGTTAAAGCACTTTGTAGATTAGTTGAACTGCTGAAGGTGAGCATTTTTAAGTGTGTCCTCACTATATTTACCAGAAAACATTGTCTGTTACAACTTGTAAATTCAAGCCCTGCGACTCTCCCCTCAGGCTGTGGAGCACACATTTCACAGGCGGTCAATGGTCGTAGCCGACTCCGTTTCTCACATCACCCAGCAGCTCCAGTCTCAAGCCCTCAATGCTATCGGCATCGCAAAGGTAAACGGGAAAAGTGTGATTATTGTTGTCCATAGCAGGAGTTTCTCATCAAAGTTGTGTTTTTGTCTCTTATTTATGATATTCTGCTTTCAGAAAAGGGTGATCTCAGATAAGAAGTACAGCGAGCAGCGGCTGGATGTGCTGTCGTCTTTGGTGCTGGCAGAAAACGCGCTGAGCGGGCCGAGCACGAAGGAGCGACGCCTGGTGGTGTCTCTGGCTCTCAGTGTTGGCACTCAGCTGGTATGCTGAGAGGAGACTTATTTATTGTAAACATGCACGCCTCTGCGTCTCTTCCAGCCTGTTTCAGCCTTGGATTTTTTTTTTTTTTTTTGGTAGAAAACCTTCAAAGACGAGGAACTGCTTCCCTTGCAGCTGGTGCTGAAGAAGCTGGATTTGATCAGTGAGCTAAGTGAAAGGTGAGGTATCTTTAATCATCTCATGTCAAACCAGATTCTACGTTAGAGCCTGGACAAACTGTTCTTTTACTCCATCACCCGCATACAAAAACATCTTAAATTTGCTCTAAAACTTCAAAGAAAACATTTGTTGCTGACATTTGGTCATTTTTCATGTTAAAACTTTTTTTTTACGTGTAAAATTGTGCCACACATGATCAGATTCTTGGCAGTTATCTGGTTTTCTCCTACTTCTGTTGTGCATTAAAAGTCTTACAAGCAGGTTTTCTTTTTTATCTCTTCAGGGTCAAGCTGCAGTGCGACTGTAGTTTCCTTTACTGGCATCGAGCTGTAATTCCCATCTATCTAGACGATGTCTATGACAACGCTGTAGATGCAGCGCGGATACACGTAAGCAGGGAGCCTCTCCATGCATAATTTATCACACATGGACAACAATAATGTCTTTACCTGGTATTTATTCATTTATCTCCTTTTCTTTGTGGTGATCATCTCTAATTTGCTGGGGCAGTACATGTTTGGTGCACTGAGGGACAGCGTGCCGTGCATGCTACATGCTAAACACATGGAGTCATGTGACCTGTTGCTGGAGAGCTATGACAAGGAGATCATGGATGTGTTTAATGAGGTAAGCACAGCATGTGAGGAGCTGTAACGAGGAGTTAAATAAATGTCTGTCAGTAGTGGGATGTGAGTTGCAACAGCGGTTGCAGACAAGGCAAGCCTACCCAAACATTGTGGCTTCATATTGATTAAGATAACCAAAGATAGGAGGCGGTGATTAGTTGGGAGGGGTGTGATTTTTACATGTAAATGCTGGCTGTGCTTGACAAACACTGGTACCTACACCAGCCAACAAAAGGTAATGAGATGAAGGGGCAGTAGAGGAGATGCCATGTCACAACAGTTGAGGATGGAGACTGCCCAGACGTGGGATTTCCAGTCACACACTGATTAAAACTCCTGTTTTGGCAAGAGTAAGTAAGTAAACTTTATTTGTATAGCACTTTTCACAGACAGGAGTCACAAAGTGCTTCACATGGGATTTACTCATCCAAGAACAAATCTCCATCATCACCGTTGGAGTGCTGTGTTGAAATAGGGAATGGGAAGGTCGTGTCATCGGCGATACATCATGTGGTATTTCCGCCATGCTGGCATCTACCATAACATCCGGTAACATTTTCCGCATCTGTGATCCTGCTATGATTGGTTCAAGTCTTTGTTTCAGTGAGAATTTAGACCAAAAGAAATAATTTTTGTGGCTGTATAATCGGGTGCTTAAGCATCTAGTCAAGTCAACTTTATTTGTATAGCGCTTGAAACACAGCAGCTACCGATAACAAAGCACTGAACAGAGGTAAAAACAGAAATTAGGTCTCACAGTGGGAAACAAAGTGAGGACATTAAAACAAATATGAAACATAAGAACAATCATAACAATAAACAGTAGAAACAATATAAATGTCAGGAAAAAATGAGACTTAAAACAGACAAAATCAAAGTGGCTTATGAAGGGTGGAACACCAGGGCAAACAGGTGAGTTTTAAGAAGGGACTTAAAAACGGCCAGAGACGAGGCCTGTCTGATGTACAATGGCAGCAAGTTCCACAACAGAAAAAGCTCCATCCCCCACATCTAACAGCAGCAGCTCAGCTGATCGAAGAGGGCGAGTGGGAGCATGAGGATGGAGAAGCTCTGAGAGATAGGAGGGGGCTAGGGCATTTAAAGATTTAAAAACATATAAAAGAATCTTAAACTGGAATCTCACAGGATTTAAAAGCGGAGAAGAGGACTGGAGTTACTTTCCACCGCTTTCCTGCTTGGAGGAAGGAAAGTCAGCAAATATCAGACCTAACGACGGAACAACAAATGGATTGAGCTGCGGCAGTTAGACAGAGTATAATAACATTCAACATTATATCTGGAACAATGACAGTTTTCTCTCGGCATCAATACTTTATTCAGTCTACACACACAGATATAGATTCACACAATCGAAACATAATACAAATGTATAGATTTGTATAATATCAGGATTGTAAAACTCTAAAGTTTAGCATAACATACCTGTAAGCAAAATGTCCAGACCTGTGTAATATCTGCGTTGTACTTTATATAATTCATCTTGAGTTTAAGACTAGAACCAAAAAGGAAGTAATTATTGTAACATGACACTTATATTTTCTGATATTTGACTGTTTTGTTTTTTTTTTTTTTTTTTTTCTGTAGCTTATCCAGTTCAGGGTTGCGGGGGTTGCTGGAGCCTATCCCAGCATACGGCGGGTGTTTTGTTAGTGTCCCTAATTGTTACTGTTAAAAAATAGATGAAAATCAGCCACTGCACTGCATTTTTGCATCACTGACGCTGTTTTAATGTTAAAGAGAGATAAAAGTTAATATCTTTGTAGGTTTTAGTGTTAAGATGGAAATATTAGCAGTACAAACAACAACATCTGCTATGGCTAATGCTAGCTACCTACAGCCAGCCTCTGAAGCTCAGCTTCACCAATCTGTCAGCAGATCGCCGCATTGGTTTTTTTTTTGGGGGGGGGGGGTTCAGTTTAAAGATTTGCAGGTCCTGCACCATTGGGGGTTGTAAATGAAACACAGGCTTCCCAGAGTTTTATCATTTTTAAACCAATCTGCTGTGTAAGCGCTCAGACACCAGACCAGATATGAAAAAAAAGATGTCACCATTGCAACCTGTGTGAGTTTGTTCTGCTTCATTTCTGTTTCGGTTAAATAAGTGTCCACATTGTTGTTCATGGCAATTTTGTGGAGATGACGTTCTCTGGCCTCGTTGGTTAGAGTCTCCCTGATAATCTTTTCCTTTCTGGCATTTCAGCATGTTTTCTTTAGCAGCTCTGTGTCCAAACTGCTATGAATGAATGAAAGAAACTAATGTTTACAATGTGGTAGATGCCACCATGGTGCACCTCCCCCGTAATGCTTAGCAGCTCCCATTCCCTGTTATAACTTTTAAATCAAATATCACATCATACAGGAAACTTTGTTTTCTCTCTGTGAAGTTTTCACTTCCAGTTTTCTTTCTGCTTTTTTGTAGCACTTGCTGGACAAGCTGTGCAAGGAGATTGAGAAGGACCTGCGTCTCTCTGTTCACACCCACCTGAAGCTTGATGACAGGAACCCTTTTAAAGTCGGCATGAAGGATCTGGCCCACTTCTTCTCTGTCAAACCCATCCGATTCTTCAACCGCTTCATTCACATCAAAGGTGCAGAAAAACTTCACTTGGATGCATTTTCTGTCAACATCTAAAAGCAAGCTGTGATCACCTGCTCACAGTTACAGCACGTTCTTACGGGGGTACTAAAGTTAACAGAGAAAAGCATGTGGGTGATAATAATTTTGGATAGTAAAACTGCATTTATAACATAGTTTTAGCTGCTTTGTGCTCTACAGTTTTGTCCTCTTGTGCAGGCGTAGGATGTTCAGTATGTTGTTGGTCCGTGGAGACACAGTTCTGCCATCACTGCTGGTTCTTAATGTGGATTCGCTGGACCAGATTTCTTTCAGACACAGTCAGATATCGATGGGAATATCAGCGGAAATATGAGACGTATTATAAGTATGTTTGGGAAAGCCAGGGATAAAAACCAGAAATATTCAGACTGGTGAACAACCATTAACTCCACAGCAGAACCATGCCATTTCCTTACTAACTTCCACATCGATGACAGCTGTGTCTGTTCATTAGCGGTGCAACAATACAAAGAATTCACGGTTCGGTCCAATACTTTAGTGTCACAGTTCGATATTTTTTCAGTACAAAGCAGAAATTTTCATGCCTTTTTTTTAAATGGCTGCATAAATGTACAGTCATATTCGTTGTCGTTAAGCATCATGTGGCACCTCCGACACAGCGTTGTACTTCTGTACATGATGTGCTGATCGTGGTCAGTGAACGCATGTGGGAGCGCTCTGTGGATCTGCTCCCGATAATCCTAGGCAGAGCAGTCGAACACAGATCCACTGGTTTTCAACAGAGCTCATCGTCAGAAGACAAGTTGATAAAGTAAATTAGAAATTCTGTGTTATTCCATATTCAGTTCACAGCGCTTTCTGTTCAGTACACGGTATGCTTGTATTTAATGGTTCATTATGAATACGTGGATTCTTGCACCCCTACCGTCCATCATCCAGTTAATAAACTTAACAGATTAAACTTTTCTTGTTGATGAATAAGGTAATGATTTGGTTAATTGTGGAAAAACATCGAAGGTTGCTCATTGTGCCAACTGAATGTGCGATATATTCAAGACATGTTAAACTTCATGACAGTAAATTTGAAAATTTATTAAATATGTCTTTAAGTTTAAGAGGGTTTCCAGTAAAGTCTGTTCTCTCTCCTCTCAGCTTACAGTTGCTAAGTTGCACCTGAACGTACAAGATTTCTGTAATAATGTCCTTCAGACAGACGAGATGTTCGGCCATAATAAACAGAACCATATCAGCAGAATACATTCGCCTTCCTCAGCTCTGCTCTCGTAAATGACTGCACACACTCAGCTTTGTTTGTCCTGCTGCCTGTTAAACACAATAAATAAAGCTGTCTGTCATGCTGTCACAAGGTCCACTTCATGTTTTCTAGTCCACGTATTCCCCCAAGTATGCACCCAACAATGTGCACTAGCTATTCTTTATTCAAATCTGCTGATGTCCACAAATGCAGACATGGGAGTCATGATTTGACCTGAAGCAGTGAACTCTACATGCAAACTAAAACCTGCTCATGTCAGAGTTGAAAGGGCACAGTATACGGCTGAAATACGAAAACTGCCGTGTTGCAGAAGGTTCTATAGCTACTTATTTTGTTGTGCATGCCCTTGCAGCTTATGTGACGCACTACCTGGATAAAACTTTCTACAACCTGACCACTGTTGCTCTGCATGACTGGGCCACCTACAGTGAGATGAGAAACCTCGCTACGCAGCGCTACGGACTCACAATGACGGAGGCACATCTGCCCAGCCAGACATTAGAGCAGGTTAGTACACTTGCACCTCAATAAGTAAAAAAAAAAAACTCCTTTATTTCCCCGAGTAGTAGCTTTTAATAACTACAGATGATCTTATTTCATTATTTCTATGATTATTTTTTTTTATTATAGCCCATTTAGCTTTTGTTTCTTTTTTTAATTTAATTCTAGTGGTTTTATTTGATGTTATTGAAGTCATATTTGGTGTATGAGTGGTATTTATTGTTAGTTGTAATGTCTTCCTCGGGGACCTGTCTGTAAACGGTTTCCCACTAGGGGCAATAAAATGACTCGAACTTGAAAGTACTGACAGGCGAACGTTTTTGGTTGATTAACTGTTCTCATCAGGGTTTGGATGTTCTGGAGATCATGAGGAACATTCATGTTTTTGTGTCACGCTACCTCTACAACCTCAACAACCAGGTAAGACTCCCGCATCTCAACACCTGGCTGGATGGTGTTTCTGTGTTTCCAGCTTGCCCTGAAATCACTGTTTTCCACCAGATCTTCATCGAGAAAGCGAGCAACAACAAGCATTTGAACACAATCAACATCCGCCACATCGCCAACTCCATCAGGACACATGGGACGGGCATTATGAACACGACTGTGAGTTTCCTGGAAAAGCTTGACTGCATCTGCCAGTCCTCTCTGACGTAGACAAGTTAATTCCCTCATAACCCCCGTTTTCCATTCAGGTTAATTTCACCTACCAGTTCCTGAGGAAGAAATTCTACATCTTCAGCCAGTTTATGTATGACGAGCACATAAAGTCCAGACTCATAAAGGACATCCGCTTTTTCAGAGAAACAAAGGATCAGTCTGATCAGAAAGTAAGATTCCCTTTCTCTGAACTGTTTTACATCTTTCTGCGTGACTTCCCCTGTTCCCCGGCTTATGCTGGTTTTGTGTTGTAGTACCCGTTTGACAGAGCGGAAAAGTTTAACCGTGGGATCAGAAAGCTGGGCCTCACACCTGATGGACAGAGCTACCTGGACCAGTTCAGACAGCTCATCAGCCAGATTGGTGAGAAAAACATCTTAACAGAAAAACAGATTATTCTGCAGCTGCCGGCAAAGAGCTGAGTTTTCCATCGCTTGCTTTCAGGTAACGCCATGGGCTATGTGCGTATGATCCGCTCTGGAGGCCTCCACTGCTGCAGCAGCGCAATCAGGTAAAAAAATAACAAAACACATCTACTTGTTTTTCTTTTTAAGTGTTGACTGAAACAATGAAAGAAAGTCCTGAAGGTGTTGACTCTGATCATCTGATTTATAAAGCAGGTCCTACATGTCCTGGAAAACCTGGAACATGATTAACCAATTTTCCAGTCATGGGAAAACACATGGAAAATGAGAGGAGAAAAAGGAAAATGTCTCAGAAAATTTTTAGTTGTCATGGAAGATTTTTTTTCCTCCCTCTGTTTCTCTCTGCAAACGGGTTAAACATTTTACGCATATATGTCTGTTTTAATGGACAACATTGAGCTTCTCTGCTTCATCTCTGCTTGTAGCTGCCACAGAGCCCCAAGTGATGCTACTAACCAATCACATTGCATCTTCCCTCATAGCAGTTTTTCTTGCAAAAACAGTGAAAGACCGCAGAAGAGTCAAGAAGACACAATAACTTAGTTTTTAGAGGAACATTTTAATTTATATGACATTGCTTTGCTTTATATTGACGTTTTTGCACTTAAGGATAGGATTTGATTTTGACATTTATATTTTTGATTTATTTTTGCATTAATTTGGTATTTTACTCTAAGAATGCAAGTGTCAGATGCACAAAGTAAACTGTAAGTAAACAGACAGATGAATTAAAGGTTAATTGTTTCAGTGATTTATTGAACATATAAAAATATTTTGTGAAGAAAGTACAAGAGAGAAAGAGGGAGAGGAATAAACACTGAAGCAATCCAGTTAAATGTACATAATACAAGCTGCAAATGTATAAAATAAGACTGATTTCAAGAAAAGGGTGGTAACCATGAAAATACTGTCATGGAAAACTTTTCTTTCATATCTCCATAAGTTTTTGTTTCTGTGCCATCACTAGATTCGTCCCAGACCTGGAAGATATCGTCAACTTTGAGGAGCTGGTGAAGGAGGAAGGACTGTCAGAGGAGACCCAGAGAGCTGCCAGGTAGAGACCTGAAAACCCAAAAATATGCTTGCATGTTTGCTGAGCTGCTCCTTATTTCTCCTCGTTTAGTTTAGCGCTGCTTGTCAGACTGATTTATTTTAGATTAACGGATGAATTTATAAGATCTAGTTGGCAGATCAAGGTGCTTTACAACAATAAAACAATAAAAAAATCACAAAAGTACACAGATTAAACAACTTAAGACAATATAAAAATAATGAAATAAAGTAAAAGATTACACAGTAGCTAAGTACCAAAGGCTTCGGTATTTTGGGGCTTCGGTTCAAATAGCAAGTGGGAAGTTGAGGATCTTAAGGTTCTGGAGGGACATACCAGATACATAAGTCTGATTTGTATGAGGGCTATTTTAATTAAACACTTGTATCTTAAACCCCAGCAGCCGTTTGAACTGCGAGTATTTACATTGCTGTGCCTGCAGGGGGCGCCGCAGCCACACAAATGAATGTTTTACCTTGTCATACCCAGCGTCCTGGATTCGGTGTTGAGCGATCTGACCAGCAACTCTGCAGAGGGGACGGAGTACTTCAAGATGCTGGTGGCTGTGTTTGCACCTGAGTTTCGCAGTGCAAAGAACATGCACCTGAGGAACTTCTACATGATTGTCCCCCCTCTGGTCAGTGCTACCATCTGTTGTGCTTGTTTTTCTCAATCATATTTAATATTTTCTCTCGACTCCCCTCGCTTACGAGACCTTTTAATTATTGATGGGCAACAAATGTCCCTCGCAGACTGTGAATTTCGTGGAGCATTCCATCAGCTGCAAAGAGAAACTCAACAAGAAGAACAAAACCGGAGCTGCTTTCACAGACGACGGCTTTGCAATGGGTACGCAGGCAAAGCAGACTCAACAGTTGTCTTGAATCGATGTTTTTTGATTGGTTTATAACGTAATATTCTCTCTCTCTGTGTCAGGTGTGGCATACATTTTAAAACTGCTGGACCAGTATCTGGAGTTTGACTCTCTGCACTGGTTCCAAGCCGTCCGAGATAAATACAAGAAAGAGATGAGTGCGGTGGTGAAGGAGCAGAACGTGCAGTCCACAAGTCAGGATGAAAAGCTGCTTCAAACTATGAATCTCACCCAGAAGCGGCTGGATGTCTACCTACAGGTGTGGTGGGACGCGGGTCGTGTTTGCTGTGAGTGGATTTTAGACGGTGCTTACCTCTGTTTCATCTCTTCACCGCAGGAGTTTGAGCTGCTTTACTTCTCACTAAGCAGCGCTCGGATTTTCTTCAGAGCTGACAAAACTGCAGCTGAGGAAACTCAAGAGAAGAAAGATAAAGGTTAGGAGGGGTGGGGGAGGAGCTGGGGGTCATTATGGTTCTTTGACTTATGTAAAACCTGCAGCTCAGCCAACCCTGCTGAACAGGTCATTCTTCAAATGCAGATTTATGAATGATGAAGTTAACATTGACATGTTCTCCAACAGAAGAAGCGGCTAAAGCAGGAGGGTCATCAGAAGGCCCCCCCCCCACCGAACAGGCCTCAAAGTGAGCCTCAGAGGCATCATCAGAGAAGAAGACTGCACTGATCTGCTTATGTGCTTCAGAGATGAGACTGTAAAGGGCATAAAATAGACAATAATGCTTTCATATGTTCATTAAGACTGTGCCACCAGTGTAACGTCACTGCTGATGTCGGCATCTAACAACTCCGTTTTACACAAGCGCCTATGATCGTAAAGGTGGTGTTGCTCACAGATTTTCATGTTTACACAATCTGAACAGACGCGCTTCGGTTTTGTTTTTAACTCACTGCGTTGCCTCTTTGCCGGTTCAGATTATTCACGTCTTTAATCAAAAGCTCAGCAACGACCAGTGCGAATGTTTTCATTGTGTAATCTTAAACTTTGTGCCAAACTTAAGCACTATTTCTTTCATCATTTTTTTTATTTTTTCCCTAAATTGTTTTTATCTAATTTAGAAATTTTGCTAACATCTAGTAGTAAAGTCATTTATCCCTCTGCTGCACCGGAGATGCACAATTGTTTTCTAGTTTCATGTGAACATTTGCAGTGACATTCCAAAAAATTAACTCTCATTCTGGTTTCACATCAGAAGACTTTGAAGACTAAAACTTGCTCTCTGGTATGAAGGATTTGTTTGTACTGAAAGTCTGTAAAGGAAAGACACTGCTTGTGATCTGAAAGCACAAGTCTTCAGTGAATGTTTCAAAGTGTAAATAATTCTACATGTAATTAAATGTGTATAAACAGGAGTGGAGATCTCTTAAAGATGTGTAATAACAACACACAGTCCTTCAGGAAGGCCTTTTCTGCTTTAATACAAAGAAAAGAAGCTTTAAACTCCAAAAAATACAAGATTGGTCAGAAGTTTTTGTTTTTATTTTCTCTCCTTAAATTGCCAGTTTCCTTAGAAATGTTTGTGTCGACTGCAGTTAAAACAGCCTGAAGTGAAATACATCCCTCAATTTACTTTGCACCTGTAACCCTCAGGATATTGTCTAAAGGATTTTGTTTGGAGGCTGAGTCCGACCTTTCCTTGAATGACATTTTATTTGTAATGTTTCGATGTAAGTGCCCGTAGTGCCGTACGACACCCTGTCCAGCAGATTCTATTACATCCACATATTCATCCATGCTCACCTCATAAAAAACGAGGTACAAGGCAGGGCAAAAAATTCTTCCAAAATAATGTCATATATATATATATATATGTATAGTAATCATATATACACATTAGTACATACATATACTAATTTATGTGATGCAAAAAAAATGTACACATTTCTTACAAAATTGTAACAAAGACTGGAAAGTGTTTTGTTTGCTCTGGAGCAAAGTTGTGTTGCTGTTCAGCCTCTACGAAGATCTCTCCACATTCGTGGAAACCAAAGCGGTCTCCCAGATCTGCGTCCACGTCTGGATGACGCAGAAATTACAGAAACAAACCGGAGGAGGAACAGAATGAGAAGGAAAACTGTTTGGTAGTGCAAATGCCGAAGTTGGAGGAACTGATTTCAAAGAAAAAAAACAAAAAAAAAATGGATGAAAAGGGCTGCATGGAGAAATGTTACAAGAACACCCCGACCCAGGACAAAAAAAAAAAAAAAAAACTCAGGGAGTGTTCACATAAAAAAGCACAAACAAATTTTGTGTTCTTTTATTACTAAATATAGTGCAACAATAAACATTGCATTTATTTCACCTCTTCACTCCTGTCTGAGGATGTTAATCCAGCTTTTCACGGCTTGTGTTCTTAACACGTGTAAATATGAGGTGGAACCTTTGTTCTGTCACTGTCCCGTGCCACAAGGTCAGTCCTCCGCTCTGGGAGAAAATGGGCCTCAGATTCAGAGACGTAAACATAACACAGACCCTGCTCTAAACAAGACAAAAAAAAACAGGAACAAAAAGAATAAAAACGGAACAAGTGTTGGTGTTTTTGGGCAGCATGTAAATTCAGAAAGGCAGGACAGTTTTAATGTTGATGACAAACCCCGCAGTCGAAAAGTCAAATCCTTAAGGAATAAAAACCAAGCTGTGTGCACCACAGCGACCCCCCCCCTGGACAACAGCGCTGCGAGGCGGGACAGCTGCGGCCTTTGGACTGTTTGGGCCTTAGAAGGCCTGCTGGGCTGGATTGTAGTTGAAGGTTGTTGGCACATGAGGCCTCTCTTCCAGCTTGTCGTACTCCAGATGAAATTCCTTAGAGATGCAGGCAGAGTTTTAACATGACACCTAATCCACGACAAGAGTTGGTGAACTTCCACTTCACCACGCAGCGACTCTTACCTTGGCTACTTTCCTCCAGTTAAGACAATCAAAGAAGTAGTAGGTACCCCGCTCGTAGGTGTTTGTCTTGAGTGTGGGCTCCATGCCAGGTGCTCTTGTTATCCAGACCCGCTCCTCTTTGTGGTATCTCCAGTCCCGGTTAAACCTGGACAATGACAGGATTAAGGAAGTAATCCAGTGACTGTCATTAAAAAAAACACAAATCAGGGATGAAGTTTCTTCTTACATAATGTCACTTTAAATTACATAACATTTAAGAAAGTGCATCATAATACAGACGAACCAAAGACAGGGTTCTTGTTCAAGACCTTTATGTATTAAGTTTAAGACCAGCATAATTCATCACTAGAAAAATTTTAAATGATCCCAGAAATAGAAAACTTTTTTTTTTTTTAATTAATTTATTATAATGTTTTTTACAGTCAGAGCCAAATATGACATTACAAGCAGTTTAATTTAAAACGACTGGATGAAATACTGCTCAGCTGTTCAAAGAACGATAAAATGTAATCATAAATACTGTAAAAGACTGTATATAATAATGCTCGCAGATGCAAGTAAGGAACATTACACAGAATTAAATATTACAAACTCTAGTAAGGTTAAAATGTATATACTAAGACAAAGCAAACAAACACTGAACTCTGTATATCAATATCTACGATATGGTCCAGTTCCATATCTCATATAAATATATATCAATATATTTTTCATATCGATATATCGCCCAGCCCTAATGTGGCCAATGATTCTCAGGAAAGAGTACAAGTAAAAAAAATTAGATTTGTCTAAATAAAAATTAAGACATTCAATAAAAAGCTGACTGTTTTTAAGACTTTTTAAGGCCTTAAATTTAGAGTTAAGATTTTTAGACTTTTTAAGACCCTGCAAAGACAATACACTGATTTTTGTTTTTTCTTTAAACAACTCTAGAAATGGTCATATGGAGCCACATAACCACGGCTCTACTGATTGCACAAGTGTGCAGAATGACTTCCATCTGTGACCCACAACCCAGCTGTCTCCTCTCGCTGGACTCCATCTGAATCTCCATAGTACAGATTAAATAATCCCTTTTTACCACACCGATCAACAATCAACTATTCCCGTTTTGTTTCAATATTTCCATGTATGCCAGGATATCATCACCGTCTCAGGAGATTAATAATACGTAATTCATGAATCACCTTTCCTACTGAATCAGGTGAACAACTTAAACGAACATGTCTCCCCTCTTCATGATCGTCATGGCTGTGCATGACCATTCCTACCACTGTGAGGGAAAAAAAAAAAAAAAAGTACTCACAGCTCTACTGCTGCCAAAATCTGTAGCAGATCGCCACCATTCATGTAGTACAGGTAGAACAACAGGTCTTCACCGTATCGAGCCAATTTAATCGCCGCCAACTAGAGGTAAGATAAGAAGAGTGTTCAGTTGTTAAACACTCATTGTCCTGCCTTTGAGGAGCTAATTATTACCTTGTCCCTTATGTGGATGTTGGTTAAATACTCTGATGGAACATGAAAGTCTAAAAAAAAAAAAAAGCAGAGAAATTACACAGGTTAATTACCAAACACACACTCCAGAGTCTGATCAAGATGATTGATTTTGTTTGGCTACATTAACACAAATGGCTTCACACTCGCTCTGTCTTTCTCTTACCGATGTCTTGAGGTCGACAAGGTGATGAGGCCCACGGAGAAGCAAACTTGGGGTACAGGTTTCTGTAAAAGAGGCACATTGCAGAACTCTTATTATTTTTTAATTAGCAGATTTACCTTACAAATTTGAGATAAAACAAAAACTCACAAATACAAGCAATTTAAAGCAATGACATGATCTAGAAAGTACCATCAGCATGAGGGTAAGTTAACTATTTTAGATTTCTTTCTCCCTGTGAAGAACAACTGGAGCTTAATAAAGAGAAAAGCATATACAATAAGTCATAAGTCAATACAACATCTTACTGCATGCCTTATGTGCTGAGTAGAAAGTATTATTTTTCACAGAATAAGAGCAACTTCTACAGGTCTGAAATTAACCCAAGAGTGAAATGTTTTAGCTTTCAGATAAAACTTGAAGTAATCACGGGATAAATCATTTGAAAACATAGACAGTGAAAATCTCACTGTCTGCAATACCGAACAAATCAGAGAAGCTTATTACTGTAAGACTAGGGGTGGGATAAAATATCGATACACTGAAATATCACGATATTTTCATATGCTGGTATCATATTGACATTTAAGAACGCAGTATCGGTCTTTTTTACCAACAAAATCTCACAATATTTCATCATTCCGTAACGAATTCTCGCGAGAATTCATAAAAATTTTCTGACATTTTCATATGTGGATATCATATTGACATTTAAAAATGCGGTATCGATCTATTTTGTTAGCGAAATCTTGCAATATTTCATCGTTCTGTTACAAAATTTTGTGAGAATTCATGAAATATCGTGAGATTTTGTAACAGAACAATGAAATCTTGCAAGATTTTTTAAAGTAAAATAGATCAATACCGCATTTTTTAAATATCAATTGGATATCGGCGTATAAAAATATTCCAATATTTCAGTGTATTGATATTTTTTCCCACCCCTATTTTTCAAAGTGTAGGAAACGGATAAAAAAAACTGCTATTTGAAATGACTGCTTATTTTTTCAGCTTTAATATCGGTATCAATATCAGTTATCGGCCACAGGAGTTTTAAAATATCGGCATATCGGATATTGGCCAAAATTCTAATACCGTGCATCCCTAATTTTTTTTTTTTTTTTTTTTTTAAATAATTACAGCGCCCAGGGAGCGGGCGCTGTAATTGAAAAAAGTAATAAAGTAATAATCAAAATTAAGTAAATTATAATTTAGTAATATAAAATACTGATTTTGAATTGTGGTTTAAAAAAAAAAAAAATGTTTCAGACAAATTAGAGCACCGTGCTTATGATCAATGGGTCAAAATACCTGACGACAGGTGCAGTCGTCTGATTGGACATTACAGGAAACACCTGATTGCAGTGATTACCTCAAAGTGTTGGTCAACTAAATTTAAGCTCAGGAGTCCCATCAGGCTTGTTTACTTGTTTTGTTATTACTGTTGAGCCACAATACAAAATCAATGTCATGATGTTCATTAAAAAAATCATTTATTATTATTTTTGTCAATTTCAACTAATTTCGCTGGCAGCGGATTTTTTCTGTCTTTATTGAAGGGAATGTCAACTTTCAATCACAACTTTCAGTTTTTAATTTGGGGGCAACAAATTTGCCCAGAACCGTGTTTTAAGACATTTTAAAGGCTGCTTTTTGACCATATTGATGGTTATTTAAGGTATTGTGAACAATAATGCGGTATTGTGAAATGTTTGTCTTTATTTGAATCATGAATGTTAAGTAGAAAAATACACTTCAAGTGTTTTTAATTCATTACTAACTAATATGGCTAAGTTTAAAATGGAATGGGTTAAATGAATTGCTGATATTAATGACCAAAAACTGATTAATTAAACTTGTATTCATTTCTTATTAACCATTTCTTTCTACCAGGTGAAAGTAAAGTCACCTTTATTTTAAAAATGAATGAATTTAGGCAAATAAATGCTAAAGTTGACTCACTCTGGTGAATTTAAATTGAGTCCCAGCGTCGTGAGGTCACTTCCTAGTGCCAAATGGACCATCCCTGGATCCGTCTCTGCGGCCCTGATAAACGTCAACAGACCAATCATCCCGAACTGGTCTGTCACCATTCCTGAGGGAATGTTCGTCACCCGGCCTGCAGTCGTAGGAACATCCACAGTTTAGCAGAGCACAGATCCACAGCAAGGCTCCGATATACAATAAATACTTACTGTCAGATCATCCTCACTTTAAATTGTAATTTGTGACCATCCAGCAGAGCAAACCAAGCCAATTACTTTTCTTTAAATTGATGATCAAAGGTAAACTAATGGAAAGATGATGATGTGTTTCACAGTGAAAACATTATTGATCTTGTCTCTTCACTGTAGTCTATCCAATAATTATCTAACTCATAATGCAGGGTAGAGAGCCCAACTGCCTCACCCAAGTTGTGCGATTAAGAAGGGATGTCTCTGAGGAATTGGAGCGATACGATTGGCTGTGAGGTCTCACCATCGGGCAACACCTGGATCCCTTTCTTCTGGTTGTTGTTCTGTGCCGAGGCCGTCTTATCTCCGGGGAACTTTGGCCCATCTGTGCTGGATGTGCTCTTGTTTGTGGAGTTCAAGTTCTAAATAAAAAAACAAAGCGTAAAGTAAAGACTTATTCATTTTTAATCTGTACCCTTAACACACACAAACACAAACACCCTGTCAGGATGATCTGCCAAAGCCAAGGGTGGCTCTCACTTACAGATTTACTGTCATCGTTGTTCAATGTGGGGTCCTTATAGTTGGGCCCAGGCAGTGCAGGGAAGTCCTCGTTATGGATAGAGAAATCCTGTGTCTGTTCCGTTGATGGCTTTGTCACCATCCCAACTTGATGATTTCCCAAAATGTGGCCAAAAAAGTTTATAATAAGAGATTATTTTCAGCAGGGGTATCATCTGCGTTGATGTAAGTCCTTTGCTGATTATGGACCCATTCAAAAGGCTGAAAACTCAACATTATGTCCTTGCCTAATGGCTTACCATAAGGCGCCCGTCCAGCCAGCGGGTTGAGCACCGGTGTTGGATTTCCAGTTCCTTCTCTCCGACTCCTGTCTGCTAATGCAGGGAAGTCTGACAGATCCAGCCCCGTTACATTTTCACTCCCATCTGCATCAAAAAGACAAATGAGAACAAATAAACGCACTGAAATGAAATTCTAATTCGGCCAGAGCGACGTTGTGTCATTGTGTGAAGCATTTATAAGTCGTTGGTGTCTTCTCTGCTGTAAACAGCTTTCAGAGAGATCTCTGTTTAAAGAATCTCAAAAGGATTTCCGAATCGCAAATCACAGCTAACCTAAACTCGAAGTGGTGCCTATTTTGTCATCTAGAAAACTGAGCCAAACAAAACATAAAAAGTCAAACAAAAAAAAAACAACTTTATTAGCTTTGTCAGGGCAGTTATGCATCAGATATTTACTCCTGTACAGCTACCTGCAACATGGCAGGAGGTACGTTTAACCGTCAGGTGCAAAACTGACAGTTCGCAGTGTAAAAATCAAAAGCAAAACGTTCAATCAAACTACTATGAAGTTTATATGTTTGAGTTACTTTAGAAAACGAGAAACTTCTTCTAGCGGCACCATTATGAGTTACTCTAATCCTGTAAGCTTGACCCATCCATCAGGATTCCTCCCTAATTCTCCTACATCAGGATACTCTGGCTGTACTACAAGTATTACTCTCAGGTACTTCACACAAGCCTCCTCAGGGTTCCCACTCTTTTCTTGAAATTATTTTCCAGGACATTTTCAGCGGCATCACAACGTGCAGTCATCTTCAAAATTATTCAGACCCTCCAATTAAAGAAGGAAAAAAAATAATCTGTCAGTGAAATTGAAAAAAGTAATAATAAATAAAAATTCTATGAAAATCATGACACTGACTTTGAATTGTGGTGTGAAAGAAGTATTAAACACAAAGACACAAAAAATAAACACAGTAAACAAGCACGATGGGGCTCTGAAGCTAAAATTTTGCTGAGCAATGCTTTGAGACAATCACTGTAATTAGGTGTTTTCTCTAACTGAAGGACTTCTACACCTGTTGACAGGTATGTTGGTCCACTGTTCATGGGAAAGACTCTCAAATGTGTCTGGGACAGTTTTGGTTGTTTGGCTTTTTTAAAATATTATTTCCAACCACAATTCAAAAGCAATATTTCATTTCACTAAATTAAAATTTTGTGAATTTGTATTCATTGTTATTTTCTTTAGTTTTCTGTTATTTGAATTACTATTGTGAATTTAGCCTTTTCTATCATTGGAGAGTATGAATAATTTTGAGGACGACTGTACATTAATTAATTCCTCCATGCCAAACTTTGGAGAATTGCTATTTTCTACAATTGTACCTTATATTTTGTGAGTTTAACCAGACTGCTTCAGTGTTTATTCCCCCTCTCTCTTTCTCTCTTGTACTTTCTCCACAAAATATGGACAGTATATTACTGTTTACTTGCAGTTTACTTTGTGCATCTGACACCTGCATTCTTATTATAAAAATCAGTGCAAAAAAAATTTTTAAAAATATGAATGTCAAAATCAAATCCTATCCTGATGTGCAAGAAGGTCAACGGTCAATGTTTGTCAAAAAACTCTCAGTTATTGTGTCTTCTTGACTCTCCTGCAGGTCTTTCAGTGTTTTTGCTAGAGAACCGCGAGGAGGGAAGATGGAATGTGATTGCTTGGTAGAGCCGCTAGGGGGCGCTGTGGCGGCTAGGGAACAGAAATGAAGCAGATAAGCTCAATTTTGCCCATTCAAAGCAAGGTTATTATAGTTAACTAAAACTAACGAAAAACGAAAACTAAAATTGAAAACATTTCAGTTAACTAAAATAAAAATAAACGACAGTTTTTAACAAACGAAACAACTGAAACTGTATCATGTCTTCACAAAACAACAAAACAACAAAATTATTGCAGAAACCTAGTTTAGCTTTAAATAATATAAACATCAGCTTTGGTTTAAAATGTATTTCTATTTAACCTTCTTACTTTGTCTACTGTTTTACTCCAAGGCTTTCTATATTTTAATGTCACACCAACAAACACCTAAATTACTAAACCCCAAAACAAAACAACACTAAACTAATAAAACAAACAAACAAACATTTTCCAAAAATAACCAAAAAACTTCAAATGTCCAAAAAACAACAAAACAACTATTAAAAACAAAAGCAAAACAAAAAAACGAAACACTAAAACCAAAACATAAACCTATTCAAAGCAGCTGAAAACATACATCCATGCGTAAAATGTTTAATCTGTTTGTGTTCACCAACGAGGCAGAGAGAAACAGGGAGGAAAAATCCTTTTCCAGGATAACTAAAAAATTTTCCAGGACATTCAACTTTTTTTTTTTTACTCATTTTCCATGTGTTTTCCATGACTGGAAAACTGGTTTATCATTTTCCAGGTCTTCCATGATGCATGGGAACCCTGCTGCTTTAATTAATCAACTGAAGATCATTTTAATAATTTATATTTTATCATAATGTGGCAACACAATAATAAGAATCTTGGAATGCAAGTTAATTTTTTTTTTTTAGTATTTCTTATTTTTTGTTTCAACAATAAATTCAAATAACTGTATTACCTTTTTGATCTTTTAGGACCGATAAAGTAAAATATTGGTAGAGGCTTATTTGCACCAAATATTTGTTTTATTCCTATACCATAATCTTTTGGTCAAACATGTGTTATATTAAACTTAATCCTTTTGTAAATCTGATTTTTAAGAGCGTGCTTTCAGTTATGTCTTATATTTGCCAACACATTTCAGTAATACTTTTGTAACCATAGCCCTAATGAAGCACATACCTGTGCCGTTGAAGATGTTGCTCGATAACGAGTTGTTCATCCCGAAAGCCTGATTGCGGTTCATACCAAATCCAGACATGCTGCAGAGACAGACCAGAACCACAACAGATTAGAAGACCAGCTTACAAATGACAAACAATATATTGTAGGAGCTTAGAGATGAACAACCTAAGGATGAATCACACGAGTGAACATGTGCAGGTTATACTACCTGTTTATGGTAAAGGGCTGGCGTGCTGGCTGTTGTTTGGGCATACAGATGATACTGGGTGAGCTGCGGTTGGGGCTTCCAAGCCCCGAGCTGCCCATACTATTGGTCCTACCGCTCATCCCGATGCCTTGACCGACCTGAGAGTGGTTCAGCAAGTTCCTGGAATTCATTGGTAATGTCCCCCTGTAAAAATATCAAGCTTCACTTACTGGGTTTCCCATTTTTCCCACACTGGCCTCTCATTTTCATTCAACTGTATTCAACAAACAACACACCTGCTTGGTGATGGAGGGGTATGGAGGGACATGGTGGGGACACCTGTCGATGGGGTGATATGACTTGGTAGCTGCGTGCCTTGCGTTAGATTTCGGTTTAACTGAGGCGTACTGTTTCCCATCCCCCTCACCGGGAAGCCGATTGCACCTGCGGAAAGAAATAAAAAGAAACGCGGGAAGAAAAACAGAAGCTGTCAGACAGCCCAGAGAGGACACTTTTTGTTTCATGTCCAATTCAACAAACAGTACAGGCTGAAAGTTTAGACACGCTCACATTAAAGACAGAAAAAAATCAGCTGTCAGTAAAATAAATTGAAATTGACAAAAGTACTGAAATAAAAACATTGACAAAATCGCAACATTGATTTTGAATTGAGGTTCAACAGAAATATAAAAAACAAACAAAAAATAAAACAAGCAAACAAACATGATGGGGCTCCTGAACATTTTTACTTTGATGCAATCACTGCAATTAGGGCTGGGCGATATATCAGTATGATATCGGGATATGATATTTACATACACCGTTATATCCTGGTATTGGTTGTGAAAATTTTTGTTTTATTTTTTTGTAATGACCGGGCTGACCTCAACTGACAACAAAGGTGACACCTTATAGTCTCATCTGTCTGGAAGACAATACTCCCCAAGACTTCATCAAAGAAATCATAAATGGCCAGACAACTATCTTGAATCATTTAGATTTAACAAACATTTCTAACCAATGTTCTGTCAATTCCATCACTCAAGTGGAGCTATAGCTTTAGGTTGAACATGTTTCAATACTGAAAAAAAAACAGGTGTTTGATATGAAATGAAATATTCAGACAGATTAGGGTAAAAATACTGGTATATATTGTATATCGTCATCTAAAACAAATATCATGATACGGTATTTGGTCCATATCACCCAGCCTTAAGTGCAATCAAGTGTTTTCTGTTACGTTCAATCAGACGTCTGCACCTGTTGACGGGTATTTTAGTCCACTACTCATGAGCAAGGTGCACTACTTTGTCTGGGACATTTTTTTCAAATTACTATTATTTTTTTAAAACCACAATTCAAAATCAATGTTTTATTTTACTAAATTATAATTTAGTAAATTTCTATTTATTATTACTTTTTTCAGTTCCTTGTTATTTGAATCACTATTGTGAATTCAGCCTTTTCTTTAATGGGAGTATGTCTAAACTTTCATCTCATACCGTGAGCTTCATTTCACACATCCACACATTGTGCTGCAAGGAAAAACAACAACAAAAAGCACTCACTTTGTGGACCATATAAACTTGCACCAAGTTGTGACAGCTGACCAGATGACGATGGTGAAGGAGATGACAGCATCTAGGAGAAAACATTCAGTGACAAGATACGGTCAATAACTTGAGAAAGTCTCTCTTGCAGCGTTAATGCGAGACACAAAAACTGTGCAAAAAGGGAGACAAAACTCACATCTTTGTCCGATCGATGTGGAAACATCGACGGCTGGTTGTAGTACATGCTTTCATCAGTAAAGTCGTTGTCGACTACCTCAACAAACTCTGGAAATTTCTTTCTAGCACCAAACATGCCTTTTGTCACCTGAAAGAGAAATAACTCAGATTAAAATATGCAAGTACAGGAAAACAGATGACAGGTCCTAAAGGAAACAGGATTATATTGTGACCTACATTTGTGTACTTCATATCAACAATCTCTCCACATCCTGCACCAACTGTACAGTCATTAAGGTACAACTGAAAATCATCTGAAGCCAACAGAGCAACACTGTATTTATTTACTGTGAAACTACACTGTAGCTGCTCAACTGAAACTAAATTTAAGTTTATGAGCCATTTAATAGCTTTTTATACACTGGACAGTATCTAAAATGGTACGTAGTACCATGTGTCTCAAGTGATCTAATAATCTCAATTTCATTGCCTGACATTCATCCACAGGCTGTTTCGCTGCTTATTTCAGTATAATAAGTTTTACTTAAGCACTGAAGAGAAGAAATATGCTCAGCTCAGCTGTGAACATCAGTGTCTAGTAAAGCCAAACTCACTTCACAGATTTTGTCTTTAATTTACTTAAGTGGTGACTTTGATTATGTTACGTTATAAAGTCAGGATTTTAATAGAGCAAAGTGACAGTCTGGAAATGCTTATGCGACTCTGTGTTGACAGGCTTGATGGGCGTTTCTTGGTTAAATTAATCTGTCTAGGGGATGGGGGTGGGGAGATAAAACTTCCAGATAAAATATGAATGTAAGTGTATTTGCTGATTTTGTTTTCTAAGCCCAAAAAAAAAAGAAAAAGTTAATCATATGGTAAAACTATGCCACACTGTTGAATAAAGTTAAAGCTGGGACCACGCAAAAGGCAGAAAGGATCCTGTGGGAATGCACACACCCTCTGTTTTCTGAATATATGCAGCTACTCTTCTCAGATTTAAGTTTTCATCTGTTCCCAACATCACTGGCCTTTTAAGCGCTGTTTAATTTTATGTCTGAAAACTGTAGTGGACACCTTGTTTGTGTCGCTGCTGCTTAGCTGCAAAACAAATGACCCCTCAGGGATGATAAAGTTTAATGTATTCTTGATAGTTCAGTATCTATACAATCATTTAAATATCTTGATTGTTGTGACTAGTTTGCAGTGCTGTTTGTTTTTAATGCGTTATAAATTCTGGTGTTATAAATCTACCACAGTATTGCCACACTGAGCCAACATAACCAGGCTGAACTTTGGTCACAGGAAAAGTAAAAACAATTCAACTGTTGTTTGGAAACCATTTGGTTTTAAGAGTCTAATGACCAACAACAAGCAACTTCAACATCTGATTGTTTACAAAGTCAAACAGTGACCTTGTTTAGTAATCATAAACTTCATATTAGCTAAAATAATTTGGATTGAAACCTTCAAGAAGTTAAAACTTTATCATCTGCGCTGTTAACCTATAACTAAAAAGTGCCTAATAGGGATGACACTTAAATCAGTGGTTACCAACACATTCTCCCTTCATGCACCTACCAAAAAGCTGTGGACCCCCCCCTGCCTCCTGTTAAAACCAGGCTTGGTTTTATGCTTTCATTAGCTGCTTCTCACCATACATGAAGCATTCTGTCTGTCCTTTAATAAAACCAAAGAATGAGGACGAATCATGTGCACCGTGGCATTTCTCTGACATGATTAATTAATTGAATGATGCAAAGTGAGTCTTTTCAGCCTCCCAAAACACTGGTTCAATGTGAATGAAACATCCAAACGATAAAAATCTTCAGTAAATACACATCAGGTGGTCTCTGTGTGGACATGGGCATTAAATCACACTGGCTCTTAACAGTCAAAGCCCCGGGGACCCTTTTTGCTCTTTTGTGGACCACTGACCCAGATAATACATGTATTAAGACATGTATCTATATTTCAACTTCTGGTAAACATGTTGCAGTATGTGCATATTAAAATCAAAGTTGAACACACTTGGTTTAGTAAACATCTACATTTGGACGTTTAGGGTAAAAGAAGATGGGGGTGGGTCTCCAAGTTAAAAATTCAAAGTTATTGCTTATGTCTCGTCGAACATAATATCGAAAAAGTCTTATCAATTAATAAGAAATTAGTTGTTTGTAATCAAAGTTTACCCAGTAAGCAATCTAAAAGTTTTACAGGGTGTCTAAACTTTATCATAACAAACAAATGTGAAGATGTTGGACTTCTAAAACACTTTCTCAATTTATAAAAATAAAATCAAGTGTCATCATATGTTGTTGGTGCTCATTAACGTGACTGTTGGTGCATCTTCATCAGCGTTAAGAGCATTAACAGCAACAGCGCTAAGAAGCTAGTTAGCCAACATTAGCATAACTGGCTAACGCTAGCAGGCACTCAGCTAGCGAAGCTTCATCCCAGCATCACAGTGGGCCACTCTAATAACGAGCAAAGTATGACAACAGTTTCGTTACTAAACACAGCGATTTAGCAACCAAACGGGAGTCACCATCGGGCTGCAATGGGCCCTCTTCGCCTCCATATCCCCCCAGTCAGCTGTCCGTTTTCTCGGCTCAGTTTACGCTCCGTTTGCGAGCAGCGACAATCTGCTGGTGCTAAATGCTAAAGACCTGCTACTTATCCAGATGGAAGGAAAGACCTGGACAAGAAGGTCTAGCTGAGAGGTTAAATTTGTGTCAAGCGGTTTAACGTGACAAATAATAAGTAAAATACCCTCACCGCATCAATTTCCCTTCGATTCGTTAGATCCAAGATGGCTGTATGTACTCTCAGTCGAAAGAGGTGTAGCCTTTACCCTCTGACCTTACAACCTGCCGAGCACTTCCGTACACAAAACTCAACATGTTGCGAACACCTCGCACGTTCCCAACCTTTAAATGTGTATAAAACTTTTTTTTTTTTTTACACAGAAGTTGTGATGATAGGGAAATGATATGAAATAAATGAAAGAGAAATTAGAGTTAAATCTAATACGTTGTCCTGTTCAAATATGGATAACTTTATTTCCAACAAATAAATAAAAATAGTACATTAAAAACAAGACATGTCAATTTAATTATTGTCAGACAAACAGCAAACGAGATGATTTGAGTGGTTTTTCAGCTTTAAATAATGCTTCTTATTAAAATCTCTTTGTATCTATTCCCTTCTGAACCCTGCTGTCCTCTTTCATGCAAACAGAAATTGTGCCATTCAACAACTTTTGCACAAACAGCTTTTTCTTTTAAGACTATCAGACAATGCAATCAGCTCCAAGAGAGTCTGAAACTGGCCGTAGACATAAACTTGTTCTCTACTAATCTGAAGAAGGCCTACAGCTGTGTGAAAAAGTGTTTGCTCTTCCTGATTTCTTACTTTTTTGCATGTTAGTCACACTTAAATGTTTCATATCATCAAACAAATATAAATTTGAGACAAAAGTAAGACAAGTAAACAGAAAATGCAGTTTTTAAATGAAGATTTTTATTAGTAAAGGGGGGGTGATCCAAACTTACAAGGCCCTGTGTGAAAAAGTGATTGCCCCCTCTGCGAAAACATAAATAAACTGTGAGTTTATCACATCTTTGGAAAGCTGTGTTCAATTTCTCTACCCACACCCAGCCCTGATTACTGCCGCACCTGTTCCCAATCAAGAAATCTCTTAAATAGGACCTGCTTAACAAAGTGAAGTAGACCAAAAGTAGCTCTGGTACAAGACATCTCTTCTTTTTAAGATGAATGCACTTTGTGCACTGTACCTGCTAAATAAACTAATAAACTAAACTCAGTACTGTGAATGGTCTTGATAATAAAAATGCACTTTAAATAAACTTGCCATGCATACTTTTTATGTTCAAAAATGAAGTAGGAAGTCTTATCTATCGCAACCAACCCCCTTCCTCTCCCCTCCCCTCCAATGAACATAAGAAAGCTTTTTTTAAAAAAAAAAAAAAAACCAACAACAACAACAAACAAAGCAGAAACAAACAATCATGTAAGCCTACATGTGACCTTTTACCGATATACAATTACCAATGATAACTGTCAAAGTTGCTTAACGCTGAATTTGGTAAGATGATGCTTGCCTCTGTGATGTTTGTATGATTGTTAACGTGATCTCTTTTTCCTCACTGATTAACGGAAGGGACTCTGGTGGGAGTATAAAGCCAAAAGGAGGTAGCATCCCGGAGACCCCTACAATGCCAGGATGTAATGATATGAAAATTTCATGTCAGTTATTGTGAACGAAATGACCATGGTTATCATTTTTATCACGGTATTATAGAAATACACCCCCAGCATCTTTAAAAATATCCAAAATGTGTCTAAATGTCTACTTTGTCCTTTTTAAAGGGGGAAAAATCTCCAGAGAACTATCAATGTGGGCGCCTTCGTAACCTTCCGCCATGTTTTCATAAATGAAACATTGCAAACTGAGACTGCTGCTGCTTTTCCAGCCAATGAGCAGCATCACTGTGAGTGCAGTAATCAGTCATGGTTTTAAGGATAATTAAAATCTGAAACAGTATTACTAATCGTTGGTAATTTTATCACGGTTAACCATTTTACCGGTCATCGTTGCATCCTTAGCCAGGACTGCAACTATTTGGTTTTCCTTTTCTTATGAGTTGAGCTGGGAGTCACCAGTAGTTCTGTTTTCAGTTTTGGTTTGGTTTAGGTTAGTTTTGGACTTAGAGGGACTTGAGGCAAGATTAAGAAACGAAACTAGCGACTGCCGCGACTGGGGCTTCAGGTAACTGCAGCCACGAGCCAAGCCGTCACCGAAGCGAGCCCAAACTGAAGCTATAATGTTGTTTACTAACCTTTTATTTGGTAGTTCCACTTTTTAGTGTCTTTCAGTTGATCTGGATCGTTTGCTGACGGCAGAAAAATCCATAACTATGGCTTACAGTGTTTGAATTTACCGTGACCGTCTTCTTCTTGTATCAACATTGCGGATGTAGCATCATTTGACGTCACGTCCGCAGGGGAATTCGGACACCGAATTGCAGCGCATTTTGTAGCACACAGCCTGTTCAAGGCAACGGAGAGAAACATGGGTGGAAACGTTATTTTTGGTATTTAGCGCTTCATCACCCATTAGTATTAAAAAAATGGACATTCATGTTTGTTTTTTTTTTCAAATTCCTGCCTCAAGTCCCTTTAAAGCTAGGAGAGCTCAAAGCCTATGGCCCATTGGGTGGCTGGTTCTGCTCTCATCTTTTGTTCTTTTGTCCATCTCCCTTATTTTTTGTTGCATTAAAATTCCTTTTAAACATTGCTGCATGGTGGTCATCTCATATATGTTATGGTTCCCTTATTTTGAACCATGTTTCATTTAAGAACCCTAAAATATTTGGGGGCTTGTCTAAGACTTGAACCTGGGACCTCTTGCAATGTGAAGAATGAGGTTAGTGGGACAGCTCTTCCACAGTCTTTTTAAACATCTGTTTCAATGTTCCCGGACTATGTGGCCACAGGGATATCCCTTTGGCTAACTGGTTAGCATGCATGACTCTCACCCAGGGGTCTGGAGATTGACTCCAGCTCACCTGGGTCCATGTTGTGTACCTTGCCACATATATATCAGTGATAATTTTTTTATTATTATTATTATTCTGTGCATTTATTCCACAATTGACCTCCTGTTATTGTAATACTATGGTATTTTGTGTTGTTTCTAACAGCTGGTTTTTAAACATGTTGGCTCCTCTGAGTTTATGATGTTTTTGCCTTGTCTGGACCAAATTCTGAGTTAGCTGAATTCTCCATAAGCTGTCAAAGTATGATATTTCACTTTGAAATATATACCAATGGAAGTTTAAAGAAGTTAAGAATTAAAACATTTGCACAAAGGTGCAAGTACATCACTGCTTCCCACCACTGGTGAACACTAGGTATCAAAATCTTAACAAATTAGACCCAGTAATTTTGTTAGATTTTTTCCTTAAAACAAATAGTTTCTGACTTAAAGCTCACAATAAAATTAAACTGAGCAAAAACTGTATTTTAGCTGTTTCAATGCCAACATCCGTCCAAGAGAGGGAGATCAAGACTAGTCTTCTGACTGTCTTTGTTTCAGTTTTATGCCATATTATTAAATATTAATAAGTATTTAATTAACACCACTTAGTGAATGGATTTCCATCCTTTCTGATTCCATCCTTTCTGAGAAAGTAGACGGGTGGACTCATTGGTACTCAGCCCAAATGCAGCCTATTTTAGTTTGAGAACTATGAAACAGCAGCTGCAAAACAAGTTACAAACTTTTGGCCCATCTGTACGGAGGGAACGGAGTTGTTCAGTCATCGTGGATATTTTAGATTATTTACATAAACCTCTCTAACTGAGCAACCTCACTGAGTAGGACCTTTTAAGATGCCATGAAGTGGCTTGTTATTGAGTCACATGCTTTTTTTTTCCTGTGTCCTCTGCTTGATTTGTGCTGTTGTTTGTTTGAGGCCCTCTAGCAGGTAAATGCAGGGAAGTGCTAAAAGCAGCGTGCCAGTGAGTGAAAGCAGATGAAGGACTTCTGATAAGGAAAATGAAATTCCTTTCCATTTTATCTGTTCGAAAAATAGCCTAATGAAGGTATGCAAGATAGCATGGGAGAATCACACCTCAGGCAGGCGTGGATGACATGCCTGATGACACGCAGCTTGCATTCAGTTCAGGCGTAACACTCCCAAGAAGGAAAACCAGGAAATGTCTTCCCACTTTCAACAAAAAGTCCTCATGTAAAATTAGATGAAAATTATCTGGATTTGGGGGGTTTTCAGAGTAGTTATGTGTTAACTACACAAAGACCTTATTGTTGAGCACAACATGCATAATGTGACACTGACAAAACGCAGAACCACATAAAATCCACCTTTTCACCACAGCTTGCTTTAATTTTCCTTCCTGTAAGAAATCTTAAGACACTTTAGAGATTTACTGCAATTTAAGTAAGTAAGTCAGGCTGTTTGGGGCCTGGTGGCACAGAACCAGAGCAGCATCCAGGCCGATTACAGCAGAATGTAAATGACCTTCGCCACACTTTCATCAGAAAGCGCTTCTTCTGCTCTTCCATGCCACGCTGCCCCTCCCTGTCTCTCTCCCACTTCTGTCATCTTGGAGAAGAAAGGGGGAAAGTCATTAGGCGCAAATGGGGAGGAGAGAGCTAGTGGTTGCTATAGCCATGAAAGTCAGGGCAGAGCTCCGTGCCACTGAGAGATAGTGAGAGGACACCACTGGGGAGAGTCTGCACGGGGAATGCAATACATTTTCTGCTCATTAAGTCCGATAAACAAATGGCATATTGTAGGCGATGCTGAGAGTCACTGATATTATCAAGAAAGACACTGGAAAGTAAGTTTTCTGCCTTTTTCTTCCTCTTCACTGGTGATACTTTTAGTCAACATCATGGCCTTTACATGAGATAATGTAATTTGCATCATAATCATGTACTAGCTGTGCTGAGCTTCCTCGCATGATGTAACATTATTATAAATATGTCTAAAACTGTTGCTAACTTGTTTTTCTATAACAGGACTGATCAGTCCAGAAGGGAAGAGGATGAATGTTAACTGGAAACCAGCCTGCTCGAATGCAACCCACGTGTGGATCTGACTTGATGAGGAAGACCAGTATTGAATGAGAAGCTCTGGGAAAGATGGGAAATGCAGTGAGAGGTGTTATCGCCTTCATCCCCTCTGAGCGCTGCCAGCGTTTTTTGGTGGGGGACCTGAAGGAGATGCCACTGGACCGGACTCTGGACCTGAGCAGCCGTCAGCTGAGGCGGCTGCCTGTTGCTGCCTGTGCCTTCGATGAGTTGGTGAAGCTTTACTTGAGTGACAACAATCTCAGCAGCTTACCGGCTGAACTGCAGAGCCTGAAGAAGCTGCAGCTCCTGGCGCTCGACTTCAACTGCTTTGAGGAGCTTCCTTCAGCTGTTTGCAGGTTGCCTCAGCTCAACATCCTTTACCTGGGTAACAACAGGCTGTATCACCTTCCCACAGAGCTGAGAGAGCTGAAGGAGCTTAATACTCTGTGGCTGGAGACAAACTGCTTCACTGATTTCCCTGAGGTGGTTTGTGAGCTCACAAATCTTAAGACCCTCCACCTCGGTTATAACCAGATACGCAGTGTACCAGATGAGCTAAGACGCCTGGAGGAACTGCGAAGTATCTGGCTCGCTGGGAACCTGCTGACCGAGTTCCCACCAGTCTTGCTGGGGATGCACTTCCTGGCTGTCATTGATGTGGATCGGAACAGAATACGCCACTTCCCAGGCCTTTCTCACTTGCAGGGCTTGAAACTCGTCATCTATGACCACAACCCGTGTATTAACGCCCCAGCAGTGGGGGAGGGAGTCAGAAGGGTCGGGCGCTGGGCGGACAGCTCAGATGATGAGCTGGAAAAAGACCTGACAAAAGCAGCGGCTGAGACCACAGCCGAGGTGGTGGAGGTCCACTCTGAAGAGCAGAACAATGTTTAAGGTCAAGGAGGTGACCCTCGGCTGTGGCGAGGCCTGACTGCACGGCCTCTCACTTCAGTGGCGTCCTGCAGCACTTAAAGGAGAGAGAGGCTGCTGCACCAGACTGCTGGTATTTAGTCCATATATGGAAAAGCCAAATGTTTGGAGATAGCACACAAAATACAGACTCTTCCAAAAACGTGGCCTGCATGAAAGAAGCATCATGAATGTCAGTGTCTTTTTGTGCCTTGAAATGATTATTTGCAACACCAGGAAATCTGTAAGATATCATTCATGTTTTTTTTGTTTTTTTGTTTTTTTTACCAACATCAGATTTTAGTTGCACTGCAAAAACTCTAATCTTACCAAGTATATTTTTCTAATTTCTAATCAAAATATCTCATCACACTCAAAATAAGACCAAATTATTTAAAGAAAAACATTTCAGTAAGATGTAGGAACTTGTTTAAAGACATTGCATCTTATTGCAAGAAATCTTATTGGCAGGTTTTTTGTTTTTCTTAGCTTGTTTTAAGAGTGGGCAAGATTTATTTTGCTTGTAATAAGCAAAAAAATATGCCACTGCAACAAGTAAAATGTTCTTGATAAAATTTCTTGAAATAAGATGCATTTTCTTAAAACAAGTTCCTTTATCTCACTGAAATGTTTCTCTTTAAGTAACTTTGTCTTATTTGGAGTGTGATGAGATATTTTGACAGGAAATTAGAAAAACATACTTGGTTAGATTTTTGTTTTTTTCAGTGTGCAAAGATTTGATGTGTTTTATCTCATGGTGTAAGGCAGATTTTCTTGCAGTATTTACTCACAGGTATTATATGTACAGTGGTAACATTAAGCCGCATGTCTGCTCAGCAGAAATACACAAATTTCTATTACACTGACAGCGCCATCGTCATGTTGGTAGATGAAAACATAATCACAATGATACCATTAGTTACTGAGTGGGGTTCAAATTTAGCACAGAAAATTAGATTATAAATAATTTAAATTTTATCTTGAGCACAGTCTGAAATAGTATCTGTACCTGCTATGGCTAAAAAGAGTTTTAATACACGTGATGGATGGTGCAAGTCACAGAGAGCACTCCTTATCCAGTAAAATACATTATTCATCTGATAGACTGGGACTGTGGCTTTGAATAAAGAGGGCTAATGGGTTTTAATATCATCACCATAAGCTTCCGGTTTGAGAGAGATAATAATGGAGCTTTGAAAATGTTCTCCACACCAGACCAAAGTGCATTTAACAGGATGTGATGCGGCATTATGAAAACTTCTAAACAAAATGCATCAAGTTCTGATGAAATGAGATCATTTCAGACACGATTCTTGAGTTTTGTTTTTTTTTAGCATGAATAAACATAAAACTGAAGTCTGCCTCCTGACACAGCTACAGTAAATCTATTCACTCAGCATCAGCAGAGCCGTGAGGCTCTTCTTAGATTAAAATCACATTTCCTCTGATAATTGTGAACTTGTGCAAGCCAAACATTGCTGTGTAGTTTTATCATTGTTAAAAGAGAGCAATCAGACGTACGGTTGCTAATCTCAACTTACAAGAGGCAAAAAACGCAAATATCGGCCTGAAATATCGGCCGGCCGATGTATCGGTCTATCCTTAGAAATAACATGACATCATGACTTATGTCACATGCAGATTTTGAGTCTTTTTTTTTTCCAACCTCATGTTGTGAAGCTACTTTGGTTTATTTGCATTTGGGTCATAAAGTGGGAATTTCATCTCCTATTTTCTCCTGCGACACCATAAAGTCAGTTTTCTGTCGCTGCTTGTCTCTCAGACTTGCCCTCGCTGCGATGACATGACACCAATGTACTTTACATGCTGCAGGAGGAGAATAAATGTCACACTGACGGACATCCAACGACAAAAAGTAAATAAGATTCTATATTGAGCACTGTGTGAGGTTCACGACACGAAAACATTTGCTCATCTGTCTCCAGTCTGTCGGGCATCGCTGTCATTTCATTCATGACTGATTTTAGCATTTCATTGACCATCTAAGTGCTCATCTCAGTATGCAGACAAGTAAAAGGACCTTTTCAATAAATACATTTTGGCAATTAGGCTAATAATTTAAAGTAACAAAAATAATTAACCTCCCAAAAAACTGAGACAGTTTATAAAATATAAAGATTACAGGAGTCTGTAATCTCTTTCAGGTTCATTTGAAGAGAACTGGAGTGCAGTGTAATGCACAGCTGTGTGAACTTGCAGCAGGTCAGTAACATCACAGAGGCTGCAGACTCTTCTCGTCTCCTCTCTAAACTCCTACCTGATGGCTGCGCCCAGACCCATTCTTGTGTTTATTAAACTTCTATATAAGATGAAGGAGGGCCCGGGCGAGATGTGATCCCCGGACTCCCGGGTGAGAGTCATGCGTGATAACCAGTCAGCCACAGGGACAACCCCTTGGCCAAGTAGCCAGGGTGCATGATCACTCGGAGGCGTAGTGACAGGACCGTCAGCTGCCACAATAAGATATTTCTGTTCATCAGTGTCAAGTGTAAACAGCACAGAGCTGTTATTGAATTTTATGTCTCACAGCAGTCTTTTCTTTAAAACGCAGCGTGAATATGTGTTGTTTATTAAACACACATTGAAACTGACTGTTGTTGTCATGGTAACATTGTTATAACGTCTGTTATTTTGTTCATTTTTAGCTGTTCTTGCTCACAAATAGGCTGTTTTAGAAATGTCTATTTTTTTTCCCCAGTTGGTGCAACTGGAGCACAAAATACCTGGTAATGACGTCATCAACTCGCGTCTGCTCAGAATCCTAAGACAACTGGAACGCACCTTGTGTTCTTTTTAGTTTGTTTTAATGTTTCTTTTTCACCTTGCTGTAATGCTTTATGAAAAGCAGTCTTCCTCTCAACCGTATCTACACGGCTGATGCATCCAGTTGCTGATTGGCTACAACTGAACAGGTGTACCTAATGAAGAGGCCAGGCCAGTGAGTGGATATATGACATGCCTATCTGTTCCAACATTTCAGGTGTTGTTTTTGCATCTTTCATCACTTACGCATGGATTTTAGATTATTTGTAAATTGTTGTATTTACTTTTATTGCTTACAGTTACTGTTTATTTCCCTTTGGATTTAATGAAGTGTTTTTCACTTCATTACATGTTAACAGCATGCCAACGTTTATTTTACCCTCCTATCATCCTCAAATTTAACAAAAAATTTGGTCCTTGGGGTCAATTTGACCCCAGAGTTATTTACCTCCAGAAAATGATTGACAGAATATTGTTGAGCAAGTTTTCGTGACAGGCACTTTATTTATTTGTTGAATACATGCCACCATCAGGCCAAACCTTTAAATTAGAATTCATTTAGCTTGAATTTTTTCATACAAATCTTCTCAAATTTACTTCTCAACATTAATGACCACAAGTCTGGTTTTGGTGATGATGGATATGACCTTTACTGTCGCGCCACCATCAGACAAACTTTCAGGTTTAGAGCAGATTCATGAATTCATGACTCTCACAGAATGAACCATGTTGATTAATGTTGGTGACTCGCCCTTTCCTGTCATAAACATATCTATTTACTTATTTTCATGCATTTTTTTGTAATTTATTTGTGGCTATTAACTGTAAGATCTCACTCACCTCTCCTCTTTTGTTATCCGGGCTTGAGACCGGCAGTGGCAGAGTTACAGAGTTTTTTTTTGTTTGGTTTTTTTTTTTTTTTTTTTTTTTTTGTTTTGTTTTATTTTATTTTATTTTTTGTTTTGTTTTTCTTGTTTTTTTTTTTGTGAAAATGAATAATGAGAACATGTCAGATAGCAGTCAAAACATGGAACAGTTCTTGATGCCCACAGTGAACTTTTAGACTTTAGAGACAAACAACATGAAAATCCACCCATTTGAGAAACAGCGTGAACACGTCAGATTGCCGTAAAAACATGGAGCAGTTCTTTATGTCAACAGTAAATCTACCGATGTCCTTGTTCTGTTACTTGGAAATATGCTTTGAAAATATCTGAAAGTTATTTTGCTGATAAAAGTAGCTTTTTTAAAATTAGACTTTATTACACAAGTAAGTCCCATTAAGACATAATCTCTTTTGCAAGGGAGACCTGTTTACCTAACAAACGTGTCTTTATGGTCATGTGGACATTTATGGACATTCTGTGCTGACAATTACAGTCACAAAGCAACTTATTTAATCATTAAATTTAGTTTTGAATGTTAAAGAAACAGTTATTTGTCCCTGTACATTAAATGATACAAACACCAAACATAAATTAGTTCCGTAATTTACTCATTAATTATTCATCAAAAACTTATAACTTTTTAAAAAAGAATAATTTACAAAAACATATGAAATGACAATCAACTTTATTCAATTTATGTCTGAAAATGATCGTCTCTTTACTGGACGATGAAATGACGTTCTGGGGCAAGTTATTTGCAGATCCATCATCGTCCCAATTCTGCTTCACTTGTAACCTGCAAACTCCAACTCAGTGATCTGAGTCAAGTGTTGGAGCAGGGAAACATCTAAAACCTGTTGGATTGCGGCCGTTGAGGACCAGAGCTGGACACCCTTTCTGTATACTTATGACAATGGCACAAAGCTAGCAAACAGCCTTAAATCAATATTTGCTGCAACAATAAAAACAAGTTGTGGTTAACAGCAACTTCATCATTCAACTAACACTAGAAAATTAAAAAGTCAACTCAATCTCTTTTCTTTCTAAGCTGAATAGACGTTTTAATATTCAAATGTTAGTTGAATGATGAAGTTGCTGTTGACCACTTCTTGTTTTTAATCATTGCTGCAAATATTGATTTGAGGCTATGTGCTAGCATTACTGTAATTGTTGTGAGTATACAGAAAGGGTCTCCAGCTCTGGTCCCTAAGGGCCACAATCCAGCAGGTTTTAGATGTTTCCCTGCTCCGACATACTTGACTCAAATCAATGAGAGACTGTGCAGAACTTTATAGTCCATTGGATCAATTTAATTAGAGTTAGGTGTTTTGGAGCAGGAAATCTTGAAAACCTGAAGAAAAGCGCTGCTTTAGGACCAACTTTGGACCCCCTGGTACAGTATCACATTAAAGGGACAATAAAAGCTGGTTGGAGGGCCCCCCCGTGAAATTTTGCTTGGGGTCCCAAGAGACCCAAGAATCATTTGCTATTAAGTTGAAGTTTTAATTAATGTGAGCTTTGTTATTGTTGCCAGTTAGATAAATTCCAATTAAAAGTGCCCAGATTTGGAAAAATGGCGTGCAGTCCACATGATTTAAGACACTTCCCTCAAGCGGGCAAGGAAAAACTCCCAAACTGGTCTTTAAACAGAAAGTCCTGGAAGAAACCTTGGGAAGGATCACACAAGAGGGAGCTCCCTTCCAGAGACGTTTGAGTGTCTAGTGGGCTGCTAAACAAAAATATACCTATATACTGGGCATGTTTTGTTGTTGTTGTTGTTGTTTTTTAAACCAACTGTGCAGGTTGCAAACCTGCAATATGTGATTCTATTACGGCCTTTTCATCCTGTCTGAATTTTGGTCTTTTTCTCTGTTTCTCTGTGTGTGTATCTGTCGAGGACTGTCTGAGTCTGTGTTTTTTCTCTGTGTGTCTATTTTTCTTTCTGTCTATCGATGTCTATCTGTTAGGCTGCATTCTTTCTGTCTTGGTGTGACTTTGTCTGTATCTGCTTGTCTGTGATTTTTTTTGTCTCTCTCTGTTATTTCTGTGACTTTTTTCCTGTCTCTCTGTCTTTGTCTCTGTCTAAATATGTCTACCTTCATTGCAGCCGGATTTTTTTCCTCTTATAACAGGTGACATATGAGCCGTTTCCGAGTTATTCATCAGTCTAATCATCCAAATGGTGTTGTAGTCAAGACCCCGCCACCAAAACCAAGACATTACTGAGACCAGAAATTGAGACAAAACCAAGATGTTTCCGAAACCAGGGAAAGAGACCAAGACATTGTACAAGACTGGCTAATGTCTTGGTCTAGGTCCCTGGTCTCTGTAATGTCTTGGTCTTGGTGGTGTGGCCTTGGCTGCAACACTCCATCCAACTTCTTCTTTCTCCGAGGTTGAATTATAACCTCAGACAATGCAACATTGGGTCCAGCCTGTTGGGACACATTAAGAGGAGCCATTTTTCTCCTTTTAGTTGGTGTTTGCATTCCTGTTTTCAGACTCTGCATCGTCATTGTCCCTCTTTCTTTTCTTCAGAGGTTTTAGTCTGACCTCAGGGGTCATCCTCAGGGGTTAAGCCTCTGGCATCATCATTCTCTTCATCTGACTTACTGGGGGACTCGTTGCTGGACTGCTGTTCCCTGGGTGTGCAGCTTCAAACATGTCTCTGGTCCTTTTCCTTTTAGGCCTGGCCTCCACCCTCATAGGTGCGGCCTCTATTTTAACCTCTGTTGATGAATCGGGTTTACTTGGGAGAAAACCTGCCAGTTTGATTTTCTTCCTCTTTGGTATCAACCCATCCAGTTTGCCAGACAGCAGCAAGGATTCAGAAGAACCTGATCTTGATCTTTTCCTCGTAGATTTCACAGCAGCTCTGTGAGGAACCTCTGCAGTGGTGAATAACTGCACATCTGTTGGTTTCAGTTCCTTGAAGCTGGGGGAGATCATGTGAAATTGTTGTGGTACCTCATTATTTTCAATAAAGGAAAGGCTGCTGAAGAAGGTAGATGCTGTGTCCAGGAGGAGAGGAGGTTCACTCTCATTGTGCCAAGGAGCTACTTTCTGGAGGATGAGGTTCAGGTCCTGGCCTTGACAAACCTCCGTGTCCAGCATATCATCAAATTTTATCGGTCTCATGTTCACATCTACCATTCTTCTGTCCTGGGATGTAAAGTTGCTTGCCTTGATTATCTTACAAGCCTCCATTTCATTTGTTGCTTCCTTATAACATTTCACCACATCTCCAAAGGCACCTTCATCCATTACTGAGTGGGCAAAGTAGCGAAACAGGTCAGAGAACAAGGTACCCAGAATGGGTTGAAGTTTGTTTTCTTTCAAAGATGGTGTCTTGTCTTCTTCTTCAAATATGAGTTGAAGTTCATGTCCTTGTAAAGATGGTGACTTTTCTTCTTCCTTAAATATAATGGGTTGAAGTTTGTTTCCTTCTAAAGATGGTGTCTGTTCTTCTTCTTCTAATTGAATGGGCTGAAGTTCATCTCCTAAATCGGGATAAGCTGTGTCCTGGAGGACAGGAGCCTCACTCTCAAAGTGCAGAACAGGAGCTACTTCCTGGAGGATGAGGTTCGGGTCCTGGCCTTGAAAAACCTCCATCATTTCACTGCAAGTTTTCAAATAGGAGCTGTTGGGATACTTGTCTCTGAGATTTGTCATCGATATAAATGGATGGTGAATAAGTTCTGATGGTGTTATTCGCTTTTCTGGATCCACATCAAGCATCCTCTTGATAAGGTCTACAAAGTCCTCCATGTCTTCATATTCCATCCTCATATCTTCTTCTGGTAGATGGCAGTTTGGTCTCAACCATGGAAGATCATCCAGATATATAAAATTTCTTTCTGTCTCTCTGCTCACCTCATTCCCGTCGGAATCCATCAGAATCAATTTACTTCTAAAAGCATCCACTGGGTCCATCTTTCTTCTGAAAAATGTCTGTGTCCTTAAGCCATTCTGCAGAAGTTTTTGTGGGAGTTCTCCTCGTGTGTACATTATACGGTGAAGCAAGTTGTGTTCACAGCTTTCAGGAAACAGAATTTCTCCCAGGAACAACTCGGCAGCAATACAGCCAAGAGACCACATGTCAATGGCTGATGTGAAAGGATTTCCAAGGATGACCTCTGGTGCTCTGTAGGCCGCAGCCTGGAGTAGTAAGACCTGGCCAAATCGGGATGAAGTGACAGCCAGACCAAAGTCAATCACTTTGACTTTCAGTGGGTGATTAACATGATCCACAAACATTATGTTGTCTGGTTTGAGATCTGTATGTACGATTCCTTGAGATTGTAGAAAGGCGAGGGTTATTGCCACTTGGCATAGGATTGGCCGGATTTCCTTCAAGGTGAATGAGCATCCAGGTCTCATGTTCATCATATCCAGCAGACTCATGTCCAGCATTTCAAATTCAATACAAACATGGTCGTTGTAGGTAAATGTTTCGTTAAATTTAACAAAGTTGTACCTATCACCATCAAAATTCTTCAGTTTCATGAGCACATCCAGCTCTTTTCTGTCCTTGGATGTAAATTTGTTGGCCTTGAAGATCTTACAAGCCACAAATTCATTTGTTGCTTCTTTATAACATTTCACCACCTCTCCAAAAACACCTTCACCCATTTTTGAGTGGATCAGGTAGCGAGAGGTGTCAGAGAACAAGGTACCCAGAATGGGTTGACGATCGTTCCCTTGTGAAGATGGTGTCTTGTCTTCTTTCTCAGATTTGATGGGTTGAAGATCGTTTCCTTGTGAAGATGGTGTCTTTTCTTCTTCTTCCAACTGAATGGGCTGAAGTTCATCTCCTAAATCAGGATAAGCTGTGTCCTGGAGGACAGGAGGCTCACTACTCAAAGTGCAGAACAGGAGCTACTTCCTGGAGGATGAGGTTTGGGTCCTGGCCTTGAAAAACCTCCATCACTTCACTGCAAGTTTTCAAATAGGAGCTGTTGGGATACTTGTCTCTGAGATTTGTCATTGATATAAATGGATGGTGAATAAGTTCTGATGGTGTTATTCGCTTTTCTGGATCCACATCAAGCATTCTTTTGATAAGTTCTACAAAGTCCTCCATGTCTTCATATTCCATCCTCATATCTTCTTCTGGTAGATGGCAGTTTGGTCTCAACAATGGAAGATCATCCAGATATATGAAATTTCTTTCTGTCTCTCTGCTCACCTCATTCCCGTCGGAGTCCATCAGAATCAATTTACTTCTTAAAGCATCCACTGGGTCCATCTTTTTTCTGAAAAACTTCTGTGTCTTTAAGCCATTCTGCAGAAGTTTTTGTGGGAGCTCTCCTCGTGTGTACATTATACGGTGTAGCAAGTTGTGTTCACAGCTTTCAGGGAACAAAAATGTTCCCAAAAACAACTCGGCAGCAATACAGCCAAGAGACCACATGTCAATGGCTGATGTGAACGGATTTCCAAGGATGACCTCTGGTGCTCTGTAAGCAGGTGCCTGGAGTAATAAGACCTGGCCAAACCGGGATGAAGTGACGGCCAGACCAAAGTCAATCACTTTGACTTTCAGTGGGTGATTAACATGATCCACAAACATTATGTTGTCTGGTTTGAGATCTGTATGTACGATTCCTTGAGATTGTAGAAAGGCGAGGGTTATTGCCACTTGGCATAGGATTGGACGGATTTCCTTCAAGGTGAATGAGCGTTCAGGTCTCATGTTCATCATATCCAGCAGACTCATGTCCAGCATTTCAAATTCAATACAAACATGGTCGTTGTGGGTAAATGTTTCGTTAAATTTAACAAAGTTGTACCTATCACCATCAAAATTCTTCAGTTTCATAAGCACATCTAGCTCTTTTCTGTCCTTGGATGTAAATTTGTTGGCCTTGAAGATCTTACAAGCCACAATTTCATTTGTTGCTTCCTTATAACATTTCACCACCTCTCCAAACACACCTTCACCCATTTTTGAGTGGATCAGGTAGCGAGAGGTGTCAGAGAACAAGGTACCCAGAATGGGTTGAAGATCATTTGCTTGTAAAGATGGTGTCTTGTCTTCTTCCTCAAATATGGGTTGAAATTCATGTCCTTGTAAAGATGGTGTCTTGTCTTCTTCCTCAAATATGGGTTGAAGTTCATGTCCTTGTAAAGATGGTGTCTTGTCTTCTTCCTCAAATATGGGTTGAAGTTCATGTCCTTGTAAAGATGGTGTCTTGTCTTCTTCCTCAAATATGGGTTGAAGTTCATGTCCTTGTAAAGATGGTGTCTTGTCTTCTTCCTCAAATATGGGAAGCAGCCTGAAGATGGGTCTGTTCTTCTTCCTCAATATGGGTTGAAGTTCATGTCCTTGCAAAGATGGTGTCTTGTCTTCTTCCTCAAATATGGGTTGAAGTTCATGTCCTTGCAAAGATGGTGTCTGTTCTTCTTCTAATTGAATGGGCTGAGGTTTCTCTCCTAAATCGGGATAGGCTGTGTCCTGGAGGACAGGAGGCTCACACTCAAAGTGCCAAACAGGAGCTACTTCCTGGAGGATGAGGTTTGGGTCCTGGCCTTGAAAAACCTCCATCATTTCACTGCAAGTTTTCAAATAGGAGCTGTTGGGATACTTGTCTCTGAGATTTGTCATTGATATAAATGGATGGTGAATAAGTTCTGATGGTGTTATTCGCTTTTCTGGATCCACATCAAGCATCCTCTTAATAAGGTCTACAAAGTCCTCCATGTCTCCATATTCCATCCTCATATCTTCTTCTGGTAAATGGCAGTTTTGTTTCATCATTGGAAGATCATCCAGATATATGAAATTTCTTTCTGTCTCTCTGCTCACCTCATTCCCGTTGGAGTCCATCAAAATGAAAGTACTTCTTAAAGCATCCACTGGGTCCATCTTTTGTCTGAAAAACTTCTGTGCCTTTAAGCCATTCTGCAGAAGTTTTTGTGGGAGTTCTCCTCGTGTGTACATTATACGGTGTAGCAAGTTGTGTTCACAGCTTTCAGGGAACAGAATTTTTCCCATGAACAACTCAGCAGCAATACAGCCAAGAGACCACATGTCAATGGCTGATGTGAACGGATTTCCAAGGATGACCTCTGGTGCTCTGTAGGCAGGAGCCTGGAGTAGTAAGACCTGGCCAAACTGGGATGAAGTGACGGCCAGACCAAAGTCAATCACTTTGACTTTCAGTGGGTGATTAACATGATCCACAAACATGATATTGTCTGGTTTGAGATCTCCATGTACGATTCCTTGAGATTGTAGAAAGGCGAGGGTTATTGCCACTTGGCTTAGGATTGGACGGATTTCTTTCAAGGTGAATGAACGTCCAGGTCTTACTTTCATCATTTGCAGCAGACTCATGTCCAGCATTTCAAAATCAATGCAAACATGATCGTTGCAGATAAATGTCTCGTTGAATTTAACAAAGTTGTACCGATCACCATCAAAATTCATCAGTTTCATGAGCACATCTACCTCTTTTCTGTTCTGGGATGTAAAGTTGCTGGCCTTCATGATCTTACAAGCCACAATTTCATTTGTTGTTTCTTTGTAGCATTTCACCACCTCTCCATACACACCTTCACCCATTTTTGAGAGGACCAGGTAGCGAGAGGTGTCAGAGAACAAGGTACCCAGAATGGGTACAAGTACGAATCCTTCTAAATTTGTCTTTTCATCTTCCTCAAATTGAATGGGCTGAAGTTCATCTCCTAAATTAGGATAAGCTGCATCCTGGAGGACAGGAGGCTCACACTCAAAGTGCAGAACAGGAGCTACTTCCTGGAGGATGAGGCTTGGGTCCTGGCCTTGAAAAACCTCCATCATTTCACTGCAAGTTTTCAAATAGGAGCTGTTGGGATACTTGTCTCTGAGATTTGACATTGATATAAATGGATGGTGAATAAGTTCTGATGGTGTTATTCGCTTTTCTGGATCCACATCAAGCATTCTCTTGATAAGGTCTACAAAGTCCTCCATGTCTTCATATTCCATCCTCATATCTTCTTCTGGTAGATGGCAGTTTTGTTTCATCATTGGAAGGTCATCCAGATATATGAAATTTCTTTCTGTCTCTCTGCTCACCTCATTCCCGTTGGAGTCCATCAGAATCAATTTACTTCTAAAAGCATCCACTGGGTCCATCTCTTGTCTTAAAAACTTCTGTGTCCTTAAGCCATTCTGCAGAAGTTTTTGTGGGAGCTCTCCTCGTGTGTACATTATACGGTGAAGCAAGTTGTGTTCACAGCTTTCAGGGAACAAAAATGTTCCCAAAAACAACTCGGCAGCAATACAGCCAAGAGACCACATGTCAATGGCTGATGTGAACGGATTTCCAAGGATGACCTCTGGTGCTCTGTAAGCAGGTGCCTGGAGTAATAAGACCTGGCCAAACTGGTATGAAGTGACGGCCAGACCAAAGTCAATCACTTTGACTTTCAGTGGGTGATTAACATGATCCACAAACATTATGTTGTCTGGTTTGAGATCTGTATGTACGATTCCTTGAGATTGCAGAAAGGCAAGGGTTATTGCCACTTGGCATAGGATTGGCCGGATTTCCTTTAAGGTGAATGAGCGTTCAGGTCTAATGTTCATCATATCCAGCAGACTCATGTCCAGCATTTCAAATTCAATACAGGCATGGTCGTTGTAGACAAATGCATCATTGAATTTTACAAAGTTGTAACGATCACCATCAAAATTCATGAGTTTCATTAGCACATCTACTTCTCCTCTGTCCTGGGTTTCAAAGAAGCTGTCTTTGATGACCTTACAAGCCACAATTTCATTTGTTGCTTCTTTGAAGCATTTCACCACCTGTCCAAACTCACCATCTCCCAGTATTGAGTGGACCAGGTAGCGAGAGGTCCGAGAGAATAAGGTGTCCAGAATGGGTTGAAGTTCTTTTCCTTCTAAATTGGTCTTTTCTTCTTTTTCAAATAGAATGGGCTGAAGTTCGTCTCCTAAATAGGGATAAGCTGCGTCCTGGAGGACAGGAGCCTCACACTCAAAGTACAGAACAGGAGCTACTTCCTGGAGGATGAGGTTCGGGTCCTGGCCTTGAAAAACCTCCATCACTTCACTGCAAGTTTTCAAATAGGAGCTGTTGGGATACTTGTCTCTGAGATTTGTCATTGATATAAATGGATGGTGAATAAGTTCTGATGGTGTTATTCGCTTTTCTGGATCCACATCAAGCATCCTCTTAATAAGGTCTACAAAGTCCTCCATGTCTTCATATTCCATCCTCATATCTTCTTCTGGTAGATGACAGTTTTGTTTCATCATTGGAAGATCATCCAGATATATGAAATTTCTTTCTGTCTCTCTGCTCACCTCATTCCCGTTGGAGTCCATCAGAATCAATTTACTTCTTAAAGCATCCACTGGGTCCATCTCTTGTCTGAAAAACTTCTGTGTCCTTAAGCCATTCTGCAGAAGTTTTTGTGGGAGTTCTCCTCGTGTGTACATTATACGGTGAAGCAAGTTGTGTTCACAGCTTTCAGGAAACAGAATTGTTCCCAAAAACAACTCGGCAGCGATACAGCCAAGAGACCACATGTCAATGGCTGATGTGAACGGATTTCCAAGGATGACCTCTGGTGCTCTGTAGGCCGCAGCCTGGAGTAATAAGACCTGGCCAAACTGGTATGAAGTGGCCGCCAGACCAAAGTCAATCACTTTGACTTTCAGTGGGTGATTAACATTATCCACAAACATTATGTTGTCTGGTTTGAGATCTCCGTGTACGATTCCTTGAGATTGCAGTAAGGCGAGGGTTATTGCCACTTGGCTTAGGATTGGTCGAATTTCCTTCAATGTAAAAGAGCGTCCAGGTCTCATGTTCATCATGTGCAGCAGACTCATGTCCAGCATTTCAAATTCAATACAAACATGGTCGTTGCAGATAAATGCATCATTAAATTTAACGAAGTTGTACCTATCACTATCAAAATTCATCAGATTCATGAGCACATCTAGCTCTCCACTGTACTGGGATGTAAAGTTGCTGGCCTTGATGATTTTACAAGCCACGATTTCATTTGTGGCTTCTTTGTAGCATTTCACCACCTCTCCATACACACCTTCGCCCATTTTTGAGAGGACCAGGTAGCGAGAGGTGTCAGAGAACAAGGTACCCAGAATGGGAACGAGTTCTCCTCCGGAAGTGGAAGATGCCTTTTCCTCTTCCTTAAATGAAGATTGAACATCGATTTGTTTATGACTCTTCGTCATGCTTTCACTTGAAATTTGTGAAATAGTGTTCATCTTTCCGAAAATGTCTTTCTACTGTATTCCGTTAGTAATCTTTACTTTTTCTTACTCTGAGAGCTGTCAAAACTGTGTCCGTCTTCACTGGCAGATTCTCGCTTCTGAAAGAAATTTGATGGATCTTTCAAATACTTTGGAAATGTTCTAAGACGTCATTAAGGATCGCTTAGCAACAGAATCTATTACGTCAAAGTCGGTGTCCATCAAAGGACACTACTTAGCAACCACTGCTTGGCAACAGACATCAAAGGAATTATTGCGTACTCCAAAGAATTCACCCCCTGAATTATTTCTTCATTAAAATTCATTTTTTATAATTAATTTTATTTTTATTTTATTTTTTGTGTTGTAACCATTTAGAAGGGGTGCATTCAGACCGAACCCGTTTTTACCATCAAAAACACTTGACGCCAACTTTGGACGCTGGTCCACATAAAATCAGACATTTGACGTCCAGAGACACAAACGCGCTTAACGCGGGTCACGTGGTACCGGACCCCGTTGTTTTCCTCTGCCTGTGCGGTGTCGCCTGTCCTGGGCATTCCAGGTACTCTTGTGCAAAGGAAACACTGATAAGAAGCAGATCTGCTGTGAATGTTTGGTTTTGGACGTGGCACTGCAAAAAATTCAAATAATAGAATACTTTTCTAATTTCTAGTAAAAATATCTCACATTTAATATCAGACAAAAAAATCACCTAAATAGAAACATTTCAATGAGATATAGGAACTTGTTTTAAGACAAATGCATCTTATTTCAAGAAATCTTATCATGAAAATTACTTCTCTTAGCAGATTTTTTTTCTTTTAAAAGAAAAAAAAAACTTTTAAAAAACTTTCTTATTACAAGCAATAAGAAAAAAAAAACTGTCATCACTCTTGGGATATCACAGCAATGTGACCCACTCGCAAGGGGGCGTCCTCGCGCATTACACAAGATGTCAACAGGTATCACAAAAGATAATAGCGAAGCCAAAAAAGACGTTGAGAAGGAGGTGCCATTCGTATTACTGATCATTATAAAAGGTATAAAGGACACAGTCTACATAAGTAACTAAATAGCCAATAATCTGAGTGGATATTTGCATTCAGAAGTTTCTCATTTTGTGTTTTAGCTAATTATTGTTAATCAGAGCTGCGTCTATTAAAGGCTCCAGAGAAAAGCCTCTTTCCTTTCAGTATGTAAAATAACTGAACAAATCCCCCCACATTTCCAGTCTGCCTGCAGAGGTGGACAAAGTGTACAATGAATCCTGACAAATTTTCCCTCGGATTACGAGACTCTTATGCAATGGTTTGTGTCATAACTATAAAATATGAAAAGCTTGCACCCAACCAGAATAATTTTTCACACTCCCACAGAAACCATTTTGACTTGATGATTTCCGTTGATCTGGGAACCTCTGACTCATTCATGCTTGTTTGTTGCAGTGAAAGCTGACAACCGATTAATGTGAGAAACATATGAAATACAAAGAACCAGTTACCCCTCCCAGTAATTAAATGTGAGAGCAGATGTGTGAACAATCGCTCCTGGAAAGTCTGCTTTGACTCACATATGACGTTGGTCCACCTTTGCAGCAAGAACAATTCAACAGATATTTTGAATCTTCAGTTTTGCTTGTGGACTTTGTTGCGGTTTGCAAACCCTGTAACTCTACATTTTTTTCACATTTATGTTTTAAACCTTGTTTTAAAATTGATTTATCTGAATTTTGATTGTTTTGTGGCTTTCTGCTGTTGTCTTGGACAGGACTGGAAAATAGATTTTTCATGCTCAATGAGGCTTTCCTGGTAAAAATAAATAAATAAGTTTAAATAAAAAATAAAATAAATTAAAATGTTCTCATTTACTGAATGTAATGACTTCTTCTCTTTTTAATTTCTAACGATCCCATTTTCAACAGATCTCATCAAATTTTCATTTTTTGGAAAAGATATTCATTCATAGCTAGTTTTGTCTGATATTATTGATAAAGATGAACTTTCTAGGATTTAATCAAATTAATGTAATGTGTAATAAAGATTTGAGCAGTTTTTTTCCCACATGGATTATTTTCTTAAGAAAACAGGGCTGCAACAAACAATTATTTGGATCATTGATGAATCGGCTGGGGTCCCAACTCGATTAATCGAATGAGCGTAGAAATTTTTTTAAAAGTTTTAGGAAAACATTGTTCCCTCTCCTTCCATCACTTAATTTAACAACAGAACATTATTTGAAAAAATGTTCTCACTTCAAATGCCCTCTAGCTGTTGAAATATCAAAGTTTTAATGGTTTTGCTTTATCAAAGAGCTGTTAGGACAAATTTATCCTAAACTAACATAAAAACACAGAAAAGTATGTGTAACGTATGGCCAAAAATAGCTTTGTTTTGTTTTGTAGAGAGTTGAATATAGAGGTGTTTTTGTCACGTAAAGTAACCTGAACCATTAGAAACGACAAATTAACATGAAATTTAAATAATTAAAAAAAACACCCTGTAAACTAAGACATTCAATTAAGTAGTGTAAAATAGAAAATGTTGCAAGATAGAAAAATCAGCATAACTTTTTGATTTTTTACACAAATAATTATTTATAGGAGACAGAATAAATCTCAATTATATATTAAATCAGGCTTAAATCAAAAAATATTTTATAAAACAATCATAACAAGCCTGAAGAGTTTCTTAATTACACAAGATATAAAACTATTTTTGTTTTTCTATCAGTTTTTATTTGTTCTGTGCATAAATAAAATCTGCTCATTGAACGCATCATATTTAACAATACCTTTGGTACAAATTTCCATCTCCATTAACACAACTTCCACAGTTTCTGACAAATTTAAACCCAAATTTCCCCAGAATTGTAGGTTAAATACTTAAAGGCTTTGCCTCACACCAGAAACACAGCATCACCTTTAATTGCTTTATCATCACCTTCAAAACTGTAACTTTTATCTTTTTAATACAGTACATTCATTGTTAAATACAGACATGTTTCACACTTCTTAAACTGTTTAAAACGCTCAACTAAAATAAATACAGTTGCAAAATGTACTTAATGAAGGCTTGTCGTGGAATGAACTGTGTAGATGCGCTAATCAGTAACTGACACAAAAATATTCACATCATGGAAAAAAAAAAAAGAAAAGAAAAGAACATGTTGCATAAATCCCTCAAGCTGGACCAAATTTCTGCAGTTAAAAACATTTTTGAAGCAAAATTTCCAGATCAAATAGTGTCTGAGAAAAAGAAACGTGTGACCTTTTACAATTTTGTTTCATTTACAGGAATCTGCATTAAAAAACAGATTCAAGTCTAACTTTGGAGATTACCACTAATAGGAGTCACTGGGATTCACAGGAAGGCTGAAAGAAGTGTATCTGATCCATTAAATGTGAGAAAACACCATCAGGACATCAAAATATGTTGAATTGCTGCAAATCTCTTGATGAACTGGAACGTAACATTACAACTGTAACAGTGGTGCAATCAGAAAAAAATAAAAGACATTTATACTGAGGTAAACTGTTATCGAGACAATATCCTGTAATGTGCAAACTAAAACACCAGTAACATATTTACATGCACTATTTTTTTTTTAAATCAAACCACTGGGTTTGCTTCAACATAACATCTGACAGATCCCAGTCTGCTGAATATCAGACTATATGCGAGGTTTTAGCGTATAAGCATACTTTATGGTTCAGAGACTTGTCCAGGGTCCTGGTCTCAGTCTAAGTGCCGTCTCCTCCAGGTGGGATGGAAGATCCGGGACATCTGTGCTGTTGATCTCCTCAGGATCCTCTGATTCATGAGACACTTCTTCTTTGCTATCCGGAGCTTCGATCCCGGCCTCAGAGGCATCAGGGATTTCCGAAGGGCCCTCCAGGGATGACTTTACGTCTGTACCGTTTTCCTGGAAATCACACGTCCCATTCACAGATCCAATCAGCGCAGGAGCACCCAAATCCTTCTGCGAATTTTCCTTCTCCATGCGCTTCCGGGCCTCCTCCCTCCTCTTCTGGATGCGGGTGTTGTCTCCCATCATGACCTTGACTCTCACTTGATCTGGGGGCCAAAGCCCACCCCATACCAGCTGCAGGTAGCCGAACAAGGCAACGACACTGAGGAAGGCGAAGTTGGTGGCAACGCCGATCACTGCAGATGTCAGGGGGAAGTTGTAAAGAAGATAACGTATTCCAGTGAAGTATGCGTGGATACGGAGCTGAGATGAGTAGATCTGCACTCGTTTGGAGTGGATTTCTATGACTGCGCCCACTGTGGGCTGATAAGCATTTGTCTTGTAATCTGAGAAGAGCTCTATTTCTACAAGCTGCTTCTGCTCAGCCATTCCAGTCAGGAGAAGAGGAGAGAAGAACAAGGTGCTGAGGGTCTGCAGAAGGTTGGAGCGATAATGGAGCATCGTGGATCGTGCCACTGTGGAGACGATGTTCCCACCTCTGGTGTAACAAGACATCTTCACCATGAACATACCCAGCTGTTCATTCACCGGAGACTCTGGCATCTCCAACTCCAAGGAGACTCTGTAAGGCTGACCGTTAGCCATCACCTGGTCTCGTTCATTCTTCATGAAGGAAATGTTGGCTGTAGGGAAGGAGCAGAGGACTGAATCTGGAGCATCACAATCAGAGGTGTAGTAGAAGTGGACAGGAGTGGAGAAGCTCACAGTTGGCATGTAGGAGTAATAAAAGCTCCCGTAGAGGAAGATAGACACCCACAGCAGCAAAATCAAGGTGCAAAACAGGATGGCAGCCTGAAATAATGTCCTCCGGGCTTTGAGGAGAGTGACAGCTGCTACATCCTGTAACCAGTGCAGAAGTGGTCCCATCGTGCCCCCCATCGTGTCCGGTGACCTTCCTCTGGTTCCAGCTTGGACTGTCGGTCCTCCTTTGAGCCCTGCGGACTGCTGCTTCTGTGCTGGGTCCTTATGTTCAAGCATCAGTGGGTGGCTCTGCTTTAAGGCTGGGAAAACGTTTTTCTTCACCTCCCATGTTAAGTCTGTTAACTAGCCAAACACCCGATGTCCGACTGTTAGCTGTTCAAGCTAGCTACAGCTACTCAGCTCCACAAGCGAGAACTACTCGAAAAAAACTAAAATATTTTGCGCCTGTCAAACTTAAATGTTGATGTCTGCTGCTAAATAGTGCAAAAGCTGTCTTACTTCATCAGCTACATAGCGATCCAATGCAACTACAGAGCAAACATGACTCCGTGACCCGGAAGTTGTCGCAGATAAAGTTCTCCCGTGTCAAGGGACGAGCGATACCATTTTTCCTTGCCAATACGATACTTTTGGATCGATACAGGTTCTTTTTGTACCTTAAAAATAATTTTTTTTACTGTGCATTAATATCTTAATTGCAAGGGTAATATGATTAAAACTCAAGAACATAGTTACTGGAAAAATGGTTGAAAAAGTACAAAATTATATTAATGTATAAATTAAAGAGATAGTGCACTGTACAATGTGTATTTTGAACTTTGAACAAGATAGGATTACTTTAATGTGCTGAAAAACTACCTATACTTTTGGTGATATTTGTATTTTTTAAAGTTTCCTTGACAATCTGGATTTTGGGGGGGGGGGGGGGGTTAAAAAGACTCAAAACATGCTTTACAGCAGGGTTCCCCACTTTGTTCCTACAACTACGAGGGCCGTTGTCCTACAGGTTTTCAGTGTGACAATACTAAATCACACTTGACCCAAATTAATGATTTATTGCCCCGGATATCATTGGCTGATCCATTTCCGCCACAAAAAGTAGGGGGTTTAGTTACATTTATCATCATTATTTAAATTCATTCAATGAAAAATGATCAAATATATATTATAAATCTAATAAAGCATGATGTGCAATTAGCAGCATTTAATGAGTGAAATATCAAAACAAAATATTACATAACTAAAAGTAGCTGCATAGTGATATCTGAAAGGTTTTCATAATCTCACTGTTTAATTTTTACCCATTTCCCACCTTCTTATTCATGTAAAATACAGGAAATCTGGATTGTTTTGTAGTTTATTATTTAATTTATAACATAAAGAAACATTTAAAAAAAAAAAAGAGTCAAGTGACACAGAAGCAATAATCCATGGTTGAGTTTATTGCCTAAAACTTGCAGTAAAAACGAAAGGGGAAAAAAAAGTATCGAGTCCGATATTTTTACTGGGTGATATCAAAGTATCGACGCCATGGTATCAATTAGCCCATCCCTACGTTGAGCTTTTGTCGACGACCCCTAGAGCAGGGAGCAGGCACCCTAACAGACGAGCAGCGATGGGGAAGAAAAGTCGCCTTCCAGGAGGAGCCGTCGGTCGGAGAACGATCCTTCAGCTTTCCCCTCCAGGGAACCGCGGTGGAAACACTGGAGAGAGAGAAGAAGCGCCCTCGGGATCCGATGGTACTTTTCGTAAGACGTTAGCGCAGTAGCATTTTAGCGGAAGGCTAATTTCATGCTAAGTGGTTGAAGCTAAAATGGGCCTCATTCTTTAACAAATCAAATTAATGTAATTATATTTAATTCATTTCAGTGTTATTTTACAATAGGTGCAAATAGACTCTTAGAACCTCGACATATTCGGTTTTTGCACATGAATCGAAACTCTTTTTCATTTTGAGCATTCTCCCATGAGCTACAGGCTAGCATGCTAGCTTGCGCTGAAAGGTAATCAAAGCGGTGATCATTTTTAGGTTTGGCGAGCTCAAATAAGCGTATTACATAGAAAACGTACAGCCAACCCAACCATAATTAACTTATATTATACTAGTTATTATACTATATAAACCTTTTTTTCTCTATATAAAAGATTGTGTTCGTGTAGGTGGATAACATTATCGATCAACTAGTTGGAGTCTGGTCTGAAACGTTTACACCAGGGAGCCTCAATCCTGGTCCTCGAGGGGCCAGTATCCTGCACGTTTGTCTCTCTGTAGCAACACTCCTGAGTCAGATTCAGACTTGTCTGCTAATTAGCCATTAATTTGAGTCAGGTGTGTTACAGAAGGCAAATGAAAACACGCAGGAAGCTGGCCCCTGGTTTCCACCGTTATTGACATGCTAACTTACAGAGACAGTCGTCCTCAAAATTATTCATCCCCTCCAATTAAAGATGGGGGGCTGTCAGTGAAATAATCTGAAATTGACCAAACTAATAATAGATTTGAAAAAATTCTATGAAAATCATTACATTGATTCAGAATTGTGGTTCAAAAGAAATATTGCAAACAAACACACAAAAAATTTAACAAGTTTGATAGGGCTGCAAAGCTACAATTTTGTTAAGCAACACTTTGAGACAATCACTATAATCAGGTGTTTTCTGTAATGTTCAGTCAGACTTCTACACCTGTTGACAGGTATTTTGGTCCACTGTTCATTAGAAAGGTGCTCTAATGTGTCTGGGGCAGTTTTGTTAGTTTGGTTTTTTAAAATGATTTTTTCTTTCCACAATTCAAACGCAATATTGTGTGTCACTAAATTGTAATTTTGTAAATTTTTGTTTATTATTAGTTTCTTGTTATTTGAATTACTGTTGTGAATTTAGCCTTTTTTTTTAATTGGAGGGTATGAATAATTTTGAGGACGATTGTAGCATCTAAAATTTAACTTCAAACACATTGTCGCCTGTACAGATGAGCAGGATGGTGATGGACACAGATTCCTGAGACGCACAGACATGAAGGCACCAGCTGTGAAGGCCACAGGTAAGTTTACTTTGCGCTGATTTTGGCGTTTCTCTCACGGCGAGATAATTTAATTTGACTAAACAAAGCTGTTACTCCTTTCATTTAGAGGGTTTGTCCCTGCTTGGAGCCTATGAAGACAGTGATGAAGATGATGCTGGAGACTCTCGCCGCTCAGCCACAAATTCCCAACATAACCAGTCAGCTGACATCGACAGTACACTGGCCAATTTCATGGCTGTGGGTATATTTGTCATAATAATATCATCATTTTGAAGTTCTGATTATGTTGTACCCTTAAGGAGTGCACATTCATGTAGTTTTATTCTTTAAATCAGAAAGAATTACAAGGTTATTCCTTCTGTTTACCTTCAACTTGGGGCTCAGGTGCTAAAGCAGTGCAATATAAATCTAAATTATTATGTTTGTACAGGAGTGTTTGTCATAGTTCTGTGTGACTCAAGGTTAAAGAAATTTGTCTCTCCATCTTGAACAAGTATAACTGGAACAGTTTTTAAGACAACCCATGTATTTAAGGTTTCCGTTGTTGAATTATTAGAGCAATATATCACGTAAAAGTAGATTAGAAATCTGAAGACAGCTCAGTATGTTGTTAAGAGACTGATGTTAAAACCCGTGAGCCCAATTTGTCTCTGACTTCTATGGATTTTGTGCATCTGATTACAAAATAGTCCAAATTTACGTCCAAAATGTGACTTTTCTGGCTTTTAAGTGAAATTTATTTAAGTTTAATTTGATAAATCATCAGAAAATCCCACAATTTATGTAGAGCCTTGAAGAGTAGTGTATTTCTTTCTTGCCACATAAAACTGTTTATAACTGATTTATGTTCATTTTACCATTTCTTCCACTCTAGGAAATTGATGCAATCACAACTCAGCCTACTGCAGAAGATGCAGAAGCTCATCCCTCCACTACGAACGCCGCCCCGCCTCGACCTGAGGTTAAAACTCAGCAGCCGGCTGCAGATGGGCAGAATCAAGAAAGCACAGAGTTTGAGTACAATACTCAGTATTCACTAGCTGGAGGTAACTATGTTTGCAGATGTGATATATGTCACGATTTTAGTGTATTTTCTGACGCATCTCTTCAGTAAAAGCAGTTGCACATTGTCAGCAACAGAAAAGAAATAATTTGACTTTTGAGTTATTTTCCAAAAGCAGTGTTTTGATATTGAACCAGAATTTCAGAATTGAGATGTTTCTGCTTTTTAACTTTCCAGAAAAGGATTTTTTTAAAAAAAAAAAAAAGATTCAGAACTTGAGTGCTGAAAATATTCCAGTGAATTTCTGCTTGTAATTGTAAATATCTCCATGTATTTCAGTGGGTGTAGAGATGGGAGACTGGCAGGAAGTCTGGGACGAGAATTCTGGCTGCTATTACTACTGGAACACGTTGACCAACGAAGTGTCCTGGGAACTGCCGCACTACCTGGCTGATCAGGTGCAAAGCTTGGGACATAGTGCCAACAGGTAGGACGAAACAAGAAAGAACTTGGGTTTTAATGTGTGTTTGTGAATAGCATCTTTGTTAGGGATCGACCGATACAGATTTTTAAGCGCCAATACCGATATTTTCTCATCAGTCTCAGCCGATGGCAGATACAACCGGACGATATTTGAGGCTGGTATCTGCATTTGACTCCCAAATTGATATGATGGATACAATGAAAAGTAATTTTGCAGCTCTTTTGATATAAAAATGAACAAAGCACTTCAAATGAATATATAAAAAAGAAACAGTGCACTTGTAAACAAATATTAAATAGCAACATTAGACTTGTAATAAATATATATATATATATATATATATATATATATATATATATATATATATAAAAATCTGAATTATGCAGAGTTATGCCAACACAACTGATGTATCAGCCGATGCCAGCAAAAAACGCAAATACTGGCCTAGAATATCATCCAGTCGATGTATCAGTCTATCCTTAATCTTTAGCATAGAAACCTGTACAGTTCTGACCTTCACTTGATTTTTTCTTGGTTCAGAAATGTTGATGCTGGTGGTGGTTTGTGTTTTTCCTCGTAGCACCAGTGTCAATGGCAACGGCACAACTCATGGAAGCTATTACACAGAAGAAAATGCTGCCCCATCAAAAGAGACCAAAGCAAAGGTAGGTTTAGTTTGAAATGGCCTTAAAAGTCAACCAACTTGTTTCTGTATAAAGATTTGTTGTTTTAATATATTGTTCATATTTTTTGTCTAACAGGAGGTAATAGAAAATGTTGTGGGCCTTACAAGTGAAGAGGAGGAGCGCCGGGGAGTGGCCGCATCCCTCCTCGGTCCGCTCATCCCTTCTGAAGTGAAAGAAGCAGAGGAAAAATGGAGAAAAAAACTGCTGAAGGGTTTGGATGAGACGGAGAACAGTATGGATTCTGATGGAGAACCTGTGAGGCCTGCAGGATCTCCTACACACCTTCAGGAGTCTGACTCCGCCCCGATTGTCCAGAAAGATCCTTCCAACAAGAAGCAGTCGAGAGACAATTCAGATGCTGAAGAGGAGACGGAGGAGGATACAGTGGAGCTGGAACTGGCTCTGGAGAGGAAGAAGGTGGGGGTTTAAGCTTGTTTCGTGAACAACTTTATTTACTATTGAATATCTGTTGTAGATGCTCCTCAAAAGTCAACTGGTTTTAGACTTTTTAAAAATTTGAACCTAAACCAGAGAGGGAAGGATTAATGCTTGTGTTGCTTCTGAAAGGAAAGTGTGTGGAAAAGACAATCATATAGAAGAGTGAAGATGCATATTTGAGACATCTGGCTCTTATCAAAGCAATCCAATCTTCTGAACACTTTCTTTTTTCACTGCTGCCTTTTTCTAGTTTTGAAGATGCTCCACATTTTAACACTGCCCCCGTGTGGCATAGAAAAGCAACTGCAGTGCTTAGTACAGTGATGGGGGAACCCTGATACTTGAGGGCTGTGGTCCAGGTTTTCTGTGTGTCCCTGCTCCAGCACACCTGACTCAAATAAAATGGATCCAACAGCTTCTGAAATTCTGCAAAATTGTTTGAGGCAGCTGTGTTGATGCAGGGACACATAGAAAACCTGCAGGACAAGGGTGGAGGTTCCCCACAACTGGCTTGTTAACTCTGGCCAGCTAATAGTCAGATTCTTTCTGTCCGCTTTGTTTGTAAAACAGAAGAGGTGTTTTTTTTTCCCTGTTCTCATCTTTTTTGGGCTCAGGTAATGCAGAAAACTGCTCTGTAACACATCAAATGATAACAGTAGCAGCCAGGATATCAAGGGGAACCATGTGTTCATAAAGCTCCCCTTGGCACAGCAAAACTGTTCAACACAATAAAGCAACCAGATTATCATTCTGTGATTGCGATATTTCAGTGTATCAATATTTTTTTACCACCCCTAGTTTTTAGAAGTTTTAAAGTCTGTAAAAAAGAAGTTTTTGAAGAAGTTTTTTTTTTTTTTTAATAATTTTTTTTTAGATTTTATGAAAAGTGGGCTGATTGGTTAAATATCGGTGGGGTGGCCAATGTCCAATACTCAGTTTTAAGGCCGATATAGACCGATACCGATAGGGGGCCGATAATATCCTGCATCCCTAAATTAAAGCCATTTATTTATCAATGCCGTATTACTGGTGGAAGAATCCAGGCTGAAAAACTGCCACACCACAGACGTTATTACCTTTAGCTCCTTGTCTACCTGGTGACAGGTGATCAGTTCTTTCTCACCCCTCTGAAACAGCAGGCTGCAGTACTTACCGATACCGGTATTTTTGGCAGTATCGGAGACATTTCTGATACTGATATTGGAACTGAAACAACTCTACTTAGAGTAGGAGAGGTTTTGAGACCTTTATTTCTTTAACGAATAAATAAAATGTCTGATAAGGACTTTAGGAGTGGTAGTTTTACTAAGTTTGATGTCGGAGCGACTTTGCTGTAACCTGGTTCTCTCATTTGACTCTCAGGCTGAGCTTCGAGCACTTGAGGAGGGTGATGTCAGTGCGGGGGGCTCCAGTCCATGTTCAGAGACTAGCCAGGAAGCCACAGGACCTCGTAGCATCCTACTGAAGAAGAGCAGGTGGAAGGCGGTCTTCCCCTGTGCTGCCAGCCCGGATTCTAATAGTAGAGGTTCAGAACTACTTGACAGCACAGAAACAGGTGGGTTAGCATGTGTTGATGGGGGGGGTGCATCCATAACAGGAGTGGAGGAAGTCATTTAAATCCCACTGATAAAATTTCTGCATACTTAAGAGCCCCTCATGTCTTTCAGCACCTCCCAAAGTATTAGAAAATGTTGTGGAAGGAGAGAATAAGGACTCAGATGATTCTGAAGACAAATTATCCAAACCCCCGGTAAAAGAGGACGTGGAAACACCAGAGCTAAAGGTGAGGTTAACAGATGTAACTAGATGCTAGCTTTATTGATAGTCGCAGTGTTTTTAACACACATTTTAAATGTAGTTTCAGATCGGAGAACTGGCTAACACCTTAACCAGCAAGATGGAGTTCCTGGGAATAAACAAGAAGACGATCTCAAACTTTCATTTGCTTCTGCTACAAACTGAGGTGAGAGGATGTTGGTTGCAGCTCCTGAAATATTAAACGCCTAATTCCGTTCCACATAATTTTGCACTGGCGTGTAGCAGTAATTAATATTTAAAATTCTCATAATAGTCTTTATCTGTCTCATCTCCCTTTCTCCTTTTCCTCTCTTTGTCAGACTCGTATCGCTGACTGGAGGGAAGGTGCTCTGAATGGCGTCTATCTTCGCCGCAGGCTGCAGGAAGCTGCTGAACACATAAAATATTACGAACTTAACGCCACCCCTAAAGGCTGGTCCTGCCACTGGGACAGGTACGCGCTCCTTACCTTTAACATCTATAACCTCCCTCGCCCCCCACAAATCTTACAGTGTGACTCCGGCGAGGTCGCAGACTTTGTAACATGACTTGGGGAGAAGCTTAACCAGTCCGAGTGGATCAGAGTACTTACCAGAAACAGACTCTTCAGGTCTCTGTGATGCACTTCTTGCACATATTAATAAGGGAACATCCACTCTGAGCCAGCCTGCTTCCGGTTAAATATTCCTGCCACAGAGAGGACTCCATGTCCTTTTAACTGACTCTCCAGCCCTTGTGAGGGCATTTATAGACCAAATATGGGTTCATTCAGTGGAAATTTCAAAGGGGGTGTATGTTAGGAGGGTTGGTTTCGTGGGAGAGCTTTGCGCTTTACAGGACTACAACCCCCCGAAAGCAAAGCAGACAGGCTGATGTCCCGGAAGCGACGAGTGTCACGCATCAAATAAAAGGTGAAGATGGAGCAATGACGGGATCCGGCAGGTCAGACCAACTCTATTTCATATGTCTTCCAGTTTTTATTTATTTATTAATTCATTTTATTTTCTTCTTTCTGATGTAAAATGAATTGATTGTGTGATTGTTATTTTCTGACCTATGATTATTGTTGATGATGATGGTGTTTCCTCCCTGGTGTCTTTCCTTATCTCAGAGGGAATGGTTGTCTAACAGATCAAATGTGACAACCATGATGTGAGCAGCTGAAAGCTACTTTCAGGACCTAGAGATGATTTGTTTTGCATTATTTATTCTTGAGAGCAAGGTGGGTTCCCTATCCACACCCATAACTACACTCTAATTGGACCCGTGTTCTGGACGGCTAAACTTGCTGTCCATACCAACAATCTTACTCCCTATTGTGGCCATTATGTCCACTCCCTTGCCTGACTCTCCCAGGGTATCTTGCTACGCTGCAAGTTTCAAGGACAGTAGTTGAGACTGTTGCCGTTTATCTCTGTTGTTCCACTTTTTAGAGAGCACAGGCGGTATTTCTATGTGAGAGACCGGACCGGTGCCTCCCAGTGGGAGTTTCCAACAGAGGAGGACAAGGAGGGAAGACCCCAAAGGCAACCAAAGTACAGAGACAAAACCGCAGAGCCAGGGGGATACCAAAACAACATCTGGAGGTGGGACAGGTCAGTGTGCTGCTGCTTCAGCTCTGATCTTTACACAACCAACAAACGCTTTGTTAATTAAGTTGAAAATATTAAATTTGAGGATCTGGTTAATCTCAAAATTATTTCAATCATGTACAGAGTAAAAAAAAAAAAACGAGCCATTTAGTATCCAAAAACCTTTCCAATTGAAAGAGAAAATTCTGTCTGAAAAGAACATGTTTATTCAATAAACTGCCAATAAGAACTGATTCCAAACTCAATTGCATTTCTTCTCGGGATGTTCTCGTTATGGAACAGCTGGAGTAATGAAATAAAAACATGTAACTATAGGAAAATTTAAACAAATAATGTGGAAATTAATAAAACCTACTGAAAACCATGTATTTTGTATATTGTAATTCATAATTATTAGTATTATTAGTTCTAACATTATTGTGTTTTGTAATTATAAAGAGATCATTGTTATGATTATTACTATTATTATTGAGCATTATACTATGATTAATGAGGAGTATGATTTATAGTGAGAACTTTGTTGTATTGTGATTTACAAAATTGAGTATTTTATTAATTAATATACTTTTATTTAGAATTTTTTTGTTTTTGTTTTGTATGGTGTAATTGTGTCTAGATTTTTTGTTAAATTACAGTGAGTGTTAAATATAAGTTGTCTGACTAAAGGGTTTTGGACCTGATAAGTTTTTCTAAACTTTTTACAAAACTTCTTTTTTTAACTACAATGTTTTTATTGTTTTGTGCGCCAAATGAGAGCGTTTGCTTTTAAGTTCAGTTCTAAAAAAGTAAATAAAATTAAATTAAATATTTGTGCTCGGGTAAAAAGTGCCGTGTAAAGAAAGTTCATCCCACTGTAACAGTTACATCTTTTCAATCCCCCCTTTTTTTTTTCTTGTCTTGCACCAGAATCTTCTACACACCCTGCGCCGCCACCACCTCCTCAGCCCAGTGATTCCTTCTGGCCCCCGTCCCAGCCACCACTTCCCGACAGCCCTCCTCCACCTTCTGCCAACCCCCCACTCCCGCCTCTCCCTCCAGGCTCACCTCCTCCCCCTCCGCCACCTCCAGACAGCGATGGAGAGATCATGGAGGTGGAAATGGAAATGGACGATGATGATGAGGAACCTCCAGCTCCTGGAACAGAGGAGGATGGCAGTGGGAGGCCTCCATTACCTCCTGGCTCTGCCAACATGAAGGTGTGGGAATAATCCGCTTTAATCTTAAGCCGCATTCACTCAGGTTTTCAAACGTGCATCGACCCGCTCATCATCAGCATTTCGCTCCTTTCCCATTGACAAAAAAAAAAAGCCGGGTCTGATCACCTGCTGGCAAGCTGCGTGGCCTCTGTCCTCACCGCGGTCTGGTGTCTGGGTTAGCGATGATGATGTCAGCTGTGCGACAGAAATCAGGACAGTTAACATTTGAGAGCGAGTCAAGCAGCGTGCTTTCTTGTTGCACCTTTGTCCGTCCTCAAAATGGAGGAAAAACCAGCGACTGATTTTTTTGCGCAGATGGAACGCAGGTGACGTGAATTTCTGGCTGAAGTAGAGTTTTTTTGGTACTTCATATGATACGCGAATGGCGCGACGTATAACGTAGCCATGTGCAGCCCAACATCACCACTAAATTCGTGGGTCAACCCGGTATAGTGTTCCCACTGCACGCCGATCGGAGCCGAGCCGTTTGAAGGTGATTTTTACCCGCCTGGCTTGCCAAGTCATTTGACTTTAGCCTTTCCCAATGCTACTAAAAGCCAATTGTTCACGGGTTTAAATGGGTTTTTAGCCAGTGGGAAAGTGGTATTAAAGTCATGTACACTTTTAGCTTCCATCCATGTGCAGCTGCATTATTTTTTCTTTTTTTTCTGTGTTTTTGACTCAGATTATAGAGTCATCCAGCCTGCTGGGGAGGGGCCAGAAACGTAAGGCTGGCCAGGTGAACAAAACGGTTACTATTGGCAGCAGTCCCATCATCTACACCCAGTCAGCTGCTACTGCAGGTAAAACACAACAACTCCTGCAGCCAGCGTTTATCACACTGCAGACAAAAACTATTTTAACTACAGTTGGCTTCTGCTGTCACCAGCATCAGTTTAATGTACTTCCTCAACACAGACTTGAACCATCACAAATACTACGGAAATGTATGACTGATTAACTGAGATAATTGAGGCTGTTATTGTTCTTATTCACCTGTATAGGACAGCAGGTTGAATCTCAAAAAATGTTTTCAACAGTTTTGATATCATTAATATATACTGTGACTATGGAGCCTTGAAGGCAAACAGAAATCTATTCATTGTCAAATAAAAGCTACCTTAAAAGGACCATTACATAATTAAATTGTTCATCTAATTTGTTTATCAGTTTAAAATGTCAGTCATCATGGTTCTTGAATTAGTAGCAAGTACAGTGTAATACATTTCTTCATGTGTATTTGTAATATTGCTGATACTCTGACTTTAAAGTTTGGGTTTGAGTTTATATAAGAAAAGACTATTCATAGGAGGTGTAAATATGCAGGATGAGAAATAACCAAAACTGACTTCCATCCTACGTTCTATGAAAAGTAAGGTGATCGCAACAAGTTTAATTCCTCCCCACCAGTGGTGGCTCACTAAAAATATTCTGATTTTGAGAGAGTAACTTTGTTGTATTAGGACTAGGGCTGCACACGGTTCTGGTAAAAATGTGAATCGTGATTTTTTTTGCTTAAAGGTGCCATGACATCAAATTCCACTTTTCTGGGGTTTTGGGTGTATAATATGACCTATTGTGCACTGATGAGGCCATGTGAATGTCCAGAGTGAGAATCAAAGTTCCTGTTTATGGTCTGTCAGCTTTGTCTCTCTGCTCAGAGACAGTTGAATCAGACAGCAGCTTATCATTCTACGTAGTTCTATCATTCTACGTAATTTAATTGCTCCAATAAGAGCACACAATCAAGTAAACAGCGCCAGCGCCCCCCTCCCCTCTCCCTCTCCCTAACGGTTTATGCATCGTCCGCTCCACCCCTCCCCTCCCTGATTCAGCTTCGTGTATGAAGCTAGTAGTACTTCTCTGCAGTCAGGTCTGGATTTTCAAACAAATGGATTTAAAAGCAAACTTCTGCAGCAACACTGAGGGAGGGGCCACAACCTTGTCATTACCTGTAAGTTTATTTATTTTCTAAATGCTGTCTTGTCTGATAAACGTTGCTCACTTTATCTGAACTGCCCATGTTACTAGCAGTTAGCCTTTAGCAAACTCCGATCCCAGCTTGACCTAGATTCTCCAAATAAGGTCATCGCGAAACAAGGTAGAACAAATCAAAATGAAGTCAACGTGGTCTCCGGGTAAAGCTCCCCCATATCATCACCGGACCCAACTGTATTACTGGAGGAAGGAGGTCTGGCGTTTCAAAACAATACTCCGCTGTAAAAAATGCAGTTTTTTTCTTGGAGTATTTACATATAAAGTAATGCCAACAATATAAACTAGTTTTTAGCTGTTATGTCATCACTCCTTTAAAATTAAGATCAAAATTCTCTGAAGCAATTTTTTTCCTCCCAAAGTATTTATTGCACAAATAAACTTTAACAAAACAAACAAAACAACCTATTCAAAAGTTAATTCAAAATAAAGCATGTGTTTGCTGAAACTTTGTGGAGCATATCTTTGGCAGATGCATAGTTGTAATTCTTTAACATTGGTTAGGGGGTGGGAGGCAACGGCAGTGTTGCATTTGAGGGCGCTTGAAAAATCTGTGAAAAATGGAAACTTATTTGTGATAAGCTCATGATTAAAAATGTTTCAGAATTATTTGTGGGTAAATTGAGATTGCATGTATGTGTGAATTGAGATCACGATCTTTTAACGATTAATTGTGCAGCC